>NQII01001534.1:431959-444850 GCA_002778355.1 Clitarchus hookeri | reverse complement strand
GTGGTGGGGGTTAGTCGTATGCTGGTCGTGGTGCTGGGACGAATGACCTCTGAAAAGTTAAGTTTTTTAGAAATTAGATTTTTTAATTATATGTTTTATTAATAAATTTATAATAATAAATTTTTAATTATTTTAATAATACATATTTTAAAAAAATTATAGTGTTTTTTGGGATTTTGTTTTTTGTTTTTATTGTTAGGGTTTTCAAGGTCAAAAATTACTGTGGTCAAGGTTAAAGTTTAAGATCATCCATATCCAACATGGCGGACAAGATGGCCTCTGGCCGACCAAAATGAAGGGGCATGAACAACTACGAGCTCCGTCGCCTAACGCCGATGGGGCCAACCCAGATAATTATTATACATATGATACTTGTTAATATACCTTAGTAAATGTTGTGATAATGNGGGGGGGGGTTTGTTGATTTACAGCAGCGTGGCTTTGTCCGCCTTTTAACCACCCTTGATTAATTGTAGTTATTAACCATAAGAACGATGGCAAAGAAATAATTAAAAATCAGGACCATGACCATCATATATTTGGTATTAATAGTACACCAATGCTGAAGTATATAAGGCAGTATATCAAGAAAGCATAATTATATATCATCAATAAAAGACAACACAGCAAATAAAATAATTACAAGTTGTAAATAACACACGTAAAATAACTATTTTAAAAAAGGATAGTAATTCTGGTAACACGAATATACAAAGTTTACTTGGGAAACTCTTACTATACCTATATTCATTCTAGTAATATTAAAACTGAAACTGAAATTTGGGTCTGGCATTCACTTGTAAAAAATACACAAATGGAATGACCTGATTAATATTTAAGTAATACGCTGTGAAAAAATGCGAACACTTTTCGTGTATTACAACACATCAGCACCAAACAAACATGATTACTGTCATAAATGAAGAGATATGACTAAGACGAAGATAGAAGACTACATGCTAATGCAGTAGCGATAGCATATACGTAGAAATACGTACAAATGCTGAGACTAATTTAACTTAATTTAATGTTAATAATAAACTGCGCTTATTCATGCTCGTTGATCAATGAGTTATTCGTAATACGTCGTCAAAATATAATGCGAAATGGTCGTATTTAATGCAAAATATGGAGATTTACATTCAGCGTTGGGCTTTCTGCAGTCGGTTTTCCATTAATTTAAAACTTTCTAAATCAACCTTAGAAAATTAAACACTGCTTGTATGTGCACACATTACGACGTCAAAACTGCCTGGGGGACAAAGAGTAATGTTGTCGGTTGATGTTATTTAACAACTCATTACATTTCATATTTACGTCATTTTGCATATTCTAAAAAAAAATTTCATTAAAAGTATGTTACTGAACATTTTAGATCATTTGAAATACTCAATGACACACATATTTAGGAAATTTCGCGGATAACCTAGTAGTACCTGTGGTTTAGGAACTTTGGTCTGCAGAACACATCATGAAGACCACTGACCTAGTTTGTTCTTTCTTGACCCCACAATTTGCTGTTTTTATTGCCTACAAACTGTGTTTGTCTATCTTCTTTCTGCCTGGTTGTACATGTTATGTGGTTATGGTTTACTGTTCGATCACATGACTCGTTTTTTCTGGGATCGTGTCAAATCCATTAGTCTCCAATATCTAGCCACCGGTAGTTTTGATTTTCGTTAGATTTCTATCTGTAAGTGGCAGGTAATTAATGATTCCCCAATAAATGTTTTTTAGAGATACCTACTAAAATCGAAGAGTATTTCTACTGGATAGGAGTGATGTGGAGAGGTATGGGCGGATCTTAAAGGCTCCCGCTTGCATGGAGCATTCTTCCGCATCTTAGACACAGAAGCGCGGGAGTGATAAGGTCGACAATGCCACGCGCATCAAGTACCCCATTGACACTTAGCTCANTCTTAGACACAGAAGCGCGGGAGTGATAAGGTCGACAATGCCACGCGCATCAAGTACCCCATTGACACTTAGCTCAAGGCTCTGAAACGGCGTGCAGTGTTCTCGTCGTGCTGCGTGTACCTATGGGACTTTCAGCGGTGACCTTGATATTTCATTGGTGGAAAGTCTGCAGGAATGTTCAGTGCAGGGTCCTCGAGTAGTTCTGAAAGTATCCGACGCGTACATTTTGTGGAACAGCGCTTTGAAAAAGCAGTTTTTAGCTATNGTCCTCGAGTAGTTCTGAAAGTATCCGACGCGTACATTTTGTGGAACAGCGCTTTGAAAAAGCAGTTTTTAGCTATCTTGGAGTACTCTGGAATGGTGTGTCTAACGTGCGTGGCGCTTTGAAAGTACTCAACAGCCCTCGTCTGAAGTGTGTGTTCTTTTCGCAGAACAGCATATTGGACACACGTTAATNACTTTGAAAGTACTCAACAGCCCTCGTCTGAAGTGTGTGTTCTTTTCGCAGAACAGCATATTGGACACACGTTAATAGTTTCGTGGGAAAACGTGTATTTCAAACTCTCTGTAACACGGCTCAAGCGCCAGGTAGGCGGGATCCTTGACATCGAGGTCTTGAGAGCCGACGATGGTGAAGCGAGGTGACTACGGAGCAGCGCTGGAATGCAAGAGCAGGGGAAATTGGAGATCTCCGAGTGAAAAAAGTCAGCCGGCGGCATCGTCCGGCACGATTTCAACGTGCAAAAATCCGGATTAAGCCAGCCGGCAATCGAACCCTGTTCGCCATAGTGAGAGGCGAGCGCTTTTGTCGCTACACCATCGCGGCTTCAATGGGTTCTGTACATTGCAATACCTCTCCACCTAGTGAAGCCATAACCATGCCTCATACTATGCAGAAACTGATTAAATATCCCGGAAGTTGTGTAAAAAGCAGACATTGTTGGTCAATAGGCAAGAGCCCTGAGATCTTGGCAAACATTGTCAAAGTTCATATGGTAAAAATTCCAAATACGGAATACAAAGAGCCACTTGTTTTCAGGAATTGTTTTGTGAATCGTTGGCGGAGATGTCGATGCGAATGGAAACTGTTTTAAGTTGTTGTTGGATAACTCACTCTATTTTAAGACTCAGGCCGTGTTTGAATTCACAAGCTAAGGACCCTTGCCTGGCTTCGTGGCGTTGTTGAAAAGTGCATCCCGGATGTGACGTCACATTGTCGCTAGCCGAATTCACAGCAAGGGCACATTATGCACCCTAGAATCTCCCCTTCAGCCAAAGGCACGAGCAACTTGTCCTTCTCGAGCCCTAGATCCTTTACCGATGCGCAACTGTTTTAAATATTTAATTTAGTTTTTTTGTGTTTGGTTTGTGTTTACAACTTTGCGCGGCCACGGAAAAACACTAGCTAACGTCACGAAGACAAATAAAACTCGAATGTAGTGAAATTCTACAGAACAAAACTCCAAGTGGAAACGAACACGGGCGTCCGAATTCACTAACGAATGTTTCTCATGAAGGGAACAAGGGTTCGTGACACGGGAAGGGATCAAGGGTAAGTTATCAAGGGCCCATTTCACTGTAATCGAACATAGCATTAGCAGTTGTACACGGTACGAAATGGTCTTAAACTTATTTCTGATTATTGTAAAAGGAAATAGGTCTCTCCAACAAGCAGGCGCACAAATAAGGCGACATAAACATAAAAATATATAACTCTTGAAAAAAAAATGTTTGTAAGTGCTATGTTACGCTTATAGTCAGCTGATAAAAATGTCATAAATATTTCAATGTACACTGTTCAGATAAAGCAGTGTCCTTCTTGCAACAGCTTCATTTCGTATTTAATTGAAAATGATTGCAATTAGCCAGTAATGCAGGCATCTGTGCGCATTCTGTCTAGTACTGTTGTCGCGGGCTGAAGCACGGTAACCTATGCTTATTTTATCAGTGTACCCTTAAAAAATTACAGACGTGAACATTTTTGGAAAACCTCCTTTCCTTTGCGGAACAGCGGCGAATAAATTTGAGATTCACGCGACGCCTAGGCGCTGGCACAAAACTCGAAGCATTTCGGAAACGCCTCTCCAAGGTCGACAGACTCCTGGAAATAAAACTGCTTGGTTTACGACGCAGCTATAGACGTCGTCAAATGGAGTTCTTCCCTAAGACATCGGTTTTTTTAGAGTCCTCAAGAAGGACACGTCGTTTGAGAAGCAATAGCCGCTTTATGGGGCACACAACAGCTTCCTCCGCATGCGACCGGAAGCCTACAAGAAATAAAAGCAAGCATCTAGTTGGTGTCGTCAGGCCCATAGCGCGCTTCCCGCTCAGATATTATCGGGTTCGACTTCGAAGTCAGGTCCTTGCAGGAACGAAACAAATATTTTAAACCGGACGTATTTTTTTTTTTCTGGATTAAGTCCAAGTGTACTTCACGCTAGGCTACTATAAACATGTATTTTTATCAGAAGAGAAAATCGCACGGCTGATGTTTCGTTTCAACCCTAGTAATTCTTCAAGATGGTACGGATCATTATAGTCCATCAACAATAATATTATAAAATGAGCAAACGGTTTCGTGTGAGTTCTGAAATAAGCACTATGTACTGTAAAACATTTAAAAAAAAAAACTTTGGTCAAATTCATTTTGCTACTTTGTTCGTTGTCTGAAAGTGTCAATAGCGAATGTCTCGCAATGCAGTAAGCGTGTCGGGTGTTTCAACCAAAGAACATTTTGTATAAAGTTTATTTTGACAGAAAACCTCAATTTCGTTACGTTAAACACAGCAGACGTTCAGACAAACAAGACTGGAGTTTTGTCATCAAACTGGACAACTATGTTCGTAAAATATGTTTTTGAATTTTATCGTGGATACGGTTGTATCGGGGTATAAAGCTGCTCACAAGTATATGCGATGGAAATTTTATTTAAAAATAAATTACCGTATTTGTGTTTAAGTTTTATTCGTGCTAAAGTGTTTTTTTTTTAAAGCTAACTAACATGATGCGGATAAATATGAAGGAGGGAAAACTTCACGATTTGAACGATTTCATAACGAAATGCTTTCTACGGCCAATGTCGCTAAGGCGTTGTTTCCGATTACGAGGTTGTGGGGTTCAAATCTTTGGCAAACGTGTATAATACGTATGCTGTTTTTAAACGTTATTTTTTGGGTTCTCACCAATAACCGTACTGAAATTAAGGGTGCACTTGAGATTGGAATATAAATACAGTTTTTACGTAGCCTATTGGGCACGACGCGTACCAGTTGGCCATAAATAAAATTCTCGTTGCCCCAAATAAAGCTTTGACATAAATAAGGTAGAATCCTAACGGACGTCAGTCACTTTATCGATGAGTATCGTACGCACTAAAAACACTCTTTGTCGTAAAACACAGTTTTCAGTTGCAAAGAAAATTAATTTCAAATATGAAATACTGCAAATAATTTTAGTTACAAACAAATATTTTTTGAATTTACACATTTATGGCATTTACTTCAGAAATATTCGAACATGGCCTTAGTTGAACACCACTTTTTAACGGATCGATAAACTACAAACAATGATTGTGGGCTACGAACATTTAAATGTGTGTTCACAAATTCAGCTGTATTTGTAATTACATGTAAAATGGTATTAAATGCAATAAAATATTGTCGTAAAACCAAAATGAACGATAGAAAATTTCAATAAGACTTACATTTCTCCTTAGTTCTAAAGCAAGATTTCTTTACTGTAAACCAAACAGCATATAAGATAGTATTTTAATTGCTGCTGAGAAGGCGTTTTTACAGTGAACAGTATGGCCAACGTTGAAGATCTTTGTCAGCCAAAGGAGCTCTTGCGACAGGTATAAATTGAAATCTTTGCGTTTTTCCCGCCTTCGCGTAGGGTTAATACGGATGAATATGCCATTATTTGTAGCCGGCTGTCCTATCCTACGAACAAATCTGTCGTTACAACCAACACCTAGGATTGTCAAGGTGAAGGGTAACATGCGGTTGGAGGAGCGGAGGGATGAAAATTAAAGGGGAAACAGGAATACCCCTAGGTAATTCTCAGAGCACGCAGTGTCCGCCACATTCCCGACATAACTCCATTCGAAAAATTCCCGTCCTCTGGGGAAAAATATATATATAACGTAACAAAGGAAGTACAATGTAAAAGTATGCACTCTGAATGATCATCGCGGTAGTAAGTGTCCACGATATTGCGAACACGAAAATACAGTTTAGGAAAATACTTCTACGGATCTGAAATCAAGGTTATAACTACACTGTAAAAAAAATTCTGTTAAATTTCCTAGACTGAAATGGAAGTTTTTAACCGATACACTGTATGGAAATAAAACCGCATGTCAGATTGCCAATATAGGGATGTTGAGCGCCGTTACTATACGAGGTTGGGGTCTTCCTTACGCATTTTACTGTCTCGTGAACGAGTGTAGGAACGGTACCATGGATGTATGGGAGAATAGTTTACCATTCGCACTTTATCACTATTCGTATACATTGATACAGTAATTTTACTTACAATTTATTAGAGTGCATACTGTGTGTTTTGGAAGTAGCGCAAGAGCCTGTGATATAACTACTGCTCCAACTCAATTCTGAGGGTTAACTAAAACTATATTTACGTTATTTTTTTAAGGTTGGTTAAATTGCCGACAACAATTCATAGCGATATTGCGATTACGTAGTAAAAATCATGTTTTTCATCCCTTCCCACTCTCCTGCTCCTTTCCAATGCCTTTAGAACTAAGGTGCCTTTCCACACTTTCGATTGGCCAGTGAACGATGAAATCCAGGACACAAATGCGTTCCTGATTTCGATTTGAGTAATTTTCTTTCTTATCGCACCTGGTGTAGAGCAGTTTCTGCGTGGCTGCAAGATATGATGACGTACATTTTGAAAGTTCCCTTTTTCGTAGGTTCTGATTTTGNAGAGCAGTTTCTGCGTGGCTGCAAGATATGATGACGTACATTTTGAAAGTTCCCTTTTTCGTAGGTTCTGATTTTGATACTCTGAGTGTTGCTTTAAGAGAATATCACACATCATAAATGGTGACAATCGTTTAGGCTAGCACTATTCTTAAGATATTTGGTCTTTTCTTCGAAACATTTGGTGTCTCTAACATCGCTATTGAATGCTCGTGTTAAAAACCCACTGGTGCTCTGGTACCATCATTTTATTTACGAACGTCTTTCATTTCTTGCTTCAGCTGTTCGCTGCACTGTTGAAGCGAAGAAATATTTCATTTCTCGGAAAACGAAATATCTAAAGTCCCCGTAGGTAATGTTCGATGTAGTTCCATTTCATATTTTATCCAATATTATCCTTCCAGTTTCTGTATATTTCATCTGGTCAGCGTATTGAGAAACTATATGGGTTGATTTACTGTATTGCCCGAGGCACGAGTACCTTGTACACAGTATGAGGAAGATATATAGAAGTATATATTAAATAATTCGAATTTATATTCGTCTCCTATCGCAGAGCGAGGTTACATACAAAAATGGTTCGATTCCCCTTGAAAAATATTTTTTGTATAATTTTGCAGTAGTAGGGGTAAGCTGACATTGGTAGACATTTCCAGCAATTTTATTGCCAATTACCATAGGTCTTTGATAATAATTAATGTTCTATTTAGAAAGATTAATTTAATCTGGTTTTGGTAACTTAATTCCTCATATCAAGTTTGCCTGAAAGCATCCGAAATTCTTGATATTATTTTTAACTATTTTTAAAATGTTATTATACATTTTTGGAAATTTTTTTTTAATTATGTCTTTTAATGATTTTTAACGTGCACTTCCTCAGAAAATTTCTTTTCTTGCATGTAGATCACAGAACCTCATTTATGCAGTTAAAAGTATTAGCGTTTATGTGCAGGGATTAAAACATCATTGGTTACGGCTGTTGAATATTTTCGAAATGGAATATTCTTTAATATTTTTACAAATTACTAGAGTTTATTTATTTGTCACATAACAGTATCAATACAGTGCAAAGATACAGCAGTTTAAGCCTAGGACTGAGCAGAAAGGCAATACAGTTCCTCTTGAAATATCCATCGTATTTTTATAAAATGTATCCNGTTTAAGCCTAGGACTGAGCAGAAAGGCAATACAGTTCCTCTTGAAATATCCATCGTATTTTTATAAAATGTATCCGTTATTATTTGGCTTGAATAAATATCTATGTAGATGTGATATGAAACTCATCGTTTTGCTGCAATAAATACCAAAAATTCCGGGAAAAATATTTACATATTATAATACTTAAAGAATAAACATTGGTAATAGTAAATGACAGGCAACACGAACTTATGAGTATTTCTGACCACTAGAAGAACTCAAAATCGAAGGATATTTTTTCACACAGTCCGTCGAAAAGTAAGGAAGTGACTTCGAAAAGTTCATGTATTTTTTAAATGCACCAGTTATGACTTATGGATATTGTTGTAGTTAAGATGAATTTTTAATAGCATGCATAGCCTAATACACAAAATTAACTTATCGTTTAGAATGTTAAGAAGTATAAATTTATGGTGTAAATACATCGTAACATCACTGAGCTAGGAAAGTTAATAGTAGGTACCAAGTTTTATACGCTTATATTTACTTCCAATTTTTCAAAGATGATTTAGAAAAGAAAGAAGAAACTTATTTTAATTCTATGATGTATTTTTAGTTATACACACTGTTACCAACATTTTATATACACTGAAGAGCCAAACAAACTGGTACACCTTCCTAATATCGCGTAGGGCCCCCGCGAGCACGCAGAAGTGCCGCAAGACGACGTGGCATGGACTCAACTAATGTCTGAAGGTATGCAGAAGGCATTGAAATCTGCGCCAATTTGAGAAAGGGTTGCACGTCTGTCACGTTTNTCAAATTCATTTTGCTACTTTGTTCGTTGTCTGAAAGTGTCAATAGCGAATGTCTCGCAATGCAGTAAGCGTGTCGAGTGTTTCGACCAAAGAACATTTTGTATAAAGTTTATTTTGACAGAAAACCTAAATTTCGTTACGTTAAACACAGCAGACGTTCAGACAAACAAGACTGGAGTTTTGTCATCAAACTGGACAACTATGTTCGTAAAATATGTTTTTGAATTTTATCGTGGATACGGTTGTATCGGGGTATAAAGCTGCTCACAAGTATATGCGATGGAAATTTTATTTAAAAATAAATTACCGTATTTGTGTTTAAGTTTTATTCGTGCTAAAGTGTTTTTTTTTTAAAGCTAACTAACATGATGCGGATAAATATGAAGGAGGGAAAACTTCACGATTTGAACGATTTCATAACGAAATGCTTTCTACGGCCAATGTCGCTAAGGCGTTGTTTCCGATTACGGGGTTGTGGGGTTCAAATCTTTGGCAAACGTGTATAATACGTATGCTGTTTTTAAACGATATTTTTTGGGTTCTCACCAATAACCGTACTGAAATTAAGGGTGCACTTGAGATTGGAATATAAATGCAGTTTTTACGTAGCCTATTGGGCACGACGCGTACCAGTTGGCCATAAATAAAATTCTCGTTCCCCCAAAGAAAGCTTTAACATAAATAAGGTAGAATCCTAACGGACGTCAGTCATTTTATCGATGAGTATCGTACGCACTAAAAACACTCTTTGTCGTAAAACACAGTTTTCAGTTGCAAAGAAAATTTACTTCAAATATGAAATACTGCAAATAATTTTAGTTACAAACAAATATTTTTTGAATTTACACATTTATGGCATTTACTTCAGAAATATTCGAACATGGGCTTAGTTGATCACCACTTTTTAACGGATCGATAAGCTACAAACAATTATTGTGGGCTACGAACATTTAAATGTGTGTTCACAAATTCAGCTGTATTTGTAATTACATGTAAAATGGTATTAAATGCAATAAAATATTGTCGTAAAACCAAAATGAACGATAGAAAATTTCAATAAGACTTACATTTCTCCTTAGTTCTAAAGCAAGATTTCTTTACTGGAAACCAAACAGCATAAAAGATAGTATTTTAATTGCTGCTGAGAAGGCGTTTTTACAGTGAACAGTATGGCCAACGTTGAAGATCTTTGTCAGCCAAAGGAGCTCTTGCGACAGGTATAAATCGAAATCTTTGCGTTTTTCCCGCCTTCGCGTAGGGTTAATACGGATGAATATGCCATTATTTGTAGCCGGCTGTCCTATCCTACGAACAAACCTGTCGTTACAACCAACACCTAGGATTGTCAAGGTGAAGGGTAACATGCGGATGGAGGAGCGGAGGAATGAAAATTAAAGGGGAAACAGGAATACCCCTACGTAATTCTGAGAGCACGCAGTGTCCGCCACATTCCCGACATAACCCCATTCGAAAAATTCCCGTCCTCTGGGGAAAAATATATATATAACGTAACAAAGGAAGTACAATGTAAAAGTATGCACTCTGAATGATCATCGCGGTAGTAAGTGTCCACTATATTGCGAACACGAAAATACAGTTTAGGAAAATACTTCTACGGATCTGAAATCAAGGTTATAACTACACTGTAAAAAAAATTCTGTTAAATTTCCTAGACTGAAATGGAAGTTTTTAACCGATACACTGTATGGAAATAAAACCGCATGTCAGATTGCCAATATAGGGATGTTGAGCGCCGTTACTATACGAGGTTGGGGTCTTCCTTACGCATTTTACTGTCTCGTGAACGAGTGTAGGAACGGTACCATGGATGTATGGGAGAATAGTTTACCATTCGCACTTTATCACTATTCGTATACATTGATACAGTAATTTTACTTACAATTTATTAGAGTGCATACTGTGTGTTTTGGAAGTAGCGCAAGAGCCTGTGATATAACTACTGCTCCAACTCAATTCTGAGGGTTAACTAAAACTATATTTACGTTATTTTTTTAAGGTTGGTTAAATTGCCGACAACAATTCATAGCGATATTGCGATTACGTAGTAAAAATCATGTTTTTCATCCCTTCCCACTCTCCTGCTCCTTTCCAATGCCTTTAGAACTAAGGTGCCTTTCCACACTTTCGATTGGCCAGTGAACGATGAAATCCAGGACACAAATGCGTTCCTGATTTCGATTTGAGTAATTTTCTTTCTTATCGCACCTGGTGTAGAGCAGTTTCTGCGTGGCTGCAAGATATGATGACGTACATTTTGAAAGTTCCCTTTTTCGTAGGTTCTGATTTTGTTACTCTGAGTGTTGCTTTAAGCGAATATCACACATCATAAATGGTGAAAATCGTTTAGGCTAGCACTATTCTTAAGATATTTGGTCTTTTCTTCGAAACATTTGGTGTCTCTAACATCGCTATTGAATGCTCGTGTTAAAAACCCACTGGTGCTCTGGTACCATAATTTCATTTACGAACGTCTTTAATTTCTTGCTTCAGCTGTTCACTGCACTGTTGAAGCGAAGCAATATTTCATTTCTCGGAAAACGAAATATCTAAAGTCCCCGTAGGTAATGTTTGATGTAGTTCCACTTCATATTTTATCCAATATTATCCTTTCAGTTTCTGTATATTTCATCTGGTCAGCGTATTGAGAAACTATATGGGTTGATTTACTGTATTGCCCGAGGCACGAGTACCTTGTACACAGTATGAGGAGGATATATAGGAGTATATATTAAATAATTCGAATTTTTATTCGTCTCCTATGGCAGAGCGAGGTTACATACAAAAATAGTTCGATTCCCCTCGAAAAATATTTTTTGTATAATTTTGCAGTAGTAGGGGTAAGCTGACATTGGTAGACATTTCCAGCAATTTTATTGCCAATTACCATAGGTCTTCGATAATAATTAATGTTCTATTTTTAAACATTAATTTAATCTGGTTTTGGTAACTTAATTCCTCATATCAAGTTTGCCTGAAAGCATCCGAAATTCTTGACATAATTTTTAACTATTTTTAAAATGTTCTTATACATTTTTGGTAATTTTTTTTTAATTATGTCTTTTAATGATTTTTAACGTGCACTTCCTCAGAAAATTTCTTTTCTTGCATGTAGATCACAGAACCTCATTTATGCAGTTAAAAGTATTAGCGTTTATGTGCAGGGATTAAAACATCATTGGTTACGGCTGTTGAATATTTTCGAAATGGAATATTCTTTAATATTTTTACAAATGACTAGAGTTTATTTATTTGTCACATAACAGTATCAATACAGTGCAAAGATACAGCATTTTAAGCCNTGACTAGAGTTTATTTATTTGTCACATAACAGTATCAATACAGTGCAAAGATACAGCATTTTAAGCCTAGGACTGAGCAGAAAGGCAATACAGTTCCTCTTGAAATATCCATCGTATTTTTATAAAATGTTTCCGTTATTATTTGGCTTGAATAAATATCTATGTAGATGTGATATGAAACTCATCGTTTTGCTGCAATAAATACCAAAAATTCCGGAAAAAATATTTACATATTATAATACTTAAAGAATAAACATTGGTAATAGTAAATGACAGGCAACACGAACTTATGAGTATTTCTGACCACTAGAAGAACTCAAAATCGAAGGATATTTTTTCACACAGTCCGTCGAAAAGTAAGGAAGTGACTTCGAAAAGTTCATGTATTTTTTAAATGCACCAGTTATGACTTATGGATATTGTTGTAGTTAAGATGAATTTTTAATAGCATGCATAGCCTAATACACAAAATTAACTTATCGTTTAGAATGTTAAGAAGTATAAATTGATGGTGTAAATACATCGTAACATCACTGAGCTAGGAAAGTTAATAGTAGGTACCAAGTTTTATACGCTTATATTTACTTCCAATTTTTCAAAGATGATTTAGAAAAGAAAGAAGAAACTTATTTTAATTCTATGATGTATTTTTAGTTATACACACTGTTACCAACATTTTATATACACTGAAGAGCCAAACAAACTGGTACACCTTCCTAATATCGCGTAGGGCCCCCGCGAGCACGCAGAAGTGCC
>NQII01001534.1:343939-431140 GCA_002778355.1 Clitarchus hookeri | reverse complement strand
CCCCCCCATTCGCAGCTTCCAATCTTTGTGCTCTGCATTCCACAGTAATGAAATGCTTTGTGCCAACAATATGCTTCCTCTCCCCTTCTCGTTTGTCGCATTCTGCCTCGCACGTACGAACACGGAAACACGGAAAGAAGAGACGTATGCGAACTTCTGCTTTTCCGTTCCGAGTTCGTTTTTTTTTTAAATATTTTAGGTGCTGATGTAACTGGTGACCTCCATTGTCGAAATCAGCAATGCGTTGTTTTTTAACCTCAAAGTTCCTGGTTCGAAAATGCGGGTAAGCAAGAAATACGTGTTGCGTAAATAATGATATACTAAAGTATTGTATTTATCCCTCCACCCACCTTCTCGCTGTTAATCGAAAGAATTAAACCACTGTGGCGTTAAGATATCGAATATATATATACATATATGTATATATATGACAGCTGAGAAACAAATTCAATGTCCGTCTGAATTATTGAGTTTCAGGTAGTTTTAAAGCGAAGATGATATGCTATTTCTATATGACACGTACATGTGTCACTTCAGCCAAGATATAGGATTTCGGTCGTTTAAAAATAAATATTAATACAAATGCAAAATGTATTTTATTCGCTTTGTGGAAATGGAGTTTTACTTTGGTGGCTATATATATTCCGACNCTAATACAAATGCAAAATGTATTTTATTCGCTTTGTGGAAATGGAGTTTTACTTTGGTGGCTATATATATTCCGACAGATACGAAAAAATACCCAACGCTCTCTTCCTGTGGTCGTTTTTCATGTTTGGATATCCGTTGGATGGCAAGCAAGGGTCGGTAAAGTGGAACGAGGGTGTGCGTGGATTTCACGTAAAATATGTATATATGGTTTTTTTTTTTTTTTGCCCCTGTGGTACCGATCCAGTTTCGTTTGCGATCATCTGCCGGCACGAAGGCAAGAACTCGATACACCAACCTGCATCAATCTGTTAATTAAAGAAAACTTTTCAATAGTACGCGAGAGAAAACCTGTCAATGCAAGGCTTATATTCGGCTATATTAACCATATAGGTTTTGGAAAAGCAAGTGCTTGAAAAACATAATTCTTCTTACTGTGAAACGGGATCAAAAAAAATAAGCACAACGCGCATGTCTACGTATCAACATTCAGCCGACTAGATAAACTTTGAAAACTACACTTTTATAGGTTTATGTATATTAAATTCATGTATAAAATAATTTAACTCCCGTCTAATACCGACCGTGTTATCGACCAAAAATAGTGCCACATTTTAGTGTTACTTCTCACACTACTCTCGAAATTGACAAAATGGCCCCGACTCACTGCAACCCTTTGAAAGATGCTCTGAGGAACTCACTTACGGTTTATTTATACATGTTACCATAAAAACCCGAAATCAGTTAATACCAGAAACCCCTAGTCAAAACTACTTTTATAAAGCCCTTACGTTTAAACTAGAAATTAACTAGTCAATAATGGAATTCACCACGTCTGTTAGAGAGTTCTAGTTTTTATTTCCAGTATTTCAGTAAAGAGAGCACTTTTGACGCCCTAGTTACTTTTTTCCTTTCAGCCATTTTTTTTATCCTTTTTACCACCTTTTAATGTAAATATTGTCATATAAGTAATAAACACGGTCTGTATATTCCACCGCACTCTGAAGTTAACTTCTTAGGCTAAAATAAAATAAATTTATAAACTATTATTCCAAATGAGAGGGCTTTCAAAAATGCTCACTTTACCGTGAATAGTCTATAAAAATAAGTATTGAATATTCTTCCTTATTCGTCAAATCGTACAGCCGTGCATTACGGGTAAAAACAGCCACAGTTTAAATTACGACAAATATTTTAATGGTTAGCTTTATCCTAGCCTAACAAAACCTAATTTAGCCTAACCTACTAACACGCATAAACACTTTTAACTGGCCCATTTGGTCATTATTAGTTTAAACTAGTTAAAATTGTAATTATTGTGAATTTATAAATTATTTCTGCCATTTATAGTTCTCCCTAACATAACTTAGTGAATTCCAATATTGACTGGTTAGTATCAGTTGTAACGAAAGGGCTTTGATGAAAGTAGTTTTGACAAGGGAATTATGGCGTTTTAGGGTTTATACGTCGGCATATTGTTTATAAATATATAAATGGTAGGGCGGAATTAAATCAACATAATTCGTGAGGTGATTCCTGATGCAAAGTACAAGTTTTACCTAAACTGAATAGTATGGGAGATGTGAGCATTTGTAAATCAAGTTTTAAAATCGAATTTTCGCAAAATATTGTAAACGAAGTGAAATTAAATTGCATTTTTCTGAACATTGATGTTATCGGGACCTACTACTTAAGACCAAACTCTAATTAATACCTCCCACCGTAATGACAGATGGCCCTTCTCTTATTGCATACAGCTTTTTTTAGCGTCAGGATTTATGAGCGCGTGATGCTGGTTTATCGAGAAACATGGCCTAATTAACAAAAATGGTACTCTTGTTGAAACTGCCCAGGACACACCGTTTTTTTTCTATAAAAACGCACGCAAGCCTTTCTGCGGCAGCGTACGAGATCATCCTGACGACTTCCCTCATATGCTCAGGCATACAAGTCGTTGTCTCCGAGCTACTTATATAGTACATTCACTGTTACTTCCAACATTTCTGTAGCCCTGCTTAAGTTCTACTTCCAGGATATTCCTCCGCCTCACGCAAACTGAGCTTAACCCACTCTAGACAAATTACACCAAAAGGACAACGCACCGCATTCATGCGCACTCAGCGTAATAATATTTTGCACAAGAACTATTTCTTACTAGGCATTACCAACACCCGCATTTTATAACTGTTTTTATTCGTATTGATAACAAATTTTTATGTTAAAATTTATATGTTAAGTATACATAAAATGCCAATTTAACCTAAAATATTGTAGTTTTGTGTCAACACAAGTTTGAAACGCTTTTGGAACATGGCATATTTAGAAAACAACCAAACACGACATACATGGGGTAATTTTTCAAAGGTTTGATTCAAAAAGTGTGGAGAAACCGCGAATAGACTACTATCGCCTTACGTCACCCCGGACCCACACGAGCACTCGCCGTCCACACTCTCTTGAGCTTGAGCATAGGCACGTGAATGAAGCATTCGCGATATTTATAAACCTACAGTTTTCGCCGAATAAAGAAGTGCATAGAAAAGTAGGCAGTAGGTAGGTCACCATGTACGTTTTTAGTTTTCCTTCACTTTCGCATTTTCCATTCCATCTCCACGTCATTGTGTTCATGTTGCGAGTTTTCTAGCAGATTAAAGGCAGTGCATCTGCGAGGACCAACCAGCAAGCCAGAATTCTGAGTAACTGAGCAGTTGTGAACATCTGGTTGATTGCTAGTGGTTTGTTTAGTTATGCTTATTTAATACTTTACATATACTGACAGAATATTTATACACAAATACATTGAACAAGTCAATTTATACACCACATTTATGTATAACAATAACACTTGAGACAAACATTTAGCTCTTCCACGCTGAATTTTCTCACGCCATGTCCGCAGTCAACGCACATGTAAAAAGGAAGAAATCGGAACACAGACTCACACAGTCCATTGTCATATATTTTTTTAATTTCATAATAATTATGAATTAAATATTTGTTATCCATCGAAACAGAGTAGGGGAATTCCGGGCAAAGTGGATAATTTAATTTTAAATTCGCATTTCTCGGTTATTAGTGACGATATATAAATGCAAGCTGCGGTATTGATTTATTATTCAACATGGTTTAAAACACTGCAAATACAATCACTGTTAGTAAATGATGCATAGTCTATATGATTGATTTTAAAATATCGGACAAATTATTTGCTTTGCTTTTATATAAGGGCAAAGCGAATTAAAGTTCAGAGCAAAGTGAATAATAATAAAATTAAATATAAAATTAAACAAATAAAATTTCATACACTGAGAATGAAAATTTACATGAAAAACTCTGTTGTTCTTAATAGTTAATCTGACCATCCCATGATTCAAGATTTGCAAAACAAATAGAATACATTTACAATTGTATTTGCAGGTTGTTAAAACTTCACTGTCAGTACCGAAATATTACTAAGTCCTTATAAATAGGCAAACCTTCATTTATTTTACTATAAAGGACATCACTTCAGTAATTGTAGTGAAGTCTTTAGTCTCACACCTCACTGGCATTCACAGCAGAAATATTGGCCAGTTCCACGATATGAAGTGCAGGATTCATGACTCCAATGCTTGCACAGGGTGCACTGAATCCAGTCTTCTGTTGATTGTTTCTCAAATGGAGCTTCATATATTTGACATCTGTACTCTGATTCTATCTTTTCTCCATGTTTTACTGTCATCTTCGCTGACAATCTTTTCTTGACTGAGATGTTTCCTGTAGTGCCTTTTTTTGTTGCATTTTCGACTAGTTTTATATTTTGCTGGACCTCGAGTGGAGTGCTTGTCAGTATTTCAGATCGTTGGAATTTTCTCTTCCTCGTGATTTCATTACGAAATACATTTGGCAAGGGTCTTATCTCTTTCCCACTAGACATACAAACGTTTGAAGGGCTTGTTTCAGCTTCTAAGGTTGGTATTGTGTCAGAGACAATACTGGAGCAGGAATCTTTAGCCATTCCTATTTCTGTGCTTTTTTTTTTCATTCGCTTCTATATGTTACTAATGCAGGGGCATAATCTTCACCACCAAAAATATTTGGGTTGTAGAGCCACAAGCCAGCAGACTTGAATACGCTTACAGCATTCTGTGCTGTAGCAGCTTTCAAGTATGTAGGGGCAAACAGTTTTGATATGTCATGTTGATTTATTATTCTGCCAGCAAGATTCTTCTGGAATGAATTTACTTCTTGCTCGAAGTATTTCTTCAGAGGCCCATAAAGAGCTCGGTCTAGGGGCTGCATTTTATGAGAGGTATATGGAGAAAATTATAGGCTTACAAATACCACATTTTCAGTTGCAAACTGAAGAGCAGTGTAATTAATACTTGTGTGACTCGTGATTGTCGAGCAAAAGCAGAATTTTCTTTCCGTTATTCAGGTGGACATGTTCAGCAAAGAAATGTAACCACTGCAAGAATGCTTCTACATTACTCCATCTATTGCCAGTTCACGTTGCCTGTGTTCCTGGTGGTGCATCATCTAGAAGCCTCTCTTGCATGCGCTTTCTCACAAAAATTAAGAATGGCGGAATGAATAATCCCGCAGCATTACAACAACAAATCACTGTGGTAAGCGCCCCTCTTCATGCACTCGAGATAATTCCTACCTGTTCCTTTCCACATACAGAAAAGATTTTAGGTGGTTTGTTTGTCGTTGTCTGAATGCCCGTTTGGTCCATACTGTAAATAGTGCTTGCACTAAGACCCATGTTTCGCCATCTGGTCCCATAAAATGTTGTAAAGTATGTCAACCTGCGGGCGATTAAAACACCTGGCTCTAGCAATTGTTGTCGGCTCTGACTGTCTCAGCAAAATTTCAGGATGACTACAGTTAAATCCCATTAACCACTCATTCCCAGCTCTACGATTCTTATCCAAGTTTAGTGGATGAGGTATGTTGTTCTTTTGAGCGAAGTCATGCTAGTCTCATGAATTCGCTCCTTGTCAACCCGTAAAACATGCTGTCCATTTCTTTCAAGTATTTTACCAGTTCCATTTCTTCCTCTTCAGCGAATATTGTCCTGTACCGTCTAAGTTGTTTTTTTTTCCCCACGAACCTGTCTTGGAGTGCCGGTAAAGTGTCGCGAAAGGTATTGCATATTTTGTAGCAACAGAATTTATTGAGATAGATTCGAATTTTTCCATCGCCTGTTTCATAGTTTCATCCGACCTCTCAACGTGGTTAGTTGTCCTTTTGTAGTTACACACCATTTGTAAACAAAGTTCATACATTACTTAAACTTCTTTCATAAAGAAATAGTGCGTGATAAAATGCACATATAAGCATAAAGGACATTTGATAAAATGACAGATTTTCTTGACAAACACAGACAGGAATTTAAATATTAATTAAGTTCCTGTTCCTGCCATATCCGTGCACTTGTATTTATAACGTAATGAAATTATAAGCAAAGACTACAGCACACAGCTAATGTAACGGGCCAAGTGGCGCTGGTATATAAACATAGAAATTCTTCATAAACAAGTTGCCAATTCTTTTGTAATACTGCAAGCAAAATGTTGTATGTTTACAAAGCGCTGCATTATACAACTTGCTAAATTAATTCGGTATGTCCATTTTTGCAACAAATTTTGTACAAAGTCTGTGGCACTAGTTGATTAAAATACGTTATATTTGTATGTCCCACAAGAAAGCGTTGTAAAATGTGTTCCGTTTAACTTTTTGTATTACAAAAATAACTTTAAATTTAGATTGCAAAGAATTTTTTTGTAAAATAACGATATTTTTTACTGTATAATAAGTTAGAATGATAGTGTATAATACTTTTTTATTCATATTTAAAACTTGTATTTTATTTTCTCTTGTTTATTAATGGTAAAATATCCCCACACAGAAACAAAAAACTACTTTCCGTAATTTAAATAAGTAATTGTAAATAAATAGAAACAAAATAGCAAATTTACAAAAAGTTCAGTGAAGTCACGGAACGTTCTTTGAAGTTAACTAAAAGTTCGTTAATGAGAAAAACGTAATTTCTTGAAGATATATATTTTTTACTAGTACTTTCCTATAATTCCACAGAAAATGTTTTTACTGTGTGCCTCAGTCCCTTTACTCTGTTATACTTACAGTATAACAAATTACATGCAAGTGAAGGAAAACCACGAAAATTTTACTTTGCGATAAAATGTAGTTACACTTGGTCCAAATCCCACTGTCAACAGTGTTTTGCTTTTGAAACCTTTGGTCACGATTCCTACGGAAAACAGGATTTATTACAATGTGGCCATTCTTGGTACATGTTAGACGATTAAAATGTAATTTAAAAATATTTCGTGGACTTATATTGTCCGGGAAAAATGATAAGCTATATCTTTGATCCGGGGAAAGATAATAAATATTCGCTTTGCCTCATTTGCCTCATTTATTTTACCCGCCCGGCAGCCATTGCAATATTACGCGAGTAACATAATATAAATTATGTACTACATTTGGCGTAATATGTTGCGACAATCAAGCCATCATAGTGTTATCACATGGTAAAATAATGTTTATTCTGCTGTTGAAATATTACGAGTAGTACTGAACAACTTCCGTTTTAAAAATCTTAACGAATCTTCGAAGAATATTTTATAGTTTCTAACACGCTCTGCTTCACTCGCTACCACTTTCTTACCGAGTTCCCTCTATAACCGATAGGTGGCTCCACCTCCAGGGTTAGCAGGTCAGACCATCTGTTGTTCTCTAGAAAATACTGACTTTATTCTTTTTGCCCGGCTTATTCGCTTTGCCCAGACTTCCCCTATAGTGCATTTAAAAAATATTCCAGAAATGTTTACATTTTTTTTTTTGTGTTCAAATATACAGTTTTTCTAAACTCGGGATAGGTTGTTGTGCTGATTGACGTGCTGGGTAAAAACACACTTTTAGAATGAGTTTTAATTTAATTCGTGTTATGGGAATAAGCTGCGTATTTCTTGTGTTTTAAATACGAACAATTTCATTCAGTATAATAAGGTTTTGCAGGTAAATACACAAGTGAACATTTGGAGTTTGTGAACAGAGGTATGCAAGATTCAAACTGTTTTCTTACAAACCCTTTTTTTAAAGTTGGATTTCCCCCAAAAACGTTACAATATGTGTCATAATAAAGTGGATTATGAAAGTAAACTATTAGCTATACACGTGATTACGCTTTAAATTTTCGCACTATTATGCAGAGAAAAAAAAGGAGAAATGCGTTTTGGGAAAATATAACCCACATGATGGAGATTCAGCACCTCAATTGGTGTATTTTCTTGTGTTGGCCAATTTTGTTATCAGAGGTCCTGGCAGAGACATTTTGTTATGAGAGGTCCTGGCAGAGACATTTTGTTATCAGAGGTCCTGGCAGAGACATTTTGTTATCAGAGGTCCTGGCAGAGACATTTTGTTATCAGAGGTCCTGGCAGAGACATTTTTTGCTGCGAATGAGCTATAACCGCGGCAACCGCTGCTAGAGCACGTCGCACTTAAAACTTTATTATTTCAAAAAAAAATTTATTCATTATTTATTTGCACACTCACAAGTCCAATAAACTTTTAATTTGATTACGTAATCAGTCAAACGTCAATAACTATCCTACTATATTAGAAATCTGGTTTTATGAAAGTTTCGAAAAATGTTTGGACATCTAAAAATGTACTGGTTCTATATTTTAACTTTATTCCTGCATTGAGTTTTAGTAACTTTCGTTTGCACATTTTACAATGGACAAAGTGATTTTAACTTATTTTGATAGATTAAATTTCTAATTCTTTAATAACAATGTTTTACGTATCATCAGATTATAACGGACTTGTTCAGAGAGTTAAGTTGTTTTTAAATTAATAATTAAACGGTTTAAAAATGGATTGAATTGTTAATTTATTTTGGCTATGCTTCAAACTGAAAGTCACAGTTTATTGCTGAACTCCTGTTTAAATTTTGAGGTATTTTCTGAGAACTGTCTAGAACTCATAAAGCAATTCCGCGACGTTTTTTACATTCGGTAATATAACTATACAAACTTGATTATTAACACCCAATAATTGTTGAGGTCAAATCGCCAAGAGTTACAACAAACGTGCAACTAATAACAGATTCGCTAAGTTTTTCATTTATAAGGCATATTCATTATAATTTTTGTAAATATAATTATTTTTTATCCTTTAAAATTTTTAAAACATCATTAAAACTAAATGTTATTAAGAAATTTATTGAAAAAGTAAATGACTTCAACGAATTTGGAGACGGTCACCGTAAATCTGGAATGGCAATGCACGCCATATTTTACAATGATGTCCCTCATTTTTTTAAATTTTATGGGATTCTCATTTCCATAGGATCAAGTTCAAGCTCGAATTTCAAGTGCAGCCATCGAAGTCAAACTAAATCGCCTAAAATTAAGACTGCTGCCTGTTTTCTGCTTCTACTCCCACATTCTCTCATAGGACGTGGTATTTATGCTGCTCCCATTAATAATAATTTCGGATCTGTTGATTAAATTCGACTTGGCACTAAGCACAACATCGACTTTTACGAGACAATCGTCAGTGGAATTATTGAAAAGCTGAACTTCAATTTACTCTTGGGAACTCTGTCCTGCGAGCGGTAGTTTCGAACCAGTCGTAACTCCCGAAAAAAAAAATAAACAATAAAGCCAGTCGCAACTGCAATTTCAACTGTAGCATTTTCCACCGAAATGTCAAGTGGGTCGACTACGTGAGACGGGCAAAGGAAAGTTCTGGATAACAACAAGCAAGCAAAGCGCGAAATCTGTAGCAGTGACACAACGATAAACGCTCCAACTGCATTTCTGTGTGACCTGGTTCCTGGGACTTTGTAACTCTTACATTAGAAAAAAGAGGTACTTTCCGGTCCTTTATATTTGTTGTGCTTCAGTATAAACAATTACATTATGAACATATACAGTATGTATGCACAGTATCTTCCTTAATTTTTAATACTGATGGTTTAAATAACTACATTCTTAGGTTAAATAAGTGCATCTTTACTAAAGATAATAATTTTTATTCATAATTTCTTTGTTAACTGCGTAGGAGTGAACCGTAAAATATTATTCATGNATCCTGGCAGAGACATTTTGTTATCAGAGGTCCTGGCAGAGACATTTTTTTGCTGCGAATGAGCTATAACCGCGGCAACCGCTGCTAGAGCACGTCGCACTTAAAACTTTATTATTTCAACAAAAAATCTATTCATTATTTATTTGCACACTCACAAATCCAATAAACTTTTAATTTGATTACGTAATCAGTCAAACGTCAATAACTATCCTACTATATTAGAAATCTGGTTTTATGAAAGTTTCGAAAAATGTTTGGACATCTAAAAATGTACTGGTTCTATATTTTAACTTTATTCCTGCATTGAGTTTTAGTAACTTTCGTTTGCACATTTTACAATGGACAAAGTGGTTTTAACTTATTTTGATAGATTAAATTTCTAATTCTTTAATAACAATGTTTTACGTATCATCAGATTATAACGGACTTGTCCAGAGAGTTAAGTTGTTTTTTTAAATTAATAAGCAAACACATTAAAAATGGATTGAATTGTTAATTTACTTTGGCTATGCTGTAAACTGAAAGTCACAGTTTATTGCTGTACTCCTATTTAAATTTTAAGGTATTTTCTGAGAACTGTCTAGAATTCTTAAAGCAATTCCGCGACGTTTTTTACATTCGGTAGTACAACTATTCAAACTTGATTATTAACACCCAATAATTGTTGAGGTCAAATCGCCAAGAGTTACAACAAACGTGCAACTAATAACAGATTCGCTAAGTTTTTCATTTATAAGGCATATTCATTATAATTTTTGTAAATATAATTATGTTTTATCCTTTAAAATTTTTAAAACATCATTAAAACTAAATGTTATTAAGAAATTTATTGAAAAAGTAAATGACTTCAACGAATTTGGAGACGGTCACCGTAAATCTGGAATGGCAATGCACGCCATATTTTACAATGATGTCCCTCATTTTTTAAATTTTATGGGATTCTCATTTCCATAGGATCAAGTTCAAGCTCGAATTTCAAGTGCAGCAATCGAAGTCAAACTAAATCGCCTAAAATTAAGACTGCTGCCTGTTTTCTGCTTCTACTCCCACATTCTCTCATAGGACGTAGTATTTATGCTGCTCCCATTAATAATAATTTCGGATCTGTTGATTAAATTCGACTTGGCACTAAGCACAACATCAACTTTTACGAGACAATCGTCAGTGGAATTATTGAAAAGCTGAACTTCAATTTACTCTTGGGAACTCTGTCCTGCGAGCGGTAGTTTCGAACCAGTCGTAACTCCCGAAAAAAAAAATAAACAATAAAGCCAGTCGCAACTGCAATTTCAACTGTAGCATTTTCCACCGAAATGTCAAGTGGGTCGACTACGTGAGACGGGCAAAGGAAAGTTCTGGATAACAACAAGCAAGCAAAGCGCGAAATCTGTAGCAGTGACACAACGATAAACGCTCCAACTGCATTTCTGCGTGACCTGGTTCCTGGGACTTTGTAACTCTTACATTAGAAAAAAGAGGTACTTTCCGGTCCTTTATATTTGTTGTGCTTCAGTATAAACAATTACATTATGAACATATACAGTATGTATGCACAGAATCTTCCTTAATTTTTAATACTGATGGTTTAAATAACTACATTCTTAGGTTAAATAAGTGCATCCTTACTAAAGATAATAATTTTTATTCATAATTTCTTTGTTAACTGCGTAGGAGTGAACCGTAAAATATTATTCATGTGGCACTAACAGTAAATTTTATCCTCATTTTTTAAAATATAAAAATTTGAAGTTATTTGAAATACGTAACTTATCTAACACTCTCAAAGTTCCAGGAAACTAAACGAAAATTGTAAACGATGTAGCCACGATTGTAGATTGTGTAACCATTTGTCAAACGAAGTAATCATTTCACACAGTATACCCTTTTCGTAACATGGCAGCGTTTCGATGTTTACTGAATTTTGCCACTTATATATTGTGATTATGTACGTGCACCGAATTATATAAATGTCAAGTTCTCACATTGGAATATAATTTGTGACCAGTAACTCTCAAAAATGGATATATATACACATATATATATATATAATTACTTTCAAGCCTATGTCTATGCATTACATCATTTAAGGATGGCAGCTATAGAAACACTCAGGGTTCCTTGGTACTAAGTAATTTTGACACATCTGTAATGATAGTTATTGTATACAATTGTATACTAAAATATTCTCATATTTCGAAACAATTAATCACTGACATAACGTTTAGTATATTTAAGTGACTGTGACATACTGGTGATAAAAACATTAAACACGATTCTGAAGAAATTTCCTTATGCTCAATCGATTTTAAAGGCACAAAAAATTCAAGAAATTTTTTGTGTCATCCCGTTAGCTTAGAAAGAATTTTTTATGTGTTAAAAATCGATTTAGCATATAGTACAATGATACTTTAAACAAAACTTTTTAGTTCAATTTATATTATTTCTGTGATTTTTAAATTTTGACTTTCTTCTGGGAAATTAGTTAAACATGAAATTAAACACAATTTTATTCACAGACATTTTTATATTCAATTTATTTATTACAGTCGCCCATGACCTCAAAAAACTTACAATATACTTCAATATATATGCATCTCAATATATACAACCTTGTTGTAGCTTATAGTCTTTTATGCATCTCGCTATTCACACTCGTGCTGTCCTTGTGCTAAAATATCGTGACATTTATTACACCGACAGACTGTGCAGGGCAAGTTAAGTAGGTAACTAAACTTTCTGAAGACATGTTCTGAAGTCACAAGAGACATGCTTGCAGCAAACCTAGTACCGAGGTAGTGATGAGAAATGCACTTCGCCTTAACAGGTCTTTGCATGACTAAGTAAATTGTCTCTATGGCTGAAAAGCTTAGCGCACCTGTCACACAAATATAACATACGACAGGGATTTTTGTCACTATTAAAGTGATCATGTCGCCGTACATTGAGGCCGAAAGTAAATGTCTTATCACAAAAATGACACTGATGACGACGTAGTGGTTCAGGAAAAGACTCGTTCGACCTGTTGGAGATGTAGGTACTGGAGCTGAAGAGGCATGTAACACCGGCAATGGTGTTCTAGGTACCTCAGCCGAAAAGTTCGATGACTCCGTTGAAGATTTCGTAGGTATCACAGCTGATGATCGTGCTGCACTGATAGCAGTAGATGCTGGTAGTGATGTAGATGTCACAGCTGAAGAAGTCGATGGCACTGTACCTTCTGTAGATGATCGTGCTACACTGATGGCAGTAGATGCTGGTAGTGATGTAGACCTTACAGCTGAAGAAGTTGATGGCGCTGGTAAAACAGGAGACATCCCACTCGAAGGAGAAATCGATGGCGAGAAACCATTGGTGGGCAATATACACTCCACTTTAAAGTAACTGGTCATGTATTACCTGGTGTAGAAGCTAGCTGAGACGATCCATTCGTCACATCAGCCGTTGTCAAACTAAGCCTCTCAGCTGAATCCCCATTGCTTATACGATTAATATATGCGCATGAAAGCCCAGTGATATTTCACCATTAATACTTGTTCTGACACCGATAAGCCAATCACCGAATGCCCCTTCCCCTGTAAACAAAATCCCCCCCCCCTCCAGCCTTCCACTCCACTGCAAAACATTTTTTTTTTAATTCATGTTGGAAAAAAATAAGTGTCGTGTACTGATGCGTTGCAACTTTCTCTAAAGTAATTGGCTCGAAAAACCCTAAATCACTTCACAACCCCCACGGTATGCGATATGCATAATTAATGATCCCATGCATTCCCCCTCACCAAGGCATAGACGCTCATTATTAAAAAACATTTCCTCTCAAGTTTAAAATCATTACGTCAGGAAATTTAGGCAGCGGGAAACTTGAGTGAAATTTGGCCGTACAAGGTGGGAAATGCCATGACGGGTGCCGTACTAGCCGGTATAATGGCCGCTATGGCGGACCTTGTACAACCTTTTACAGAATCTGGTATCGTGTAATATGGCCTTAACTGCAATGCTTTGCGACTAGAGTGTGAACCGCGCGAGGGGGTGGGAAAACTAGACAGGGAACAGCTTATCTCCGACTAGCATACCTGGCTCGCTCACGCTCACTGCCGAGAGAATGGCGAACAGTGCCGTTTTGGTGAGTGTATTGTTTGGGACAGGAAATTCTTCGGTTAGTCTGCTCGATTCGTGCAATAAATTGTGTTGTGTGTAGCGCAGTGCTGCTTTCAAGATACAAGCATACAATGGAATTTTTTCCCGTTTACTTCGGTAGGTAAATCATCACCGTTGTTCTTAGGTAAACTTTTATTGGTCACGAGAAAGTTGTACTGTGTTGAAAGGATATTTTCGCAATTATTTAACTGTAGGCTGTTCACGTTTAAATCTAGAGTGAGTACTAACGAAATTAAAATTTGAAGAACTGGAATTTCAACAAGCTATCACGTCCACCTGTTATCAATCCATCGGTTATGTGATATACAGCTTATCAAGTGATAATTCCATCCGTCCACCAGTCAAACATAGGAGAACTTTAACTGGACAAACGGACAAAAGTTAGGTCGACAGCGGGGTTGTTAAACGATTGGTCTGTTGCAGTGGCCTTTTAAGTTTTCTTGTTCTATGAATAACATTAATAAAAGCAAATCTTACCAACACCTGCCACGCTTTATGATTTGCTTACAAAATAAAAGGCACAAATACGAATTATGGCCTTTTTTTTCATTAACTTGTTATGAGTTTGTATGCTTGTGCTTACGTGCAGAATCATTTTTCGAATTTACTTATACTCTAGAAATATATTTGCGAAACGTACACATATTTGACTGTGTCGTTCGGCTGGGAGACGGACGGATGTATGTCAGACAGACGACGGACATTCGCGACAGCCTATTGTAACTCCGGCACTACCTACATGCATGTTGTCTGAAGTTGCCAGTCACGTTAGTAGCGAATCTCGAAAGATATTTCCGTGTCTTATCATTGTAATAATTTTTTAACCACGTTCGTAACTCTCAACATACTTACATTATAGCGCATACACTGACTGGAGTAGTTAAATTAACGTTGGCGGTGGGTTGCGAAAAGTAGTCATGTCTAATAAAAAAACTTGAAATTTAATTTAAAAAAACAGGTTTATTATTTTTTTAACACACTACAATTATTTTTTGTTTGTTGCGGGGACAACCGAAATGTTGTTGAAGTTGTTCTAATAAAAGAACAGTGTGTTCCGTGACAAGAACAAATTGCTCTGTTCTAGAAACTATGTGTATATTTGGAAGTACAATCACAGCCAGGGTCACGATAGACAGTTCTGTTTCTATTAATATCTCCGTCAACAAAACTGTCCTTGGAACTGTACCAACGATCCACACAGAAAAACAATGTTGGCATTCTTTCTAAAAATGTTTTAGTTGTCTTTGAAATGTTATGTTGACGCGATTGGACTGTGTCCGTTCCCGACCGCGAGACTAAATAAAAATTGAAATCGCACACACACATACAGAACTCAGAAAGACAAAAAACGAAGGAAAAGAACTTTTACAACCCCACAGACAAATAATTAGAAAAACCTGTTTCTTTGTCAATATGAAACTACAAAAAGACCGACGTGTGTGTGCTAGTTTTATTTTTATTTAGTCTCATGGTCAGCAATGAACACAGTCCAATAACAACGTAACATAAACTCACCATTGCCATTAAATTTCAAAGATAAAATCTCTGAACTGNGCTAGTTTTATTTTTATTTAGTCTCATGGTCAGCAAATGAACACAGTCCAATAACAACGTAACATAAACTCACCATTGCCATTAAATTTCAAAGATAAAATCTCTGAACTGTTGTAAATATATGTACTTAAAAAAATATATATATGTTCTAAAAATGATATGATGATTATTGTTTAACAGTTAAAGGGCACAAATCACCCAGCATATTTGATTGTTTGCTTTCATTCAATGTAAAATGTTTTATGGAATATATTATAAGATGCGCAAACCATCACAGGGAGTGTGTTTGAGTTGACGTAAGGTGTAAGGATACTGGTAGGCGTTGCAAGTAGATCCTGGAGGTGTGGCGTGCGTGTCGGCAGGTGCGGGCAGCGCGGCGCCGCACTCGCAGGGCCCCAGGTTCGCGCTGGAGCCGCCGGCCCAACTCGAGTTCTCCAACGCGACGGGGGCCGTCCTCAGCTGCTCGGCGCAGGGCGTCCCCACCCCGGACATCCTCTGGCTCGACCCCTCCGGCAAGGAGGTCGCCCGCTCCCCGGCGCTCAGGTACGGCCACGTTCCTCAGCATGTTGGTGGAGTAGGTCTTAAGTATATTGCACTAATCTACCGTATTAGAAATTAACTAAGATTGGTAATTCATTGTATGTATGTTCTGTTGGTGGTAAATTATGTCTTCATTCTAGTGATCTTGTTATATGTGATCTAAAGATGGTTTGTCGTAGTGATGATATTCTTTCTCATAAGATCATGATAAATATTATTATTATTGTTGACATAATAGCCTCTATATGATCCTAATCAAATAANTTCTTTCTCATAAGATCATGATAAATATTATTATTATTGTTGACATAATAGCCTCTATATGATCCTAATCAAATAATCACATTTTAGCTTTTTCACAACAATCAAATAATTTCATTTAAGTATGAAATTGTATACAATAACTAATCATTACAGATGTGCCAAAATTACTTAGTACCAAGGAACCCTGAGTGTCTCGGGGGAATGGCGCCTGTTGCCGTCTTACCCGCGCAGGTAACGTGAGGTGGAGCGATCTCGCTGGCTGCGCGCGACCAAACACCGCGTCCCAACGCCGAACTGCTTTGTTGCCAGCACGACTGTCAGAAACGACGAGGGAGAGGATTTGAGGTTAGAACCGTGGTTGTGGAAAGAAGTGCTTCGAGATGTTTCCATGCTTCCTCTGGACCAATTTATAATGCAAGTTGGCAGAAGTATTTTATTCGTATCGAATGTAACCGACGTATAGAATGCAGGCGTACTGCTCGCGGCTTTCAGCGATTGACACACTGAACAACAGAACGATATAAGGTATCGGTCTGCCTTGAAGACCATTGAATAAAGATTAATTTAATCGATACCAGTTTTAACGCCCTAATGGATATATGGATTTCAGCACAGTGGTTGGTTTCCATTAAACATTCCTTTTAGTACGTTCTAAGATTACAGAGTGTTTCCTAACTTTCTATGGTATTATGTGTGTAACTTTCTATGGTTAGCCGATTATAATGGAGATATAATATAAACTACGCACTTCATTTGACGTAATATGTTGCGACAATTAAGCCATCATTGTGTCATCACATGGTACAATAATTTTTATTCTGTTGTTAAAGCGGAAATAATAATAACATTAATTTAGCCATGTTTTAGAGTTTTGCACTGAAAAGCCAGGTAATCTGCNTTGTTAAAGCGGAAATAATAATAACATTAATTTAGCCATGTTTTAGAGTTTTGCACTGAAAAGCCAGGTAATCTGCGGTGTCTAATACCGCGGTAGTTCGCCTCTGAAACGTACAAATGCATGGACACATAACAGTGACGACGCAAAGTACTATTTGAAGTGGCCTGAAGAAAATGAATATCATGCCTCATTAGAAACGGTCCACAACTATGTGTTATTCAAGCCGGTGAATCTCTTCTTTCAACGGCACGTTGGAGGGCGTCAAAGATATGCTAGGCAGAGGTTCAAACCAGATGAACTTGTGGCCGTAATATGAGTCCGAACTCGGCTAAGAGTACTTATAACCACCTTTTGGCAGCTCTGGGCGACTGTGGCTGTGCATTGTCGAGTCGGAAGAAGCTAATCAAATAATTTCATTTTCAGCTTTCTTCACCATAATCAAATAATTTCTTTTTAGCTTTCTCACCCTAATCAAATAATTTCATTTTCAGCTTTCTCACCCTAATCAAATAATTTCATTTTCAGCTTTCTTCACCATAATCAAATAATTTCTTTTTAGCTTTCTCACCCTAATCAAATAATTTCATTTTCAGCTTTCTCACCCTAATCAAATAATTTCATTTTCAGCTTTCTTCACCATAATCAAATAATTTCTTTTTAGCTTTCTCACCCTAATCAAATAATTTCATTTTCAGCTTTCTCACCCTAATCAAATAATTTCATTTTCAGCTTTCTTCACCATAATCAAATAATTGCATCTCAGCTTTCTTCACTCTAATGCAATTATTTCATTAAGTCGAAAGAAGTGGTATTAGTTTATTAAAGTAAATCAGCTTTCATCACCATAATCAAATAATTTCATTTTCAGCTTTCTTCACCATAATCAAATAATTTCATTTGCACTCGGGAAGAACGCAAGTAATAAATAGGTGTGTAACATTCAGAAGAATGTGCCCACGACGTTGACCGGTTACAGAGTTTTCTGCACGCACGAGGGGTCATGACGCGTGCCCGTTGGACTAGCCCTGGGCCAGTACGCAGCCACTTCCAGCCAGTACAGTCCTTCGTTGGCGTGAGAGATCAGGCAGTCACGATTTAACATTAAATCTTTCTTCTACTTGAATTAAGAAATGAAAAACGAAAGTTTAGCGCTGAAAAAAAAATTCAATGTTTGGGCAGGACGCCACCCACTTCAGCACCTATAGTCTATTTGCGGCTTTTTCACACTTTTAAAATCAAATTTTTGAAAAATCACTCCAATAATAATGTGTTTGGTTGTTTCCTAAATATGCCATGTGTCACAGGCGTTTTTTACTGGTGTTAACATAAATCTACCTTAGTTTTGGGTAAACTGAATTATTACTTTTGTTCTATCTGTAAAATAAAATAGTTTATTTATAATTAATATTTATAAAACAGCGAGAAGATAGGTGGGTTGGTAATTCCCAGTTATAAATGGTGCTCATGCGAAGTATTATTACACCGCTTGCGCACGAATGCTCTGCGTTGTCCCATTGGTGTAATTTTCCAGACTTGGTTAAGCTCTGTTTGGACGAGGCGGAGGAATAGCATGAAAGTAGAACTTTAGAAGGGCTTCAGAAAAGTTGTAAGTAACCGTGAATGGACTATAATCACACCCTTCCTCTTTCCATTCCCCCCTCTCCCTCCACCACCATGGAGGAGATCGTTTGAAGCAGACGGTACATTTGGACGCCTCAAATTTTTATTCGCACACTGTTTCCGTACCGTTCGTGCTAGGGACTTGCAATTTTAATATAGCGGCATATTTTAATGGGAGCTGTTCTCAACTTAAAGGAATTTCAAAGATTAAGAATTTTTAAGGGAGTCCATTTTTTCGCAATATCTCTGAATCGGTTTAACCTACAACATTCCAATTCGGCTCCCTTCTTAAACCTATAATTTGCCATCGTAACGAGGAGTACCATCGACCTCTCCTTAACTGTATGACTTGAAATTGGCGCATAACTTAAAAATTGCTACATCTCCTACCCGAATACGACTACCAGGCCAAGCTACATATTTGCATTTGCTATATGTCCACCAGCGGTTTCTGAGTTCAGACGAGGCGCGCAGATCCGTGTTGTGTGGTTAGCAATTGCAGGCACTATACTTGGGCGTCAGCTACAGGGTACTTTGCAGAGTCTTCAAGGCGATGATAATCGTGACCCCAGCAGTATTTTCGGACACCATGTCCTACAGCGTTGCACACCTTTCACTTGAAGGAGTCTTGACGTCGGACGTCAGTCACTTTCTACCCGGACTCGTTCGGCGGTAACGCTGCTGTCTTGGGTTCGATTTTTAACCGCAAGTCCTGTATTCGTGATGCACTTCTGTAATGTTTGAATGTGAACGATCGTTTTCGCCTGTAACATCGAAACGCTACGATCCCATCACAGGAGCTACTTCTGTAAAACCACGCAGAAATTCACTGAAAAGCTTCCATGCATGTATTCTGGCTGACTATATTGATGCACAAAGGGACTCTGCAATGTAGTTCGAAGTAGAATCGTCTATCCGAAATTTTGAGGCATATCAGTTTCAATATTTAACACCGGCAACGGGGAAGGGATGAAATGAGTTTTACGTTAGTAGAACCACGTGGACTCAAAATTGATTGAAAAATTACCCGGAACTTATTACAAACCCCGTTTATTTTGTACACCATTTTTCTAAGAAATCCGACGGTGAGTATTAGATATTCAGGATATATTATTTAGCACTACAGCTCTCATTTAACTGCGGATAATATATATAGATGAAAATTAAATTAGAATTCAAGAAAACTTTTATNATATTATTTAGCACTACAGCTCTCATTTAACTGCGGATAATATATATAGATGAAAATTAAATTAGAATTCAAGAAAAATTTTTTAATGACATAAATGTATTTATTACAAGCTTAGAAAATTCCCCTTGATATACACTATATTTGTCTTCGAATATTAATTTGACTAANATGACATAAATGTATTTATTACAAGCTTAGAAAATTCCCCTTGATATACACTATATTTGTCTTCGAATATTAATTTGACTAAATATGCACAGTAATAGCATAATATTTTATGTCTTAGGAAACTGTAATTAATTTTTAAATAAGATTCCTAGATCTTACGGTGACTTCATGGAATACACTTCTCATCTAAAGTATACAGGCGAACTTTTCCGTACTAAAATGCCCACTGCCCCTGTAACACAACTAATTTGGTACCTAGTACGAAAATATTGATGAAATCTCTTGTAGTTGTGGAACAGAAAAACTATAAGGGCTATTTCTGAAGGCAAGTTGAATGACAGGTGTCGTTTGAAGCATGAGTCAGACACTGAAGGGCACATGCGTGGTTTCAGCATATGCAAGATCCAGAAAGAGAACAAATGTTCTGCGGAGTGGGGCCCCATAGCCGGGGGGGATTTCGGCATGAAAGAGCCGCACGTTTCGCATAAAGAGGGGCTTTAGGCCGACGCAGAAGAGACCGAGTAAACCCCGCGGTTGAAAATCACGCAGTGCAGTGGGATTTTCCACCTAGCTTAGTGGCCGTCTCCGTGACGGAGGTAGTTTAAATAGCTCCCGGACCACGAGAGGTTCCTGCTTCGGAATCTGGGTAAGCTATGAATGTTTATGCATCTTTGAATGTAGGTTAAGATCAGTATAGGCTGCTCACGGTAAACTGATCACTTTCGAAAGCCCTGCTTGGGATATACTTATAAGCACGTTGTGTATTCTCCCACCATATGCAAATTTACCATTTCCACTAGCCGAATCACTTTATCCATGCGTCGCTCAAGTCAAACTATAAAATAATTTTAAAAAATATAAATTTAAAAATCCTCCTTTTTACACCTACATATATAAAAAANTCAAGTCAAACTATAAAATAATTTTAAAAAATATAAATTTAAAAATCCTCCTTTTTACACCTACATATATAAAAAAACCGAGAGCAAGAGAAGTAATTTCGATACTCATAAATGTTTGGCTAATACTTTTAATTCAAAGTTAGGACATGCAGCTTCTTCCCCTGAGTCGCTACCAACTTTGCTGGGCGCATGACGGCCAGCGTGCACTTTAAAGAATATGCAGGTAGGGGCAGTGACATTTTTCAAATGTTGGTTTCAATTAACCGTGAAAACAGCCTATATACAAGCCGTTTCACGCGCTGTAAATATTTCCGTTTATCTACAAACAATTCTTCGGGAAATAGCTTCCAAGATAATTTTTGTAATACAAGTCAATATGAGCAAGGTTCGCAACACGTTACCGCGAAATGTACACTGATGTTTAGTTTTTGAAAGCAAATCCCGTAAGTCTGAAGTTTCTTATAATAATGGGTACGCGTAGACAATTTTTCTATTTAATTGCAAGTGCGTTTGAAAGATACAACATTTAACTTACTGTGTTACGAGAAAAAATTTGTCAACTACTTTACAAAATAATCAATTGGAAAAAAAAAAGACATTTACTGTGTGAGTAGTCTCCCGGCGTAAAAGAATTCAGTATAAANACAAAATAATCAATTGGAAAAAAAAAAGACATTTACTGTGTGAGTAGTCTCCCGGCGTAAAAGAATTCAGTATAAAGAATACAAAAAAAATTACGAAGCCGTAAGAGAACATCTCTGCATGTTTGGAACATGTTTTCTCGCGAGAGTCATCGAGGCAGTGGTTCCTGTGCATGCAAGTTTCCACCCACAATTTTTCAACATGCCAACCTAACAGGTCCACATAAACTAACCTAGAATAGTGGGCGAATACATGTTTAAGAAGTCTAAAAACTAAACTACAATGCTAGTCGAACGAGTATTTTTTTGTAGTCAAAACTCTCCTGTTGAGCCGTGTTCATGCGCTCATNCTAAACTACAATGCTAGTCGAACGAGTATTTTTTTGTAGTCAAAACTCTCCTGTTGAGCCGTGTTCATGCGCTCATGACTGGCAGGCCACGACTGTCCAAAGGTCATGTTTTCCTGGCCAGACATACCTAACTCTGAAACTGCGAACACCGCGTTCACCAGGCATATTTCAATCGAAAGAGCACTTCCGAAAACTACAGGAATAGGCTATCTTTATTGCAAAATCTTGGCAAAATGAAGACGAGGAAAAAGGAAAACTAANCTAAACTACAATGCTAGTCGAACGAGTATTTTTTTGTAGTCAAAACTCTCCTGTTGAGCCGTGTTCATGCGCTCATTACTGGCAGGCCACGACTGTCCAAAGGTCATGTTTTCCTGGCCAGACATACCTAACTCTGAAACTGCGAACACCGCGTTCACCAGGCATATTTCAATCGAAAGAGCACCTCCGAAAACTACAGGAATAGGCTATCTTTATTGCAAAATCTTGGCAAAATGAAGACGAGGAAAAAGGAAAACTAANTTCCGAAAACTACAGGAATAGGCTATCTTTATTGCAAAATCTTGGCAAAATGAAGACGAGGAAAAAGGAAAACTAAAATGAGTTCCTAGAGGGAATCTTCAGTGAACTTTAAGCCCTCATTTGTTGCGATTAATTGTGTATCGTTGGATTCCCCTTTAAATTCTCTGTAATATTAAATATAAAAGTATCCGAATAAGATAGAATGTTATAAGAAAAATAGAAATAAGCAACAAAAAAAAACCAAGGAGTCATACATACCTGACTCAGAAACTAACACCACACTCACCAGACTCATTTCAATCGAAAATTAGCTGTGTGATTGCTTCCGTTTTACCCGTGGCGCCTCTCTGAGTCCAGTGAAGTAACGAACACCAGTCTTTGTTCCTCTTCTTTCTAAAAGAGCCAACCATACGTGCTGCTAAGTTATTCCAGGAGGGAGAAAAAAAAGAGTGTGTCGATTAGCGTAAATTAACTTATCTTTGTTTTTTTAACGGTAGTGTTATGTAGGCTATTCGCGGTTAAGTGAGAACGTTTGAAATCATCACTTGAAAAAAAAAAAATTGCCCATGACTGCATACAGAACTGACTGAAATACTCGCCGCAATGTTGGCAGCGAGTCAGGGGTAGCAGTCCAATGTCTTAACGTTCCTGTAAGAAGTGTTGTTATTTAGATTCTGAGGCACCAACTTATTTCATTTNGGTAGCAGTCCAATGTCTTAACGTTCCTGTAAGAAGTGTTGTTATTTAGATTCTGAGGCACCAACTTATTTCATTTTGTTTCGATTTATTTCAGGCACATGGGAGTAAGAATTAACATATCAGTCACCTCACATACATAGCCATGTCCCTGACTATTTCACAGTTTCTCCCCATCGGTGCATGAGTACAGCGTCAGCGTCAATGGCTAGAGACCTAAAAAATTCACGGATTCATTTTGGGACNATCCCCATCGGTGCATGAGTACAGCGTCAGCGTCAATGGCTAGAGACCTAAAAAATTCACGGATTCATTTTGGGACAAGTTAGAATTCAACACACGTGTGTCTGTATAACCGTATCCATTGGTTCACAGGCTTTTCGACACCTCCTGAAGAATTGTGGCCCAATCGGCGCCTTCCACTGTGACGAACTTATACACTGAAAAATTCACAATCGCTAAGTTTTGCACAATGCATCAACGCGAATTTTTGTTATGTTACATTTAAAGAAATAAATATTCTTATGTAACTTATTCATTCATACCAAACTAATTATTATATATTTTTTTCAATCGTTGGTAGTCAAACCTTTATTTGACTGTTAGTTTTTTGCATGCCTCAGGTTGACAACGAGGAATATATTAAATAAGGAAACATTTCTGTAGCAATTTGTATGTGAAATTACACATTTTCAGTTGTAAAATTACTTTCAGTAAAAGTTAAAACCTAAATATAGTTTTGGTTTTCTTACCTTTTTTAGTATACGCCTAAAAATGTGTAGTTTGAAATGTTCAAAGTTTTAATTTTTTTATAACAAAAAACAAAAAAAAAGTATAAAATTGACGTGTGACGCATTAGGCATATTAGAGCGACGCTGTCCCACAACCACCCCCCTCCCCCGCCCGCATAACCAGTATAGGGACTTAGAGAGACACGTGGCAGTCATAATCCCCACACAGGGAAAGGTCAAGCATAGGCCAACACGTGCTGCCAAGCCGTACATGTGTCGCTGATGCATAGCCCTGTCACCCCGCACCCACCTTCACCCCCTACGCCTCTAGCAAGCCCATGAGATCTGTTGAGCGCCGAGATATCACGAGAGTCATGTGTATTTCGCCGGAAATCAGAAAATACACAACGAGAAACAGCTGACAAGCTGGAAACACCCCCCCCNTCTCCCCCTTAGCTAACCATGGGGCAATGTGGACACGCACCGCAGAGAAATAGCCGGCAGAGTAAGCTAGGGCCAAGGTGCCACCTTCCCCCGCTCCCCAACCTTCAGGAACCAGGGCATGTTTTGTGAAAGGCATTGCTCTGTTTTCGTCCCACCACCCCCATCCTCAACAAGGCGACACGTGCCGACAATAAGGGAAGGAAGCTAGAGAGCATATAAGCCTCCTTGCGAGGAAGGTGAGAGTCAGTCAATTATTACCATGCAGAGACAGTGGTCAGTCAATTATTACCACGCAGAGCTCGAGGAAGCAGTCGCGCAGAGAGCGTTTGGCCGGGGGATCGGACCCTTGGCCACGTCAGTACGTCAGTATAGCAGTCCAGGGAAGACGACAGCATACGCGGGCCTTTGCCAAGGCCGCCCAGATCGCCGGAACTAATCCCCAGCTGACAGCATACAACAGCAGAGTAGTTAAGTATCAAGTCGCCGTCCAGAGAAGCCCCCCTCCACCACGAAGTCGCCCCAGTTAATACGAGTAGCCAAATTAGAGTACCACACCTCGGAAGTGTTGCTGTATGTTGTTTTTGTTCAAACTCGAGACAATATAATTATCCAGTTAAGTGAAACGTCAAAAGACTACCTTATTGAAAAACCTTTAACCTTCTAGGCATCTTATAGTCTATGCCTGGAGGAATTAACTACGACACTATAAGTCACCCTGTATTCTCCACAGGTGGGAAAACACGCAAGTTAAATTGGCTTCACCAACTATTTAACGTCATGTTATTTGGCGCTCAACTGTGGGGCGGAGATGCGTCAAAATTTATATAGACTATGTTTATAGGGCCAACTTCGATGCAAAACGCTTGGTCAATTTTCCAAATTTAAGCCTTGGCATTTGAATACACAGACAAAAAAAATTTTATTACTTATGACTGTGAGAGAGAAATTTCTTCCAAAGATAAATAATCCAATGACTAGAAGTGTTTTCTTGTTAGACCTACTTACAAAACTGGGAAAACCGAACACGAAATTAAAAACGAACATGTTTCTCGCAGTAGATGAAATTCGGAAACTGCCCAACAAAGAAAATGATGCTTATCTGTGTAAGGCACGTGAACCCGTTGGTATAGCTTTTAGGACTCTGCCTGGTAAGCACGGCGTCCGAGTACGACTCGCCCGGGACGGAAAATTTTAGCCAACAATTTGGAAAACTTCTTCCTGATGCATTTACTTATGTTGCAAAGTTACACCTGTGCGTATTAAAACGCTACTAGAACTTACTGAATTTGTTTAACATAATACAAGCCATTTTTTTCGGACTGCTTGCAGAATTATGCACAGACGCATTGTGTTTCATTTCATGTTTGTAAAGAAACACGCTCCAGGAGAATCTGTGTATTTTTAACACTATAACTGGTGAAATTCGACTGTTGTGTGGCAGAGTAGAGAAACGTAAATTTTGTTTGTTCTGATTGCCTTTTTTTTTTTTGTGTGTGTGTGTGTGTAAAATCACTCCTACATTTTAGTTGTTAAAATATACCTACTTCGGTGGAGTCTCTGCAGCGTACATTTGCGTTAAACAGTTTTTTACTCACCAAGGCAGAAGCTAGTGAACCACCCTACAGCTAAGGCTGGGATATCTACAGTACACTAGAATCTCACTACTTGTCATCAAACCAGTATAGTCGTTTCAGTGCAGTCAACGATACTTCCAACAGATTGAATGCCGGCACGCAATAATTCAAGCTAGTAATTTGCTTCTATTAGTAAATGGAAAACTCTCCAGCAGGATTCAAGCAGTTAATAAATCAGGCTTCCATTTTTCATTACTAATTTCTAATGACCTGAAAATTTCACAGATTCATTTGGGGAGAAGCTGGACTTATTATTTATCTGCGTTGCTGTCGCGATTCGGCCAGCTAATTATTTGACACGGCGTAGAAGGCTCGTGTTCCCATAGCAGATCCGAAACAAAAAAAGTGATCAATCACAGACAACAAAAAAAAAAAAATTTCTTTGACAACCAGCCAATGAGGTAATGACAGTGGCTTGAAAAAGTACATTACACCATTAAGTCTACCCAGAAGTCTTTGAACCAGGGAGTTGTTGAGGTTTGTAATAATTGTATTGTCTTCTAAAAAAAACCCCACTTGCTACAAAACTAAAGTGTAAACCTCCTGCTTTAAAGTGAAAGTTTCCTTGACAGGTAAAACATGAACCAGGCCCTATACACAGGTTAAAATAGGATAACTACGTTGCGGTAACTTGTCCTGATTTTCTAAGTCTCTTAAAGTAACGGTACGTTCATAGTAAGCACAACTGCATTAAAATATACACAGTTTATTTTACTTCCTTCACCGCTTATGTTCATTACATCCACAAATTTGTAGATTACATCCCCCCAACTGCAAAAGCCCGAACGTTCTAAAAAAAGAATNTTATTTGACACGGCGTAGAAGGCTCGTGTTCCCATAGCAGATCCGAAACAAAAAAAGTGATCAATCACAGACAACAAAAAAAAAAAAATTTCTTTGACAACCAGCCAATGAGGTAATGACAGTGGCTTGAAAAAGTACATTACACCATTAAGTCTACCCAGAAGTCTTTGAACCAGGGAGTTGTTGAGGTTTGTAATAATTGTATTTTCTTCTAAAAAAACCCACTTGCTACAAAACTAAAGTGTAAACCTCCTGCTTTAAAGAGAAAGTTTCCTTGACAGGTAAAACATGAACCAGGCCCTATACACAGGTTAAAATAGGATAACTACGTTGCGGTAACTTGTCCTGATTTTCTAAGTCTCTTAAAGTAACGGCACGTTCATAGTAAGCACAACTGCATTAAAATATACACAGTTTATTTTACTTCCTTCACCGCCTATGTTCATTACATCCACAAATTTGTAGATTACATCCCCCCAACTGCAAAAGCCCGAACGTTCTAAAAAAAGAAGAATAATAATAATAATGACATGTGTGCCGTGGATGGGAGGCGGATTTTAAGTCACTTGAAATATTACATGTGTAATATGTAATATACGGCTAATATCGATGATTGGCAAGCAGTAGGTAACGACTAACTTGAACTGCAGAACAGTGCGGAGCAGCGGTGGCGTAGTGGCCAGGGCGCTCGCCTCCCACTACGGCGATCCAGGTTCGATCCTCGGCGGGCTCACTCCCGGATTCTCGAATGTGGGAATCATGCCGGCGGGTTTCCTCGGGGTACTCCCGTTTCCCCCGCACTCGCATTCCAGCGCCGCTACATTCTAGGGTCCCAGCGGGAAAGACCGTCACTCGGAGGGTGTTGCCTTGCCCTGGGTGCACTCCTCACACGCCATTATTATTTGCAGAACAGTAATGCCGAAATTCTGTACGTGCTGGTGCCACACGAGTATTAAATCGGCTTTAATGTAGTATCAATATACTAATATATTAATATACAGCCGTGTGCGATTGNCCGTGTGCGAAAAGCTGGATGCAAGGCGGAGCAAATTCATTTGAACAATCACTAATAATGTCATTCGCGTTTTCATGCACTCGTTTTTCATTTGCTAAAGTCCATTCGAAGTTACTTCAAACTTTCCTGAAGTCCTGCTAAAGTTCTACTTCCAGGATATTCCTCCGCCTCATACGAACACAGCTTAACCCAACCTAGAAAATTGCACCTAACGGACAGCGCACCGCGTTCGTTTGCACTCAGTTTAACATAACAATTTGCAAAAGAACGACTTCTCACTAGGCATCACCGATGCACATTCTCCCTGTATTTATGTATTTTAATTATAAAATAAATAATACGTATTAATAGATAAGATACAATTAAATATCCGATTGAACAATAAAGAAGGTATTTTTATGTTAACAAAAGTTTAAAAAACGTTTGTGATTCATGGTATTATTTCGGAAAAAACAAATCACGTCATACGTGGGGTGATTTTTCAAAGGTTCAATTCAAAAAGTGCGAAAAAACCGCGAACAGACTTTAATCATAAAAATATGATTACGTTGAACGGTCGAACAGCAAGCGCGGGACTTGAACAGGTAGTCTGGAGTTGTTCGCGATGTTACCTCGGTCCATCGCTGAGAGCGAATGACGCACGGCTTGAGGGAGGGTAGGGCGAGTCTGTCCCCTCCACGCGCCTAACTCTGGCGACGTGACCTGGGTTGACCACGCCCCGGCCCCGAAACCCCACCCTGGGGTCACAACTTAGAAACACATACACTGGAACCACATACCATAGAACCACACAAGACAGAAAATTCTAACGAAAACCAGTTCTGTGTTATGCGATTCTAATGTACGACAGTTCTTAGATGTGTGTTTCTAATGTATGAGCGTTCTTAAGCGTGTGCTTCTATTGTACGACTATCCTAATATCTGTGTTTCGGCTTAATGATCGTTCTTGGTTGTGGATTTCGGTTGTACTACGTTTCTAACATATGCGGTTCTGCAATATGTGGCTCTAAAATGTATGTTTCTATTGTGCGAACGTTCTAACATTTATGGTTCTGTTGTATGATCGCTCTAGATTGTGAATTTCGGTTGTACGATGTTTCTAAAGTATGTGGTTTTGCAAAATGTTGTTCTAAAATGTACGTTTCTTTTGTGCGATCGTTCTAACATTTATGGTTCTGTTGTATGATCGCTCTAGATTGTGAATTTCGGTAGTGTGTTGTTTCTAATGTTTGTGGTTCTGCTTAGAGATGTACATACGATTTTTAAAGAAATTTTTTTACAAGGTCTGTAGTGAACTGACTCACAGACATAGCCGCTACAGGTTAATCAGAGCCCTGGAAATACCTGGCCTCTGGTGCGAGTTCTTGAAGTTATTTTTGTACAATTGAGACATTATTCAGTAGATCGCAGGCGCATTATTATTTTACTGTCACTGAGGGTCTAACAAAAATAATTTTTCAAGAGAATATTTATCACCTACCACGAAACATTTCTGGTTTTCAGTGGATTGATTGTTTTGGAATTCTTGGCAGTGATTTACATGCAAGTAAAATAAATACGGCTCAAATTACGAATTTCGGTATTAAATTAATTCCTCTGTTAATATACAAACTAACTTGAATTTAGAAAAAAAATTTTACTGTATTACCTAATTATTTGAACAGAATAAATAAATTTATTTTATGGAGTAAACACTCATTACTTCGAAAGTTAACGCTTTTTTGTCGCATGTATTATGGGAAAATATAAACTCGACAAACACGAAAACGAATCCGCCGCTACTTTAAAATAAAATGTTTCAGATAGTTTTCTAAGCTGTGACCCTTTTTACTAATCGTAATTTTTTTAACACAAAACAGGCGCGTAAGGTGTGTAAGCGAAGTGGAGACAACGTGCTGCTTATCTGTTCTGGCTCGTTTGGTTAATAGCGTGAATTATCTTAGTTATTTAGTGCTGCGAATTATTGTTTTGTACACACCTCTTGGTATGTTAGGTTCAACCGATTTTTTCTGCGCAATTATGGGCTTTAATTTGCTTGGATATTGTTGTTTGCATAAGCACAAACTTATTTACACCGATATATTTCCATTTGTGCTGTACAAAATTACATCAGTGTCGAACAAATGTTGTGGACATAGCAGGAAAAAAACCACAGCAATAAATAAAGCCGATGAATTCTTAGGTCGTGACAACCATGCACATCGCAGTTGATATTGCAGCGCGGTACAAAATTCTGCCTACAAATTCTTCGTGCAGCACTGCAACACTATAAAATTTAATAAATTCAACGTACTGCGCGATATTCAAAAGAAAATCTGTAGGAATACGGAGATAAATTAAGTATTTATTTACTGTAAAAGACCGCCCCAAACCACACAGAAAACGCTTCACCAGCTTTTTTCTCTTTCTCTAATACCACTCTCGCAGTAACGAAATACGCATCAAGGTTAAAAATCACTACAATCAATAAATAAGAAAAATAGTAATTTTTCGTACCTAACATTTAAATACACGTAATTTAAAATTACGAGATTCTTATATAAACAAATACTTTACCAACAGGGTTAAAGTTACATAAACAATTTTTATTTTAGAATATTAAATTTTACGTACAGCAATGGATAATATGATCAGCCGTTCTCTGTAGTGTGACCCCACGGTGATCGCATATTTTCTTCAAAATATTAATTTATTGTTTTAATTACATTTTCATTGATTTTTTCGGACAATTGTATACAGTATAACACTACTGTATTCTGAAAGCCTGCAAATTTCTTTGGAGAAAATATGTTTAAAATCACGCGACTGCGTGTGATTATGTCGTTGGATGACCTCCCGAGTTCCAATGATTTTCAGAGTTCGCAATAATCCTGACAGGTTCAGTATTACCAGAGACATTAACGATTATTTTTAAAACATGCAATTTTATGTTTAAACTCTGGTTAAAGTGGCATTGTCTCTCATCATTTGTTAATGTTTAAGTAACGACGGTAATTTTAATTCGCCCTACAACAGATCAACATAATTTGCCAGAAGGTTAATGACGGAACCATTTATAGCAATTCAACGTCACGCATGACATAATTTTGTAATTAGAGCTAATAAAAGTCCTTGGAGGATAAAAGAGCTCTCGCATATCGGACGAACATTTTCCCTAAGTCGGACGGTACCGGAAAATTCACGTCAAAATAAAAGCATGTTTCTCGGGCGGCTGTAGCTCTCCTTTGGCCGTCTGAATAAAACTGAGAACTGGAGCAGACAGCCGCGACATTATTCAATGGTTACTTTTTATACGAGTATTTTATTAACTGGNGCAAAAAAAAAAAAAAAAAAAAAAAAAAGGTATACGCATTGCACGGCGAAAAACGAACGAAATAAACATCAAACGGATCGCCCAGCCATACTGTGTAATAATTTTTTTCCCCTGTCTCTTTGATGGAAAAATCCAAATAAAAGGAGTAGACTTCGTAAATTCTACAGCGAAGGGCAGAATGGTGCTCGAAAAAGACGTAAAATTGTCATCAATAAATAAAAAATATTTGCAAGTCTAGCTTTTGTCAGTGTGAAGTCACCCACGTGTACCGTGGCCGTACTGTGACGGTGCAGGATATTTCGATTTTAAAAACCCTTATTTTTCTTAAAGCTTGCAAAAATTATTTTTGCTACCACTGCCAGAAAAATCTTCTTGAAACAATTGTTTTTATTTAAGGGTGAGCATTTTCCTTGTTATTTTATTTATAAATGTATCCAGTTACTTTTTAATTGTAAATGGCTGGTTATATTTTATGCCCTTAAACAAGAAAATTACAGTAATTTCAATTTCGTCAACCATACCCCTATTTAGTAAATTTGGCAATCCTTTCGATGTACTTTTAGAGTCTGTATTAAAGAAGAAGAAAAGCAAAGCTACACCATTTTAAAATTCTTGAGCTTTTTTAGCATATTATATTTTTGCAGACCCTGGTGTATATATGTTAAACTTTCTGGCATTTATAACCAACGCCAGAGGGCATAGAATAAATGAAAAATGTTCCAAAACTATACAGTGAGCGCTATGATGTTAAAGTAAACAAGTATTGTTATCAGACGTGTTGTCCCTGAGAATTTCAGTTGTTTTAAAGTTACTGAATAACAAATCAGCTGACCGCAATGGAAAGCAGTAATTGGGGATAATGGAACGTACAGTAAAACAGTTGCTTAACAAACGAAATTGGTTACTGAAATAAACAATACGGTTGAATAACTGAAGTACAAATGAAAGCATTTCCCTGCTCGGCAGCAATTCCCACGCATCACATCCATTTCCACGTATACAACGTTGGTTTAATGCGTATCAGTTTCACGTTATATTAAACACGTTTGTAATCAACCTTTGAAAAAAAATTCTCGCCCTTTGATGCATGAATTCTACCGTAAAAACTGACTGCAATTCTCGCAGTAATGTTGACAATAAATAAGAAAACTGCAGAATTATATTTTAACGTTTTGTCAAATGTGAATTCTAAAAAATTACTGTAATTTAAATCACTTAATTTCGTGTTTTTACACGTATTATAACTTCAGGGACAAATACGTTGCAGATATTTTTATACGACGATTAATCTATATACGTATGCGAGTCGTTAAGTTCGCGGAAATGTGTTGGAAGGATACATATTAATAAATAAAGGAGGAAAATGTATCTTTCATGCGCGAATCAGTCATATACTTAAGATGAGATAGAACGATTTTCACATTTTGCACGTGTATCCATCTGTGGATCAAGAAGTGCCAAGACAACGGTCGAAATCACGTATTCTAAAAATAATTTTCCACTTTTTTTATGTTTGGTTTTAACCTCAGAACCGTTCCTTAAAAAAAATTAACATTTTGCGTAAATTTATTATATAGTATTTGCGTTTTAATTAGTTCAAAATTGTGTACTCGCATATCAAAGCACTTCTTCAAGTAAACGTTGTTCTAACCTCAGTCGGAGCCACGTGGTTTAGACAATTCAGTAGAAAGAAGAACAGTTCAGTGATGTAACACAGAGATTGCGTTAATGCGCATCTAGCATGTGCACTCTGCTCCATATCCGCTGTACGGAACCAACTTCAGAAGCGGACATCCTCCGTGATCGAGGTGATCTGAACGCGAAGATTCCTGTTTAGAATAACGGGAAAGCAGTATATCAGAGCACTTCCAGCAGCTATCGGAGCAGATTACGTTTAAGGAAGCAATAAACAGACAAAAATGAAAATATTGGTAGGTTTTATACGTTCTTGTGAACAGCGCATTTCCGCGAAATTCTCCTCAAGAAAGGAAAGTGATATCAGATTACAATCTGCATTATTATTTTTAACGTGACATCTATAGCGGAGATCATAGAAGCACTTTCATAGCCCAGATTGCTGGTTCGAATCCCAGGTGAGCTGTGTAGTAATGAATTTTGCTTGTACCTCTTGAATGCACGTTTAAGCCACGTATGCAATCCATCGCCCGATTATCATGCCAGCATACGTTGGGAATTGAAAACAGCCCAAAACGGGCAATTATGGTGGAACAAATCTTATTCCTAGCAGAATTTACACACTAAAGGTGAGCGTGGTCTTCTGAAATTGTCTCACACAAGCCATATTCTGGTTGGCCAAAGAAAACAGTGGTATATTTTCAAACTGCCATTACTTCTTGAATAATCCCATTTAATAGACCCCCTTAGATGGAGCTGTTTTCCCGTCTGAGGCAGAGAAGCGTGGTAGCTGTAAGAACTACACTGCTACGCAAATCCAGTGCGCCATCTTCACTAAGCGCAAAGCTCTGGATTGGCATGTACTGTTCTCGACGTGCAACGGGATACCAATGGGACTTAAGACGGCGAGCGTATTATTTTGTCGGTGTAAAAGCCTTCAACAATGCTCAAAGTGGAGAGATTTGGGCAGCTGGTAACGTCGAGGTCTTGAGAGCCGATGAGGGTTCTATTTGATCTATACGAGAGTTTTTGAGTTACCGTTACTCATATCTGGACGTAGCCAGTATCTTCATGAGATTTATTCTTATTTTTAATCAAGTAAAATTACTATAATTCTATCGTTCATCTACAATTTATGTGTAAAGAAAATACAAGTTTGGCTCAAACATTAAACTATCGTTTGTTGTCTTACTGAATAAAAATAAAACCTTCCCAGTAGTGGTTAAATGTGAAATTAAGTATGACGCTATTTAGGCCCCACAGTTGGGAAGCCAATTAACACATCCAAAAAATACGTAGCGTCTTTAGTTAATGCTTAGTGGCATAGACTATATGATGCCTGAAGGTTAAGGGGTTTGCAATAATGTAGACTTTGGCTGTTTCAATTTGAAGGACGAATATATTGTCTCGGATATATGCACAAATAAACAACATCAACACTTGAGAGGTGTGGTACTCTAATAATTTGGTTACTCGGATTGATTGCTAACGACTTCGTAATGGAGGGGGACTTCTCTTGACGGCGTACTGAATACTTAGCTCTTGCTGTGGGTGCTGTCAGCTGTGGTGGGTGAGCTCCGGCGATGGGCGGCCTTTGGCAAAGGCCCGCGGTTGCTGCCGTCTCACTGTGGTGATGTTCTACTGACGTGGCCGAGGGTCCGATTTGCCCCTGGCCACAAATGGCGCGGCTGACCTCTCTCTGCGCGGCGATCTTCAACTGGCTGCTCGATGGTCTCCTGATCTAACCTCTCTGCGCGGTACTAATGAACTGATCCCACTGCTCTCGAAAAGGGGTTTTTATGCTCGCCAGCCTCCACCATAAATTGTCGGCACATGTCGCCTTAGGGGGGGAGGGGGTGAGTGTTTAGGATGCAGAACAATGCCTTTCAAAACACGTGTCCAGATTTCTGAAGGTTTGGGGGGGCGGGGGAAGGTAGCCCCTTGCCCCTAGCTTACTCTCATCAGCTACTTCTCCGGGGTGTTTCCACAATATCCTGTGGTTAGCTAAGGGGGGAGGGGAGTGTTCTCGGCACCAATATCCAGCTCGTCAGCTATTTCTTCCGTGGTGCATATTTTCTGAGTTTAGGTGAAATACACATGATTATTTGGTGATATCGCGTGAAACCTCTGCGCTTCACAGATCTCATGGGCAGGCGAGAAGCCTAGGGTCTGAAGGGGGGTGGCAGGGAGGCCTACGCAGCAGGACGCGCAGCAAGACACGTGTAACTGCAGTCCATTCTGGCTGTTCACCTGCTTCGTGACACGTGTCTCTACCCTGGTTATGCGGGGGGAGGCAGGTTGTGGGCCAGCGTCGCTCTACTATCCTTAAACCGTCACACGACAAGTATAATCTGTTGAACATACATTTTATAATATACACATTTAGTCAGGGTATTTCTAAAATGTTTCAATTTCCCATACTGTTCCTTGTCAAAGTGTACAGAGATCATCTGGGAGCACCACAAGTGCTCCAGACAGCAGTGACGGATTTGCCTGTTTTTTGGGCCCCTGCCGCTGATGTTCCCGCTGATCACAGACGTCTGTACACACGTCTTCACTGCAGTGTCTCCCAGCACCCGGATCATTCGCAGCAAAGTCACCAGTCTCGGATCTTGCTATTCTCTTGACTAACTACAACTCACCCGAAGGCGTAGAGGCCACGGTGGCTGAGCGGTTAGTCTGCTCGCCTTCCACCAAGGCGACCTGGGTTCAATGCCCAGACGGTTTACTACCGGATTTTCGCATGTGGGAATCGTGCCAGACAATGCCGCTGGTCGGCAGGTTTTTTTTTATGATATCCCGTTTCCCCCACCTTTTCATTTCAGCATTACTCCATACTTACCTCAATCACCCTCGTCGGCTCTCAAGACCTCGCTTTTAAGAGCCGCCCAAATCTCTTCACTCGTATATTCATGGAAGTGTTTACGGGACTGTGATTGTGCTGGAACACAGTACATCCAGCATTAATATCAGCACAGAAATGTGTACGTCCTAATACGGGGATAGATCAACGAGGGAGCTGAGGTTTACCTTGTCATTGACCCGTTCGACGTAAGCCGTCGTGGACGTAGTACCGACGCGTCTGCATAGCTTGGCAGGCGAGCGAAGACTTTCGGCGTGGAGGCTTCAAGCTGTCCCCACGCCTCAACCTGCCGATGCCCATCCCTCCTTCCAAAGTGTACGGATGGTGTCTAGCAACCGTCCGACGCTACCTACGACGTAGTCAAGATTTGAATGTTACTGTACTCGAACCACAACGAAACTTTATGGGATGTTCCTCAACATCCTGGTCAACGTAGTTCCCGACCATAAAAGGAGTTTTCTGTCGTCTTGGGAGATAGAATGAATAGAAACCTCATAATGAGAACATTATAACTTAGCAGAAGATATATCCTGCCATGTTTGATGAGGGCATTTTATAGGACACATATAGGAAATAATTTTAGGACAAATTTTATATGTTCTGTAATTATGCAATACTACAATATTTGGGCTAAGTATGTGTTGCTATAGGAGCCCATTAGTAAACGTATATTTACGTAATTTTTATAAGAAACATTATAATTTTAATGTATTTTAAAGCCTGTTTGGCTATTACTATTTTTATAATGCTTGTATTTTTAATATGGGCAGTTTATGAGAAAAAGAGAAAAACAAAATAAGCCCGGAGATAAAGGAAAAGAAATCTGACAGTTTTTTGAATAATTTCTCACAATTTTGGGGGTTAATGATTTTGTATTCCAATTCACATCAGGGAATATTTTAATTGTCGAAATTTATTGCGACAGCGTTATTTGTTTGTACTCTGCTATTTAAACTCTGCTGCTTGAAGGTTTTTGGTCAGACTCATTTTGCTTAAATGAGTGAAATGGAAGGAAGGGGAGTTGAAGGTCACTGTCATGGAGAGTTGGGGTTTCCTGCGGGTGCTCCCGCTCTGTAACAGAACTATGCAGTTAATATACGGAAACGTTCTCCTTAATGACATAAAACGGATATCATCTCCGTGCGTACAACATACGGAACCTCCCTGTACCTCTAACAGCTTTGGTTGTTGGGAACGAACAATGTTGAGTGTGCGCAAAGCTTTCTTTGCTGCTGTAACTAGACTATCGTTCTTCAGGCAGTAAGAATATTCATTCCATAATTATTCTTTAAAAAATCAAAAAGTTGATCGAGCCAACTGCGACAGTTAAACACTTCAAACACTCAAAACTTGCTTGAAAAAGTTTTGAGTTTAACGATTGCGGTAATACAGTTTTAACACTTCGATGCTTTGTCAGTGGTAACATATTGGCAAGAGCGGCAAACGTTCAAATTCCTCTCCATCCTACATTTTTTTAAATTTTTTATGTTTCATTTTATGCAGTGATAAATACTCGCATAACAAAAAAACAAAGAATTTCTTCGTAATCTTACCTTATATGTAAATATAGGAAAACCTAGTAATAAGAAATCCATTATTTAAAATAATAATAAACATATTTAATTCTACAAAATTTTGTTGATAAATTTTTACAGAGTTTTTTTTTTTTTTATAATTCCCAGTTTTTTTTTACTTTATAACTATCTGTAGTTTTATGTTTGCAAAACCTCTCCAAATTATTCCGTATCATTCATCATTTCCCGCGATAAAATAACGTAGCAGTTCAGAGGACAATATTTCCTGTCAATTCGTTGTTTGCGTGTAAACGCGTACCTACGTAAATAAATGTTCTGGGAATACGACTTTTTGCCAGAAAAAGTAATCATCTAATGCCGCATGGTTTCAATTTTTTTTAAAAATCGTATTACGATAAGCGAACGCGGTTTCCTTCAGAGGAAGAAGAAAAGTACAACCATACGTCTGTAGTTAGATTTGCGGGCTTTCATCGCGTGCAATGAAGTCCCGCTGTTGCAGATCTAATTTGCAAAGTGCAGTGCGACGACGGAAACGCTGCAAGCCAGTTCAACGTCTTTTCGCGTAGGGGTGATGGGATGCTAGACTCACGTGTTTAGAGTCACCCGTATCGCTTCCTCGCTTCTGGGCCTCAATCGCGCAAAACACATTCAGGAACATAAGCGTCTTAAGAGATGAATAAACATTCTCCACCTTTCCAGCCACATGGTTGCGTTCTCTGATCCTCACGATGACGAAACTTCTTCCGAAAGTTTGCTCTGCTCTCCGCGCAGTCCTACCCCCGCGCCCAGTTTGTCCCAAAATTACTACCGTGAAAACTATACAGGATGATTCTAAAATTATGCAACAAACACTGAGGGGTGGTAGAGCTCACTAAAACAAACAATTAGTGTATAGGAATATATGGGTGGAAGTGACGCGTTGAGACACAAACACAGAAACATAACATATTAACGGAAACATAAAATGTTCATTAGCAGCATACTTAACGAGTGATTCCGTACAGAAAATGTTTAAACAGTTTCTGGAAATGCATCCAACAACAGTCACGCATGCTTGGCGACCTCTACATATGGCGTGATTGGCTGACAATGGTGGCGTGCGTGAAATACCCGGCGTATTTGAGTCTGTTTGCCAATCATTCCACCGACGCTACCAAGCTTGCATTACTGTCGGTGGTAGCAATTTTGAGCAATTATTATAAACATTGCTGTAAAAAGGCATTTGGCGGAGACGTTGTAAATAAACCATGTGTTGCATTTCATGTGTTATTTTTGTGTTTGTGCCTCAACGCATCACTCCCGCCCGTATATTCTTATGCATTAATTGTTTGATTTAGTGAGCTCTACCACCCCTCAATGTTTGTCCGATGATTTTAGAATCATCCTGTAGGTATACCTTTAATGTAGCGATAAGCCGATGTTATGCCATGCTGAAATAATTATCTGTGGTAAGGTTACATATCATCACAGGGTAGATGAGTACCAGGGATGAAATGGCAGGGCAGTTCATTTGATGTTTGCGTACTCATTCTCCTGGTTGGTTGCGCGAGGTTCTGGGAGCCGGACTCTATGTCTGATTGGCGGCATGCTTGCTGCGAAGCATTCCCCATTGGCTGGGCAGCCAGCTGGCGGGTCCGTTACCAGACGCTGGTTGGCAAACGGCATTCCGACATGTTGCTGGCCAGTGACGCCATTTTGGAGGCGTAAACTAAGCACTTTTGAAAACCCTGTTCAAGATCTACTTGTATGTACAGAGAGTAGTCTTCCGCCTTATGTAAAATTAGCATTGCCGTGGTTGTTATCACTTTATTCATGCGTCGGCCAAAATTATTAGAAAAGTAATTATTTTACAAGGTTGCTAATTTTTACACCTACGTGTGTTAAAAAGAAGAAAGTAAAAGAAATTATTTTAATATTCACAAATGTTTTACCTTACAATTTTAATTCAACGTTACCACATGGAACTACTTTCCCTCCGCCGTTGCCAACTTCACTTGGCATATACCAGTCAATCTGTCCGTTGAAATATACGCAGGTAGGGGCTGTGACATTTTTCAAAGGTTGATTTCCAAAGTGCTCACTGTATCGCGAACAGCCTCTGGGCGCTTAGTGATATATCGTAGTGCGTGAGCCGATCAAGGCAGGTAGGAGACACGTTCTCGGTGGAAAGCGTTCCACTTCCGGGAGCGCTCTGTTCCTTATATGTTCTTTAATATACTAGATTTAGTTTTCAACACGTAATTTCCGTTTCTCGTAGCACTGCCTTAACCGTTTGTTTTCTCGGTGCGTACGAGTTTTCTCGTAGTGGTTGGTGTTCAACCGTGGCACGACGCGACTGGTATGTAGACGATTTATTGAGAAAGGAGCGAAGAACCGAATTTCCTAACGCGCACGGTGTACCTGCCATAAGTATAGTTTGTTTATTTAACCAGTTTATTCACATTTGCGTGTGCACCAGGGCTCGTATTTTTATCGCCCGATTTAAGTGACACCCCTAGTGAAAAATTTAAATGCTTCAAGGTCACGTCCGACCGAGGAAGCATTACGACGGCAATGGAAAATAGCATAAAAAAGTTTCACGCGTGTTACGTTTACTCAGAATTTTAAGCGGTGACTACGAGGTTTTAATAAAACAATCGGCTCAGAAAAAATACAGCAATGTCGCTATATTTTAAAACACTGTTTTATAGAACTATATATTTCGTAAACAGAGTGCTCAACGATTTTTGCCGACTTTGACACTTTTCGACGACCGCATTTGTGTTTCAATAACTAAATATGTAAATTGGCGGCAAAATAACGACTTTAATTTCTGTCCAGAAAAAAATATTTCCGTTTGAAATATTCCAAAATTGTTTAAAAAATTGGAATATTTACAACTGCTTACAATTATATAAATATGGCAAGTAAGGACGCCTGTTACTGTAGTTCGGAACGAAGAATTTGATGGGTGATTTTTTTTACTACGGTGCTCAAGTTTCACGCGAGTTAAATATTGCTTTATTTTCACGCTGCCGCTTGTATTACGTCAATTCTAGAAGTCCTGGAATACTTAAAAAGCCTAAGTCATATATTGATTTACTTACCGGACACTAAACTGAGATGCTTTGAGGCGCCATACGTGAGAAGAAAGTTTCTTGGACATAAGTGAGTAATTAACTACTTGAGTTCTGCTGACGTAACATTATTACACCTACATTTAACTGAGTTGTATGCAGTTTGCCATGACATTCTCTGAAGACACGGGCGAATGAATAGATACCACTTCGCCAGCCGTGTTAACAGGCTGACGTAATATTACGTCAGCAATATTCAAGGTGTAAATTTTTCAAATGAACGTTATACCTATTATTCTACGTAGGAAACAAAATCTGACTAGGACACTTTCAAATCGGCATTACAATAGCAGCGAGCAGTTTGGTAATGAAAATTATTCGGTATATTAAGGTTGGCCAATGTTGTGTGAATCAATAGGACTGTTCTAAATGGGAGTACGGAGTCCAACATAACTAATTGTCACACAGTCCTTATCGTCAGTAAATCTGTACTGTACTCAGAGTGTTAGAAATTATTCGTCGTACAAGCAATAATTAGCAAACTATCAGCTTGAACATGAACTGGAGTGGTCTCATGATGACGCAGGCTTTCTCGGGTAGTGTCTCAACTTAAAGAATACACTTTAGAGAGAGCAATATTTTTACACAACCTGGAAATAGCACTGCTTCTCACTCTCTCACACTCTCGCTCTGTGAAATTGAGACAATCGCTCTCTCGTTTCTTTCCGACGTCATGCAGACAGCTGATGCCAAAAAAAGGCGCGAAATCGCGTTAAACAAAAATCACGGCCACAGCTATTGGAAGTAATTCATATATGTTTAAAAAAATTTACAAATATTTATAGCACTACCGGAACCATTATCAGTGCATAACCTACTATTATTTTTGTTTTATTTATATTACCGTTATGTTGTAGCAAAGTGACAAAAAAAAAAGAAGACTTTATCAGAAATGCCTATTTATATTTTTATAAAAACCTGCTACATGAGCTATGTATTTCTCTAACTAAAACAGTTGAAATTATTCACGTGCAGGTAAAATGCGACGTGATTTTGTCCCAGAAAGCTACTTTTACAGTATTAAAACACTGAAACAATGTAAACAAATATGGCGCGTGATCAGTGAGTGCGAGAACGCGCTAGCGAGTACACAACTCCGTGCTCTATCTGTGTGTTCTCGCCCTTTTCGTGGGGCCGCGGTGGTGTAGTGATTAGACTACTCGCCTCCCACCTAGGCGAACTGGGTTTGATTCCTGGCGGGGTCTGCCCCGGATTTTCGCATGTGGTAATCGTGCCGGGCGATGCTTTATATAGTCGGTGGGTTTTATCGGGGATTTCCCGTTTCCCCCGCCATTGCATTCCGGTACTGCTCCATTCTCACCTCGCTTCACCATCATCGGGCTCTCAATACCTTGACGTTAAGAGCCGCCCAAATCTCTTCACTCACTCGCTCGTTCGTGCTCTCTCCGAAGAATTGAGGCGACCAGAGAGCGTTCTCTCCGACGTCATACTGACGTGGTCGCGAGAGCGAGGGCACGAGAGAACGCTCTCTGGGTCGACTGAGGCCGTGCTTGACTCTGTACTTGCATCCTTGCATAATTTACTTACCCTTGGCACCAAACCGGATGAATTCGGACAGGCAGTCTTGTTGGCTTTGGTTACAGCTATTAGCCAACTAATCACTTTTAATGAATGTGTATTCCGACGAATAATTTGATAATTGCCAATAGTTGTAGGGGTAGATCAAGGATTAAATAATATTTCAGTTTGATTTACATAGGTAGCATTAATTGCCTTGCACGATTGCACGTGAGTTTGAAATTTTGATTGCCTGTCTTACCTTAGCTTTGGTAGGTTATGAAAATAGGTCTAATACCAATTTACTTTTCAGACCTTTTTTAAGGCGGACCTTCCGATAATTACTAACTCAGTTTAGAATTCCATGCCTAAGAAATAGCAATGTTGCCCTATTAAACTTTTAAAAAAATTATTATTTCGAAAATCAATAGTAACCTACAAATCGCTTTCAAAAATGGTGGAACGTATACCGCAAGTACGCGAGAAGTATACATCTTCGTTTACTTGTACACTTGCATACTTCACTTGCGATTCGGACAGCACTTACGACGGCACTCCCGGAGACAGGTACGCGCACAAGTAAGTACTTGAGGCGGACTCGGGACACGGCCTGGGAAACGGGCTCGGCCGGCGTGTGAGAAGACGCCACTNCGCGGCAAAGGCTGGCTGGCGTCGGGTTTTATTCAGAGTTTGTCGAGCGGAGCGCCCGGAGGGGCTCAGAAACCCGCCCTTTCACCTCCCCTCCTCACCCCTCGAGATGAATGGAGCCGCCTATTTAGCTGATGAGGCCGGCCCCGTGCTCCGTGAGCGTCGGAGCCGAGTGCCGGTCTCCGGGATGATAGCGCTCGCGAGCTTCCAAATAACTCCGCCCGAGAGAGAGAGAGAGAGAGACGGATACCTGCATAGACATAGAGGGGCAGATAGCTAGGTAGAGATACAGACAAAGAGGGGCGAAGATATCGCCTTCCTATCCATCACTGTGATCATTTCTTATATAGTCTACTCGCAGTATCTCCAAACTTTTTGAATCAAACATCAAAAAAATCCCCGCCATGAATTACGTGTTCGGTTCTTTCCTGAATATGGCGTGTGTCACAAGCGTTTCACACCTCTAAAATAAAAATAAAAATATTATTTTTGGTTTAATTGGATTTTTACTTATATTCTATCTACTATTGTAATACTAAATTTAAAATTAATAAGCCTATGGATAACAAGAAGTTAACGATATAACTAATGAGCCAATTTTCCTCAAACATTGATGCAAATAATTTTGATGAAGTTCTTAAAAGGTTAAATGGTAGGTACCGTAGAGTTACTTAAGTATCAAATTTTGTTGGAATCAGTTGATTGTTTCCCGAGATATGACATTAAAACTTTATTTTTAATGTGGTGGTATCTTACAAAATGACGGACAAAATAGGTTACGTATTGACACATTTGATGTTTCTGCAGTTATAAAGATATAACATAAAATTGTTCATGATTCCGCTAACTTCTAAAATGGCTGGTAAATAACACTATCGGTTTCTTAATTCAATGCCTACATCGCGCACTGTAAGGTACCAAATTTGGTTTAAATCGGTCAAATGGTTTCCGAGATAAGAAATAGTGTCATAAACTTTAAAATTCCCACCAATTTTTAAATAAGCAATTATCAAGATTAAAAACTATAAAAGTCTGACGAACTTACGAAATACTAAATGTGTACCTGGTTTGGTGAAATTCCGTGGTCTGGTTCAAAAGTTAGTAGGGGGTACATGCATTCCAGACACACATAAGTCTATCTTTACTTAAGAAAGTAGGCTAAAGAAAGGGAGTTAATAGGTGTGTTAGTAATGTCTAGTAATAAACGTTACTTTTTACGTAAATACAACTATTGATCTATAGACTTTGGGATAGTGNTGTGTTAGTAATGTCTAGTAATAAACGTTACTTTTTACGTAAATACAACTATTGATCTATAGACTTTGGGATAGTGGCATGAGCTAGTCATAACCTATAGTAGAAGTATGGTTTACGAATCTGTTGCCGCCAGGGAATTTCACTGAGTACCGACCCACGCACTGTACAGGACTGGATAGTACAGCACATACACAGTTCTGTACATTATATCTGAATGTGTTGACACGAGTACGGACTAACACATTCACTGTATTGTAAGCATGGAATATAGTAAAAAGAGTTCCTTTACTTAACGTGTAATGTTCATGTCAGTAAAACCGATACTGTTTCAGTTATTTTTTTCATGCTCTTTAGAGTATGGATCTGCGTAATGGTAACGAATTTTTCGTTGTAATAATTTTAGAGTGTTATNTGTGTTAGTAATGTCTAGTAATAAACGTTACTTTTTACGTAAATACAACTATTGATCTATAGACTTTGGGATAGTGACATGAGCTAGTCATAACCTATAGTAGAAGCATGGTTTACGAATCTGTTACCGCCAGGGAATTTCACTGAGTACCGACCCACGCAGTGTACACGACTGGATAGTACAACACATACACAGTTCTGTACATTATATCTGAATGTGTTGACACGAGTACGGACTAACACATTCACTGTATTGTAAGCATGGAATATAGTAAAAAGAGTTCCTTTTCTTAACGTGTAATGTTCATGTCAGTAAAACCGATACTGTTTCAGTTATTTTTTCATGCTCTTTAGAGTATGGATCTGCGTAATGGTAACGAATTTTTCGTTGTAATAATTTTAGAGTGTTATNATTTTTTCATGCTCTTTAGAGTATGGATCTGCGTAATGGTAACGAATTTTTCGTTGTAATAATTTTAGAGTGTTATACGGACGATACATTGAAATTCCCGAAAATCTTAAATGTTTTTGCAAGCGATGGAACAATACACGACTAGCAGAGAATAAACATCTAAGCAGTGCTGTTACACAAACTACAGGAATAAAAAAAAAAAATTTAAGGTTTCAGTATCCATTTTTGTGCTGTTTTCTTTTGATGTTTTAAGCTTATACCTACCCACGAGGCGTGCACTAAATGAGACCTTATTTAAATATTCTTGTAAAATTTATAGTGTAAGATGACAACCCGAAGCCAGTGTAGTGTAAAATGTACGTATAAAAAGTGAAATTAAGTAGTCCCTCTATTAGTAAAAAAAATTGTTCAAGAAATCCAAGTGCTTAAAGCCTTGACCTCTCTATCAAACTATCATAGAAAAGAAAATCATGTCACATATTTTTAGAATTGTGTCCTTACAAATATTATCTAGAAACATCATTCAGTATGAGAAATACATAAGTTTTCCACTCGTGCTCTAAACTATCCAATATCATGCAAGTACCTTGGAACATTAAGGGTTATTTATGGAGTTAATATTATGTTTACATATAGGCCTTAATAAAAACACGATGCCATATCAACGTTGACCCTTGACGCAAAGATTGTTAACATTTTAACCAATGGTGTTGAGTCCATGGTTTGAACTTTTTGGGCATGTTGCGTTTTTACTTGTAATACAGATATAACTTTTAATATGCAAGCCCGTCTTTCATGGCCATAAAAAAGTAGTGGTAGTAAGTAAAGAGAAAAACAAACCATGAGAAATAAGTAATTTGTGTACATTATGCTTTTGAATAGCATTTTAATTATACTTCTTACATTGATATTATTACTAGGCCTATTACTCTTACAATTTTTAAAGTTATGGTGGTGTTGGTGAGATTATTTATCAACGAATAAGTTACCTAACATAGTGTAGAGTCAATGTTGAAGTGGACAGCAAATACGTTATTAATTAAACCTTCTTTAAGATTTTCCTTATTCATATTTCTGAATTTAACAGTCTCTTCTGTAAATAATTGATTCATGCAGAATGAAAGCATAATAACTTAAATGAATCTTTGCAAAGAATATGTGTTTTGTTGAATCTCAGATAAATATTACAAATCGACAACACAGGGGTAGTTTACTTTTTTCAGAAAAATAAAAGAAAAAATTTACAGAAGTATCACATTACAAAAATACATCCAGACATTATAAAGGAATTGTGTAATGATCTAAGAATACATAGTCTGATAATATCTTGAAATTGTATGGAATGTTAATGTAAATATATAAATCGTTGTAAACATCTCCATTCAAATGTCCTTTAATTTATGGGTATAAGCAAAATGTTTAAGATATCGTGACGAATGACGCTTGTTCGCTGTTATGTTGCTTTGCGTCTCCGACAGATATGGGCGAGCGTGCCTCCGAAATGAATTTACAATCAACATTTAGTTCGTCTCGCTCACGGATTTAAAAAGAACACATCTAACCGGTCGTAGGTATCTCTCTCGCACACTTTGGCTGGACTAATACTAGAACGAACAAGCTGTGGTCCACGTAGTTTAAATTTCATAGTAATCAGCAGAGATATCACATTTGAGAAAGGAAGGAGTATACAGTAACAGATTTTAAATGTGCACATGAAAGATACAGGACAAAAATATTGCTACCTACGTAAGTTTTCTCATCGAAAAATCTACTACAACTTATAGGATGATTACACGAACCAAGCGAAGTCCTTAGGAGTCGGGTAAGCGTGGTTACCCATAACTTCTAGTGAGTGACGTAACCACTTCGTAAATTCTAGTCTCTTGGCCTGATAATGATATTTTTCAGCACGTGATATAATTCACAACTTACAGTTAACACATGTGCAGTTCAATTAAAACCATCGACGGATTAGATGCAGGTGTATTTTGGATCACAGGTTTTAAAATCCGGTTATAACAAAAAAAAAAGTTTTTAAAAGGAGCAGTTCTCAACAAAGCGAAAGTTAAACATAAAAGTAAAACAAAGCGTGTTATTAGAATGATTTTTTAACTTACGAAGTTGCGTTAAAATTAAAAGTAGTAACTTAATATTAAATGTTTAAACTCTTTTTCTTTATCTGCGTCGTATTTTTGTCGCCTTGGAGAATAGCAGAGAGCGGATTTTATGATAAATTAAAGAATAGTTTCCAGCTTTCTGTATTAATTATAGTGCAGGATTGATGAAGGCATGCTCTCTGCAGAAGATATAAAATACATTACACCTGATTTGTTTCTTGAGCTCTAACCCATTTGTACCACCAACCGGTGCTAACGGAGTTCCGATATGTGATACGACAGCTTATCTGTTCGTCTCTTTTGTTGTCATTTTGATTTGATTTTACATTGATTTGGAGTTTTCTTAATAAATATTTGTTTCGGATTATAAAATGCACGTAAATAAGTAATGTTTCTTGCACGTATGTGCAAGAAACATTACTTATGTAAACTAAAAAACAGCGATGTTTTACAAGAGAGTCCGCATTTGTTCTCATTTTATGTATATGAATGACTAAATGGAAATAACACGCAGATATGGATACAGAAATTTACACATTAATGTAACTAAGTAGTTAAATACTTGATAATATGGTGAGCATTGGGGCGAGATATGGTATGTAGAGGTACCACCAGTCTAACTCCGTTGAAATAATAATGGCGTGTGGGGAGTGCACCCAGGGCAAGGCAACACCCGCCGAGTGACGGTATTTCCAGCTGGGAACCGTAGGTGACCCTCATCCCCGAGGATGACAGAAATGAAGCCCTAGAATGAAGCGGCGCTGGAATGCGAGGGCGGGGGAAACGGGAGTGCTCCGAGAAAACCCGCTGGCAAGCGGCATCGTCCAGCACGATTCCCACATGCGAAAATGTGGGAGTTGACCCGCCGGGGATCGAGCCCGGATCGCCGTGGTGGGAGGCGAGCGCCCTGGCCACTGCGCCACCGCTGCCCCAACTTCGTTGAAAGTGATCCAAAGGGGAAAAGTGGGGTCCCATAAAGTCTCCTTGGGACTAGATATGTTTAATTGTATTCATGCCACCGATGTGCGTGCAGTTTCATAATAGCGGTTTTGACACTAAAACAATAAAATATCAATAAATATGTTTCCAAACTTAATTCGCAATTGAAATGACATACCATTACTCCTAAACGCTGCCTAATTTTTTTTTTTGGTCGTAAAATAATTGCACGAAACGGTAGCTTGGGACAAGATGGATTGGACATACACACTGGTGGGTTCTGTGTGAGTGCAGCAGATTTATTGGCCGCTGTCAGAGTCGCTTACATCCTATTTGGTTCTGTCGCTCATAAATCACCGGGTGCAGAGAAAGGCGTTTATCACTGGCATTGCCTCCGGCAGTTGAGGGTGAATCATTTATGTGAATTTTACACTTTCTGTGAAACTGCATATTTTAAAGAACATATTTTACTTGAAAAATTTCATAAAGTTTTTTCCATAGAATTTCTTACTAAATTAGTATTGATACAATACTATTTAAACCTAGGACAATTAAACATAAGACTAAAATTATTCACATAGAATCAAAATATATGGGTATGCAGGCTGAAGGGAGGTATATCTTGGACCGAGGATGGTGATTTACTATTACAAGTTAATTATTTGTAAGCTGTCCTGTAATATTACTAAGGTATTGAATGCTTTCAATTGTTAACTACTACCGTGTCTAATGTTTATTTTCCAACTTTAGATTCTTCTCGCCCGTGGACTGTATCTGTGTTTGATGTGAAATATGGTTGACTTGGGTGTCCTGAGAGAAGATGATTTTATTTATTGTGGTACCGCTGTTTTTATTTTCAAATATATATAACTGATCGTCGAGTGATGTTTCTAACAGCAAGAGATGTACTTCAAGACTGAATTTGGCAGCTTAAAACAATTAAGTAACATTGACATGTCATCCTGCCCTCACTTTTCGTATATTTAATACAACGCAAAAAAAAAATATTTGCAAATTTATCATGTTGAAATAGTATACGTATAGTGAGAAAACACTGATGTTAAATTTGTTTATTATACGTCCGTGGCAGCGTTGCTACATTTGCTCATGAATGAGTCAAATACGTGGCGAATCTTCCTACTTTGTAAGCTTATAATAGCAACGCACAGCATTCCTATGTTTTCAGCCTGTTTAGTAGTATTATTCCTATACTACTTATAGTTAAACTTCAATTTGAGATTAGAAAGCTTACCAGATTTTATTTACTGTTTAGAAGACGATAGGATAGTTTAGTTTCTAAACAGGATATAAAATATTTTTATTAAAAAATTTTATTTTTCATTTTGTAATGTATGTATAAGTCAATGGCCTACGCTTATCATACAAACTTGATTCAAATTCTCTGGAAAGAGATTTATTTAAATATGTATTCGGTAGTCTTTTAAAAGGACTCAGTATTGTCTTCTGAAGTTAAAATTTTGGATAATCATTGTGTGTATACATGTGTCCAAATTGTTTTCACGTATTTCTAACTGAGAAAATTATTACCCAAAATAAAGTGCAAAACGTATTTATAAATGCGTTAATTTCGAAAATACGAGCGCGAGAAATAGTCGTATTTATATAAGATTGCCGAGTTAACTAATTTGTGTGAAATGCGGGCATTTATACGAGCTCATTTAAAAGTTTCCACTTGTGCATTCGGGATATCCTCCACTTCACGTGAAAAACTGGAAATTTGANGCATTCGGGATATCCTCCACTTCACGTGAAAAACTGGAAATTTGAATTTCGTATCGTATATACTGCAGAAAATGCCTGTGTGATCTCTCCCAACAAAAAAATTCATGTACTTGGTTTTTTTGTTTGAACAGAGCGAAAGTCGTTGAAAACGCCGACATTTCTACAAGCATCGCGGTTCCCACATCATATGTATCGCTAAAGACTGTNGAATTTCGTATCGTATATACTGCAGAAAATGCCTGTGTGATCTCTCCCAACAAAAAAATTCATGTACTTGGTTTTTTGTTTGAACAGAGCGAAAGTCGTTGAAAACGCCGACATTTCTACAAGCATCGCGGTTCCCACATCATATGTATCGCTAAAGACTGTTCATGGTAACGCGAGCACTTTAGAAACCAACCTTCGGATAAACTTCACTGCCACTACCAACGTATACTTTAACAGGCAAACTGACTGGTATGCGCCAGATAAAGTTGGCAACGACTTAGGGAAAGTAGTTCCGAGCCATAGCATTAAATTTAAAGTATTCGGTAAAAATTTGTAAATAATGTAAATTTTTATTTTTTTAATGCATATAAGTGTAAAAATTAGAAAACTTCTGAAGTATTTACTTTGCTAATAATTTCACAGTTTCAATTGACCGACGCTTGAATGAAGTGAGCAGGTCCACGGCAATGGTAATGATTGTATATATGACGGAATAATACACAATGTGCATACAAATAGATCTTAAACAGGACTCCCAAAAGTGCTCACTTTACCGTGAACATATTTTACCAGCTTAGGTTCCTGGGAAGCATTCCCGTGTTATTTTTTTTTACACATATAGCTGGGAAGGAATGACTTCCCGGTCGGCAAACCGCTGACTATCTTCCTGCATATTGGCTGGGCTGTCCACGTAAAGATCGATCTTTTCCTGAGTGGTTTACTCAGTTCAACGTCGACAGATTTCGAAAAAGGGGTGTCCAAGATTTGTCCAGTTTATATACATTTTTCCAGTTCCAGTTAAGCTTTTCGTTTTTATTTTCTACCTGAAGGTTTTTTCTTGTCAGATGTAATAGTATGTATGATTTAATTGAAACGTTATTTTATATATAATTATGTATCTTCTTATATGCCCGAAAAGTTAATTCCAGTAAGATGATGATTCGCCTGTCTGTCAGGCCTACCTTACCACGCGATAGTGGACATTCTGTACACTCGAGCTAGGTTTTTTACTACAATATTGTTTAATAATATTCCCAGTTACAAATTCGATTTATGTGCTCTGCTTTCAGGGATTTCGAGGCACTAGGGCTGAGGCTCACTTCATTTTCATCCTTCTGCTGTACTTCGATCACTTCATCACTTTTTTTTATAGAAGCGATTTTTTGGAGGCCAGTTGTCTCTTTCCCAGCGTTATCTACCTCAGAGTTGAAATGACTGTTGTTTTAGTACATGTGGGGTTTTATGAACTTAAGTGTAGATTACTCTGTGTTTGCATTGAGTTTCGGTAAACGCTGTGGCCGTTGTTGATGTTGTTCTCTTTCCTTCTTCTCAGTGCACTCAGAAGAAGTAATTTTCGTTTTGTGTTTCCTCTTCCATTATGAACTATGTATACGATTTAATTAATGCTGTTTAGATGTGTAAATAAGTCTTGAAGTTCGTGTGACATGTGCAATTTATCTTTGGCATGCTTCCAAATCACAAAGATGCTGCAAAGTATATGTACCAGTTCTTATGTTTTCATAAGCAGATTTTTGTTATTGTCTCGTAGAAGTAGCCTATGGAAATATTCGTTAGGCGAGACGAGACCAGTGAGCCATTTTGCATACCTTAATTTTATGAAATAATCTGATGAATGAAAATGGGGTTGTCTTCTTCAATATTTTAATGATACTTTTAAAAGTACTTCTGTGAAAGTAATTTTGGTAAACGGGAAAATCCTCATAACTGAACATTTCATCATAACTAAAATGAAAAATATTCATGACAAATTATCTAATATAAGTTTTAAAAGTTGTTTTTAATGTAGATGCAATTTGACTATGTACATTCCAAATGTATATAAATTATATAGTTTTTACAACTCTGAATGTTTTTTTGGGTTTTCAAAAGGTTATATTAGTAAATATAAATAATTTAATTGTTTTTTATGACATTAACAACACATTATTCAACATCTATCACAACTGTATCCGGTCATTAAAAGAATCAAATTTACGTTTATGAGTGAATTCTATGCGCACAAGTTTTGTGGTGAGAACTGATGAGAAATTAAATTTTATAGAGTGCTTTAATATAAGTTTAACTAACCAATTCCGCCAATTATTTATTTCATATTTTGGATCAGTTTTTCTATTCGCATAGTTTCACGACGTTATTTGCTATTTATAGGACTACTTAACGCAAGAGTACTTGAGGCATCTTGTATTCATTAGTATCCTAATTACCTAAACCGATACATTTTCATTTACACAAGTTAATTGTTTCATTAAAATGTCGGGGGGGTATAAATGGCTTTTATTATTTTGTTTATGAAAAATTAAAATATACTCACTCAGTAACTTTGGGATCCAAACTGGAAACTTTCGACAACTAGCAGTGTAATTTTTCATTACGGTTGAGTCAGATGTTTTATCTTTAATTTCAAGTGAAGCAGCATTTTGGTATATTTTTACACATAGTCATATTGATTGTATTTTAATAGGGAACATCTTAAAGACACAACTACGGTTACAGAACACATTGACCTGCTCTTGTCTACTTAAAAGTCTTTAGTCCTTGCTATATATGCTCCTAATTTATAAAAATACCCCTTCGTATAGACAAATGTTCGTGCTTAAAATTAGTAATCATGGTATAGAAAATAAAGCGTAAATTAAGTTGCAAATAAATAAATATGTTTTCCACACAGACTATCATAACGTCTCTTGTGAAGTTTTGAGTTCTCCTGAGACCCTTTATTTTTATGATTTTTCATGACAGCTGTGGAAGAAGCAAAATATAATATTTCCTTGGGCGAACGCAGAAATTTTTCAAAATATTATTGTTTCCCAAAATTGAGAATTTATATGGATGGCGACACTTGCAAGCCTCCTCCCCACGAGACCACAAACATCGGAAGGGGTTGCGTGGCTGAACAGGAAATAATAAAAAACATAAAAAAGAGACACTTACTTGGTCTTTGTGAAAAAATTACTGGAAACAAAAGACACAAGTACATTCACCATCCAAGGAAGTTACGGAACGATAAATCGTTCAAGATAACCATTTTATTAGCAGAAGTGCGAGCTGAAAACCAGAACGAAATTTACGGATTTTATCGCCCAGTATAAGTGGGTTCAATAACAAATATTCACAAAGGCATTAACAAGAATTTAAAAATAATTAAATTAATTTTCGTGTTTTGCTAGTCTAACTTTCCATCATGAGGTGTAAGTCGTATTGGGTAAGCCAAATGAGAATAAGTACTTTCCAAAAAAAATGTCATAATTGGCTTACGGAGTTTCATAGATATTACATAAACGAGAATGTATTAGAGTTATAAACATAATTAAACATATGATGATAAATATGTATACCTGATGGTAATGAGCTGAATCTTATGACATGTGAGAATACGTAAGGTGATTGTATCATCTGTTGTGAGCACACATCTATGGTGAAGTAAAATAATCATTACATGGCTATTGGCCAATGTACTACCATTAACAAAAAAATCCACTTCATCAAAAGAAAGATGCAGTCAGTCCTTGGTAAAAACAACATAATACACAGAGAGCTACTATCAATACAATTAAACATGCACAAAAATAATAAAGAAACTTACCAAAGGACTCTGCAACAAGAACAACAAATAGAAATGGATGCGATATTAAACAATAACTACTGCTGGGTGATAGCACATGGCACAAAAGAAAGAAACAAATATATTATACAAGACATTCTTGTATTATCAAAAAAATATATAAGCCCAGAGGTAAACTAATTTATAATTAAATAAAAACACGGCATTGCGGTTGTGTGTTACTCTTTTCTTTTAAATTTATTAATTACTTTTGTTTTAGAAAATAGAAGCAAGTAAATATTTCCATAACAAAAGGAAAGAAACGTAGCAAAGACAACTACAAAATTAAATCATTGCAATGATTGATACGACACGAATATTCTTAGAAATTGTTGGCAAACTGAATAGAAGACAAATAGAATCCAGAAATGAAATTATATTAGTTAACCATGAAAGCTCAAATATTTCAAAATAAAATAGTCAAATACCCCTGGGATGCATCCGTAACATCTAAAAATTACTATTAAAACAAAGAAAGTGATCCGTTTAAGTTACATTACAAAGTTACGTTTTTAAGTTCCACTTTATCCTCGCGAATCAAACACCACACAATTTAAGTCGTGATTTCCAAATTCACAGTAAAAGTTCATTTTAATGAAAAATAAATGAAAATATTTTGTAAAGAAGTATCAAAACGTCCGCTTTGACTTAGCTGATTGCAGGTGCCTTATTGAGTCCGCAGGAACGGGCAAAAAGGGATTTATAAACCACTCTTGACAGGCAATGCACAAAGAAACGACTACGGTGAGACGGGATTAAAAACGTATGTTTCAAAGTACAGATCAAAAATGAATTGAAATCAAAGTTACGAGAAAAATACGTCAATGATAAGATATTGATAAACAATTATTAAATTAACTGAAATACTTTTATAACACATTACATGTGCTTCGATAAATAAAATAAATATAATATAACTTCATAGTGCATATTTTAACACTGGACAGATACACATTATTAAATAAATTGTAGATGCTCAAACAGATAATAAAATCATTAATAATCGCATTAATTAAATACCAATGTTATTTAAACCATTAATTATAACTCTAAATCGTTTTTACTGAATTAAATACTGAACATTAAGGTTTCAAAACTGTTAAAAAATAGTTTACTAGCAGTGACACAACAGTAAAAATAATCGTGACGTATTTTAATACGGCACACTATTATCAAATGGAGATGGTTAAACGAAACTTCGTAACACTTGCCCGGATTCATTAAACCATAACGAAATGTTTCACGTAAAATACGATACAGTTATTTTCTTGTTTAAATATTTCACTCAAAAAAAGTCGCCTATGGCAAAGTAAACAAACAATGTCATACACGCACATTTTCTGTTAAAAATAAATTAGAGGCGACACAAAACTCCACAGAGTTGTAAAACAAGACTGGTGCTATTATAAAATTGACAAGGAAATTATTGTAAATAAATTATTCATACAGGAATACATTCCATAAAATGGCTGAACTTCGCCAAACTTCTCAATATCAGCCTATCAAAGTTTGTCGGTGTTGTTCCGATTGAGCCTGTGTATGTATGTGTGTATATATTTATTGATAAACGAAATATGGTAGTACTGCTGACGGTGCTCCTCAAAAATTCTAACGTCATAAAATCATTCGTCATAGTTTTGAAAGGCATTTTCCACACATCGGGATATGATACTCACCATCCATGCAATATGCATTTACATATATATGTATATATACTTATATATACCCGTACACAGGATCGAGTGAAGTTCCGCCGAGCTCTGTAGAGAACGGACATTATTTTCGTCAGCACATCGGTATGTTAGTTTCTTTCAATATTTCTTCTCAGCCTTACGNATTTTGCATGCCTTAATTTTATGAAATAATCTGATGAATGAAAATGGGGTTGTCTTCTTCAATATTTTAATGATACCTTTAAAAGTACTTCTGGGAAAGGAATTTTGGTAAACGGGAAAATCCTCATAACTAAACATTTCATCATAACTAAAATGAAAAATATTCATGACAAATTATCTAATAGAAGTTTTAAAAGTTGTTTTTAATGTAGATGCAATTTGACTATGTACATTCCAAATGTATATAAATTATATAGTTTTTTACAATTCTGAATGATTTGTTTGGGTTTTCAAAAGGTTATATTAGTAAATATAAATAATTTAATTGTTTTGATGACATTAACAACACATTCATATTCAACATCTATCACTACTGTATCCCGCCATTAAAAGAATCAAATTTACTTTGATGAGTGAATTCCATGCGCACAATTATTGTGGTGAGAACTGATGAAAAATTAAATTTTGTAGAGTGCCTTAATATAAGTTTTACTAACCAATTTCGCCAATTATTTATTTCATATTTTGGATCAGTTTTTCTATTCGCATAGTTTCACGACGATACTTGGTATTTATAGGACTACTTAACGCACAAGTACTTGAGGCATCTTGTATTAATTAGTATCCTAATTACCTAAACCGATACATTTTCATTTTCACAAGTTAATTGTTTCATTAAAATGTCGGAGGGACATAAATTGCTTTTATTATTTGGTTTATGAAAAATTAAAATATATTCACTCAGTAAATTTGGGAACCAAACTGGAAAATCTCGACACCTAGCAATGAAATTTTACATTACGTTTGAGCTATATGTTTTATCTTTTATTTTAAGTGAAGCACCGTTTTGGTATTTTTTTTTAGACACAATCATATTAATTGTATTTTCACAGGGAACAGTTTAAATAAACAAGTATTGTTACAGAACATATTAACCTGCTCTTGCCTACTTAAAAGTCTATAGACCTTTCTATATCTGCTCCTAGTTTATAAAAATACCCCTTCGTATAGATAAATGTCCCTGCCAAATTAGTAGTTATGGTACAGAAAATAAAGCATACATTATGTTGCAAATAAATAAATGTTTTCCACACCGACTAACATAACGTCTCTTGTGAAGTTTTAAGTTCTCCTGAGAACCTTTATTTGTAATTTTTCATGACAGCTGTGGAAGAAGAAAAATCTAATATTTCCTTAGGCGAATGCAGAAATTTTTCACATAAAAAAAAATTATTGTTTCCCAAAATTGAGAATTTATACGGATGGCGACACTTGCAAGCCTCCTCATCACGAGACCACAAACATCGGAAGAAGAGGTTGCGTGGCTGAAGCGGAAATAATATTTAAAAAAAAAGAGACACTTGGTCCTCGAGAAACAATTGCTGAAAAAAAAAGGCACAAGTACATTCGCCATCCATAGGAAATTACGAAACGATAAATCGTTCAAGATAACCATTTTATTAGCAGAAGTGCAAGTTGAAAACCAAAACGAAATTTACGTATTTTATCGCCCAGTATAAGTGGGTTCAATAAGAAATATTCACAAAGGCATTAACAAGAATTTAAAAATAATTAAATTAATTTTCGTGTTCAGCTAGTCCAACTTTCCATCATGTGGTGTAAGTCATATCGGGTAAGCCAAATGAGAATAAGTACTTTTCAAACAAATGTCAGAATTGGCTTACTAAGTTTTATAGATATTACATAAACGAGAATATATAAGAGTTACAAACATAATTAAAAGTGTGATGATAAATATGTTTACCTGATGGTAATGAGCTGAATCTTATGACATGTGAGAATACGTAAGGTGATTGTATCATCTGTTGTGAGCACACATCTATGGTGAAGTAAAATAATCATTACATGGCTATTGGCCAATGTACTACTATTAACAAAAAAAATCAACTTCATCAAAAGAAAGATGCAGTCAGTTCTTGGTACAAACAACATAATGCAAAGAAAGCCACTATCAATGCAATTAAACGTGCACAAAAATAATAAATAAACTTACCAAAGGACTCTGCAACAAGTACAACAAATAGAAATGGATGCGATATTAAACAATAAATGCTGCTGGGCGATAGCACATGGCACAAAAGAAAGAAACAGATATATTATACAAGATATTCTTGTATTATCAATAAAATATATAAGCCCAGAGAGAAACTAATTTATAATTAAATAAAAACACGGCATTGCGGTTGTGTGTTACTCTTTTCTTTTAAATGTATTAATTACTTTTGTTTTAGAAAATAGAAGCAAGTAAATACTTCCATAACAAAAGGAAAGAAACGTAGCAAAGACAACTGCAAAATTAAATCATTGCAATGATTGATACGACACGAATATTCTTAGAAATTGTTGGCAAACTGAATAGTAGACAAATAGAATCCAGAAATGAAATTATATTAGTTAACCATGAAAGCTCAAATATTTCAAAATAAAATAGTCAAAGACTCCTGGGATGCATCCGTAACAAATTACTATTAAAACAAAGAAAGTGATCCCTTTAAGTTACATTACATAGTTACGTTTTTAAGTTCCACTTTATTCTCGCGAATCAAACACCACACAATTTTAGTCGTGATTTCCAAATTCACAGTAAAAGTCCATTTTAATGAAAAATAAATGAAAATATTCAGTAAAGAAGTATCAAAACATCCGCTTTGACTTATCTGATTGCAGGTACCTTATTGAGTCCGCAGGAACGGGCAAGACGGGATTTATAAACCTTTCTTGACAGGCAATGCACAAAGAAACGACGACGGCGAGACGGGATTAAAAACGTATATTTCAAAGTACAGATCAAAAATGAATTGAAATCAAAGTTACAAGAAAAATACGTGAATGATAAGATATTGATAAACAATTATTAAATTAACTGAAATATTTTATAACACATTACATGTGCTTCGATAAATAAAATAAATATAATATAACTTCATAGTGCATATTTTAACACTGGACAGATACACATTATTTAATAAATCGTAGATGCTCAATCAGATAACAAAATCATTAATAATCGCATTAAATAAATACCAATGTTATTTAAACCATTAAATATTACTCTAAATCGTTTTTACTGAATTAAATACTGAACATTAAGGTTTCAAAACTGTTAAAAAAATAGTTTACTAGCAGTGACACAACAGTAAAAATAATCGTGACGTATTTTAATACGGCACACTATTATTAAATGGAGATGGTTAAACGAAACTTCGTAACTCTTGCCCGGATTCATTAAACCCTAATGAAATGTTTCACGTAAAATACGATACAGTTATTTTCTTGTTTAAATATTTCACTCAAAAAAAGTCGCCTATGGCAAAGTAAACAAACAATGTAATACACGCACATTTTCTGTTAAAAATAAATGAGAGGCGACACAAAACTCCACAAAGTTGTAAAACAAGACTGGTGCTATTATAAAATTGACAAGGAAATTATTGTAAATAAATTATTCATACAGGAATACATTCCATAAAATGGCTGAACTTCGCCAAACTTCTCAATATCAGCCTATCAAAGTTTGTCGGTGTTGTTCCGATTGAGCCTGTGTATGTATGTGTGTATATATTTATTGATAAACGAAATACGGTAGTACTGCTGACGGTGCTCCTCAAAAATTCTAACGTCATAAAATCATTCGTCATAGTTTTGAAAGGCATTTTCCACACATCGGGATATGATAATCACCATCCATGCAATATGCATTTACATATATATGTACATATACTTATATATACCCGTACACAGGATCGAGTGAAGTTCCGCCAAGCTCTGTAGAGAACGGATATTATTTTCGTCAGCACATCGGTATGTTAGTTTCTTTCAATATTTCATCTCAGCCTTACGCCCATTTGGGCCGGGCCCCTCCCGTGCCAGTCATCGCTGGGACGTAAAAATACAAAATAATTTTTTTTTTATGTAGAGCTCTTAGCGATGACTGGAACGTGTAAGGGCCCGGCCTAAATGGGTGTACGGATATGCCCAGTGAGGATTTCAAGTGCCTTCAACAATGCTTGGAGCACATTGTGCTCTGGGATGGACGGGGCTGCCTGTGTTCGCTGTCGTTGCTTGCCATAGGTCGAGCGGTCAGTTTCTGAAAATCTACAGGTGGAAAGGAAATTAAGTAGGAGCACTGGCTGATCGGTTGGCCGCAACAAGAAGTTCTCTCTGATCTCTGATCAAAGGGCTGGACTCGTGCTGGCAGTGGTTAACTCCGCATGTTGGAGGAGGTCTGGAGAGATTCCCCATCTCGAAGAAAAGCTGGGCAGTGAGCGGCACACTGCTCCAGTTGTGTCCTAGAGAGACTCTTAGAGGTATGGGTAGAACCCTGTCCAGACCACTAGCTTAGTGCTGAGTACGAAGGTCTCAGTACTTGTGGTAGGTTGGATCTTGCTGTACTTGTGAATCAGGTTGGGGCTTTGGACATGGTTAACTCAGGTGCTAAGCTGGGGCACCAACGATGAAAGGGTGTGAACCGTCAATGTGTGGTTAGATACAGTTAGGGCTTCTCAGCCACTGTACTTTTGTATTTTTACTTAGTGTTCTTAGCCACATGGGCTATTCCGTCGCTACGACCTCCCAATTGGTGGGGGAGAGGGATCGCGCCCTCTAATCGCAGGTGTCCCAGCTTAGCACCTACCAGTTCCAAAGCCCAATACTGATTCACAAGTACAGCAGAGAACAACATACCACAAGGTTCTGAGACCCTCGTACTCAGATACCAAGCATGTGGTCTGGCCAGGGTTCTATCCATACCCCTAGTGTCTCTCCAGGACACAACCGGAGCTGGTTGCCGCTCGCCACCAGGTCTTTCTTTAAGAGGGGGAATCTCTCTAGACCTCTTCCAGCATACGGAGTTAACCACTGCCAGCACAAGTCCAACCTCAATGTGATCGGAACACCAGAGAGAACCTCTGGTGGGGCCGAACCGATAAGCCCATACTCCCACTTATTTTCCATGGCACTAGTGGCTTTTCAATGACCAACCGCTCAACCTATGGTGAGCACCAGGCGAACCAGAGGCAGCCCCTTCCACCCGTTAATGCACCAGGAGGCTAGCCCAGCCCACCCCTCAAGCACACTCCGGTTATGGTTGAGGACACTTTAAAGCCTCACGATTTGCGTCCTTACCAAACTCCGTAGGTCTGGCAACCTGTAGGTTCCAGAGTTCTTCCATATTTTCATCATTGTAACCACACCATCGCCACCACATACACCAACCAGCAAAACAGCCAGCAGGAAAAGCCGACATTGGCCCCTGACAATTTCCATATGTTTTTTTCACCATGAAATCCCAGTATTGGGCCCCAACAGCCTGAATTCCAAGTGATATAACACCCCACCAAGTGGTTGGGCCTAGGTAACATCNCATCACAGGTGTCCCAGTTCCAAAGCCCAATCCTGATTCACAAGGTTCTGAGACCCTCGTACTCAGATACCAGGCGTGTGGTCTGGCCAGGGTTCTATCCATGCCCCTAGTGTCTCTCCAGGACACAACCGGAGCTGGTTGCCGCTCACCACCCGATCTTTCTTTAAGAGGAGGAATCTCTCCAGACCTCCTCCAGCATACGGAGTTAACCACTGCCAGCACAAGTCCAACCTCAATGTGATCGGAACACCAGAGATAACCTCTGGTTGGGCCGAACCGATCAGCCCGTGCTCCCACTTATTTTCCATGGCACTAGTGACTTTTCAATGACCGACTGCTCAACCTATGGTGAGCACCAGGTGAACAGAGGCAGCCCCTTCCACCCGTTAGTGCATCAGGTAGCAAGCCCAGCCCACCCCTCAAGCACACTCCGGTTGTGGTTGAGGACGTTTTAATCATTGTCACCACACCATCGCCACCACACCATCACCACCACATACACCAACCAGCAAAACAGCCAGCAGGAAGAGCCGACATCGGCCCGTAACCATTTCCATATGTTTTTTTCACCATGAAATCCCAGTATTGGACCCCAACAGCCTGAATACCAAGTGATCTAACATCCCGCCAAGTGGTCGGGCCTAGGTACCATCTGTCAGCCCAAGCCATCATGGCAGATACCCCTTACCAGTCACGGGGAAACTGGTTCCCATAGGGATACGGGCGGCGGGGCCCAATCTGCGTTACCCAGGGGTGGCACTAGGATCCTTGGTTCGCCATGAGTAGAGAGAGGCTATAAGAAACGCATAATTCACCCTTTCTAGGGTTAAACTCGGTAACCAGGCTCCGCTACTATAACATGCTACTGCCACACCACCTCAAACGCCCGGAGACCTTCCTCTCGAAGGAGTCACTGACCCAATTCCCCAAGTATGTGGTTACAAGAACCAACCATACAACATCTATGAAATTTCTTTGTTTTATTCTAATGACATCAACAACTAAATTGAACTCTAGCCAAACATGCTTGAATATAACAAATTGTAAAATTTGTATAGCAAAAATATTAATTAAAAATTACCATATTTTCCGTAGTTAATGTTTTTAAATTAATGTTTCGTTTTTATTCTACTTTGATCAGACTACTTCTTAATGTAATAAAACAGAATTCTAAAAAACACTAAAAATATGGGAAGTTATTTTTTGGCAATTGTACGCTTTTAAGCCAATGACAACAAGGCTCTTCGCCGAAGTGTTATGGCATATGGTTTTCTTTGTAGTGCCGCTTTCAGTAAGCTACTGATCGTACGTAGGACCAATATCAACGTAATTTGTAAAGGTGGAAACCACAGTCATTAGACAATCGAATATCCAAAAGTTATACCCTAATTGCATGCCAACAAAATGCCAGACTTCAAGGAAATAAATTATTTCGTGGCTTTACTATGACATGAAGAAGCACTTCAGCTGAAATCAAACATTGTGCTCGTTCAATGAAATTGGTTTGGCACAAAATTTAAGGTTGAAATACTCTTACGTCAACTTAAAAAGAAAAAACAGTAGGTAAAATTTATTTTTAAATTGACTTGGTATTTCTATTGAATTTCTATTGATATTATAATAAAAACCTTAAATATCTCAAACACATTAAAATACTTTTTGGCACTTCAACCACCTTAAGTACCGGAGCTGCGAAGTAAGTCCTCTGTAGTCACTGACAAGACTGCCTAACGACTAGTTCGAACAACACCCTTCAGAGTTCGCCGATCCCAGTTAATTTCTTGGACCTACCAGAGCGATGCTTTGAGTTAGTGCTTATGTGACATTTCCACCTGACAATTACATCGCCGATAAATGTCCGAAATTATGAGTCCCTGCGACAATGCCCATTTCAAACGCACATGTATCTCTCCGTTGACTCGCTTAAAAACAAAACGCATTTACGTTGTTCAAACTTTTGTATACTTACTTACATAGCTACCTACTGGGCATGTTAATTGGGAGATAAGGAGTGTCGGTAACTTTCAGCCAAATAATGAATGTTTCTTTTTTTTTTTACCGTGAAAGAAAGATAGTTCAGATACGAATGTTCTGTTTCAAGTGACTATTTTTTCCAATCTTGCTCACATAATATTTGGCGAGTTACCACAAATCATTGTGATATTTACTACTTGAATTTTGTACCAGAGTTATGGAAGAAACCATAAAAGTGATAGGACGAAACCATAATAATGTCCTGTTCATGAAGTGAAGAGAGATTTGGGTGGTTCTTAACAGCGAGGTCTTGAGAGTACTGTTCATGAATATTTAGACCAACCTTATATCCACAATAACCAGTGTGTACTTGATTGGTGAATATTGGAAGTGGCTGGTATAAATTCAGAAATAGGAAGTGCCGCAAAAAACCTATACGCCGTGGAATTAAAAGTTAAGTAGAGTGTTTCTGTAAAAAACTGAAAAATTGCGCAGGCACAAGCGTCTGTTGTAAGTGACTGTAACATGGATGCCCTTTAACAATGATGGCTGGAAGCCGTCGGAAGACAGAATACTTCGTCCAAGGGGGGAAATTCCTGGATGGACTGTTCTTCATTACAAGAAAAGACAACTCTTACTCTCTAGATCTGTGCTGGTGTAAAGGCAGTTGGAGCTTGCGCAGCCGGTGTAGAAAAATCGCTTGTGCTATGGAAACTTGATTAATTCCACGAGCTGGTAGTATTGGTCGCTGCTGAGGTTCACTTCGCAACCATTCACATGGACTGGACTCGTGGCTGTGTCTGAGTGACTCTGCACGCTTGAATAGACTGGGGGATTTCCTCTTTCTGGTTAAGGTTGCGTGAGTGAGAGGCTGACAGCTTCGGTGTTATTTCGGAGAGGCAACGCGGGTGTGAATGGTTCTCCGACCGTACCAAGGATGTTCTGGACGACTGAGGTGCCTCAGAACGATGTTATGGGTATCAAACTGAGCAACTGGCCACAGAATAGCTAATATGCAGAAGTAAACATGCCGCGAAGTTCTGTGGGAACTAACTTCTTGGCTGAACCAACGTCTGGACAGTTCGTATCTGGCGGACGAATAAACTACGCCTTATTGTTGGCTTCTGAGGACTTTTTTTTTTATTTTGGCGCGTGAGGTTGGAGCTACTAAAACTCGCGGTAGTTCGTCTTCTGTATTCTTAGTTATTCTGTGACCTGCTACTACCAGAAAGGGGATTCGTACTCTGGTGAAGTGCAGGTTAGTTCAGCGTGCGCTTCGCTATTCGGGCATGTCTCGATTCCTCGCTGGTGGGAGTCGAAGCGTGGAAAGGTGGGCGGCAGCTAAGAGTGCTGCATCAAAACAAAGAACGAAACCACAATAAGCATTTTTTATGCATTTCTAAAGTTAGTTTCCTAACCTTGGTAGCTTCCATTTCCCATTGCACGTGGAAGAGGCGTATATTTAACCTTATCAAGAAGCGAATAAATGACGGCTGGCAGGATGGTGCCACAGGTCTCCGGCAAACGGAAGCGATTGCAAAGCTACTTGTGGTCGGAAGAGAAACTAGCTCTTAAGACATTGAGAAAAAATGATTACAGGGTTATTCCTTCCATGATTTTATTAACATTCATTTGTTAAAAGCACGAAAATACAACATGTGTAAAGTAGAGTTTGATGTTCTTGTCTGACTCTCGGCTCGCAACGCGCCACTGACCGCAGGTCGAATATTTCCCGCAAGGACGAGCTGGAAAAATATAATAGCAGATATAGAGCGCATTTGTAAACGATTATTCAAAAGTCGATTTTCGAAGCAGAGTCACGCCGTTTGCTATCGGCAGTTCAGAGCACACGGCGCGTAAATTTCCCGCCTCCCCTCCCCCACAACTCTCCCTCCCCTACGTGTAAACCAGTTACAGATCGCCGGGCGGGCCGGCTAGATAGGGCATACAGAGTGCGAACTCAAACAACGCGGGCCGAACCGCGGACGAATCCGCCCCGCCACAGCAGCCGATAAAATAAAGAGACGCCGAGCGAGGCCGTTATTTACGAGCGCCAGATCCCCGCCAGATGAGCGCGGGAAAAGGGGAGGGGAAAATAAAATAAAATTTGCCTCTTTCAACAGACACTGCTGAGTCGAGATGGCCAACGACCCTTTGAATGAACACGTGATGAGGCAAAAATGGGTTGGTTTGGTTGGTGGAAGAGGGGAAGGGAGGGGGCGGCAAGGAAAAAGTTCAAAGCGGAACAAAAGGAATTTTTATTTTTATTTTAACTCATTAGAACTGGCAATGTATTCATGGATTTGCCTGGCTTTTAAAAGTTTCAAAATTGCTGTATAATGAAATTTCTACGATGGTTTCCTTCAAACGTACAAACGATACTTAAATATAAAACGCTTTTTTTTTTCAAGTGTTGACATGTTGACCGATAATTTTATCCCGACAATCTGGAAAGGTATTGGCTGGTTTATTAAAAATAATATTTGTAATAAAAATTGCATGGCAATTGATGGAAAGGTTTTAAGGTGGTGATGTGAAGAAGATTTCTTTAATCTCCATTATTTCGATTACCTAAATAGAAATATAAAGCATTTATCTTTCGGAAAGGGTGCTACTTGCTGTCTTGACGAATTTGACAGGACGCGTTAATGTTACCTCATATAAATTGGGAAGCTGATCTTATATTCATCTCAGGCGGAGTTTTTTTTTAACCGTTTTGTCAGGCCACTCACCGTCTGTTGAAATTTCTGCATGGACTTCTCTAAACAGGTACACCTGAGAGTGCGTCGATAAGGCGACGTTTTCTGTTAACGTAGACCTGCTGATACATAAACTGTTTAAATAAATCGTTTACAGTTTACTGATACATATTTCATGCAAACATAAGATTGCAATCCCCATTTACTAGACGAATGGGGATGTTGTTAGCAACCGAGTTTTCAGAGGTATGAGATCTCCGTTATACAAATCCCTTTTCACCGACTTGTTCATTAGTCGCAAGTACTATTTGCTATTTTACGCTGAAAGTATTTTAAAAGTATGTATTTGGGGGCACATAGCGCCTTTAATAATCACTTAAGGAAAATGGCACACATTATTATTACTAACGATAATTCCCCATTAAGGAGAGCGCTAAAACACAGTCAATCCTCATGGTCTCATTCTCTGTGTCCTCTTTCGTCTTTCCTTCCAAAAACCCCTCATAAATTCACCATGTTCCTTCTTCCTCTCCTCTTTCCACTTCTTTTCCGTTTGATACATATATTTTCGTCTTATATTTTCGTAAGGAATAACCCGCCGGAGTTTGTCGGTAATGTTCAAAAACATCCTGTATAACTGCTAGTGTAGTGCATTCACGGTAAATTCCAACTTTTATTAAGTCCTGCTAAAGTTCTACTTCCAGGCTATTCCTCCGCCTCATGCAAACAAAACTTGCCAGAGACTAGAAATTTACACCAAAAAGACATCGCACTAAAATCGTGCGCACTCAGTGTAATAATATTTTGCATGATAACTATTCCATTCTAAGTATTACCAACACACCTGTTTTCTTAGTAAATTTCATTTTCATTTATTATGAATTAAATATTATAATTTACAGATTAAATATAAGTAAAAATTCTGTTTAACAAAAAAAATAAGGTACTTTTGTGTTAATAGAAGTATAAAACGCTTGTGATACATGGCATATTTAGCAAATTGCCGAACACATCATCCGTGGGGTGATTTTTCAAAGGTTAGATACAAAAAGGTGTGAAGAAACCGCGAATAGAGAATATGCAAAGGTTGGGAACTTCACAACGCATTTGAATCTTTCCTTAACATATGTATGAAAGCTACCATGGACTTCGTACCTCTCGGTACGCTTTGTGTGTGTGTGTGTGTGTGTGTGTGTGCGTGAGTAGGGGGAAGGGTAAGGTTTATCCTACTCAGGTTGAGAAGCTCAACGGTTATAGTTTGAAGACTACAAATTTTCGCCTCCAGGTTACACTGGTTTCGCATGTGTACCGGATTTTTCCGTCTTGTATATAAGTAAATGGGATAATTGGAGTTGTCATAAAATCAATATGACTGCGTAAATCCTTTTATATGGAATGTGTTAGAGCCAACGTAAAGAATAAGCCTTGTTCTTATCACTAGAGTGGCAATATGACGTACATATGACATGTATACACGTTGTTTATTGTTCTGTCGTAAAACTGAATTTAGCAAAACCGTCGTATACACAATTAATTAATTTAAATATAACACCTAAATAAAATAAATGTGAAAATGGTAAAAAAAATCCAATGTTTAGGGCCTTCCCTTGCAGTGTACATTAATGAACAGGAAAAAATTACAAAGTTTCTTTTTATGACAGCTATATCCATTTTGCACTTAAAATCGTAACTTTTTCCATTGAAAAAAGCTTGCTTACGAACACTCAAAGTTTTACTGCTTCTTATTATGAACACCGTTGGAGTACATAAATAATATTTAAGATATAAAGTTAATATTTAAAATTTTAGCTGGAGCAAGTATATACAACAATTCAAGCCAAACAAGAACTTTTACACACTAATAAAAATAGAATTTCTACATCTACCGCCAGTTTGAAAGTGACCTCTTTGGAACACCGGCGCATCTTACGGCGGAAATTTCCCCTATTCCGAATTCTCCTATAAGAAATCTCGTCCAGTGTTGCCAGAAGAGAAAAGGAAATTCTGGTACCATGCGTCATAAAATTCTGGTATTCTCCATAATATTATGGTACTCTAATAAAAATAAGTTCTCACCCCCCCCCCCTTTCCGCTCAACATCAAGCCTTAGTTATTGTAATTACGTACCCCAATTAAAATCAGCATAGTTAGTTTTCAAACAACAGTTTAAAATTTTATTTGGGATTTTGTACTGTTATTGGTTAAAATTTATATATGTGTTTGTTTTCCAACGAGTACAGAGATTACTTAATTTTACAAAGTGGAAAGTTTAATTTACTTAAAAATTATATAGTCAGGAACTAAAAAACACATTAATAATTTTTCTAAGTCTTCATGAAAATATTGTCTGATTTAACAACATGTGTGGCTACAAACTACAAGTACAATATAACATAAAATATTCTTAAGCTGTTTCAATGTAAAATAATTTTTTAGTTTGCAAATTAATTTATATTAATCAAAATTTTCGCTACATAAGTAAATTTTGGCAAACTTTTTGTTTGCGTTTTTATGTGCATACCAGAATGAGAAAAATCTTGTACCTGGTACTAAGAAAGGAACTCTGGTACAAATACCAGAATTCTGGTACGTCAAGCAACACTGGCCTCGTTTTGTTCCCAATCTGAGTAGAATAATCCTTAGTTTGGGTCACCCCGATAAAAATACTAAATGCTACGGACGTAATGGCACAATATATTTCACTCTATCATAGAGTGCGAAGTTCTGACTATATTGCTGCTTATAAACGCCCGCACATTTCGTTCGTTTAGTAATCGCGTGACAGCCGGCATGTTTAGCTAATTCTAGGAGTATCGCTCTCGTATCCGGCTTATACGGGACTTACCTCTTAATCTGAAGATAATGTCTAGAGAACAGGAAATTTCGCGAGTTACTATGCCAGTTCTGTGTACATTCCAGGCTCTGTCCATTGCCTAGTGCTTTCGTGATGAGCATTTTATCATCTGAACTACACTGAAGAGCCAAAAAAAAAACTGGCATAGGCGTGCGTATGCAAATAACAGAGGTATGGAACCAATCACAGTAACGCGATGCGGTCGGCAGCTAGATCGGTTACTGCTGCTGCAATGGCAGTTTATCAATATTTAAGTGAGTTTGAACGTGGTTTTATAGTCGGCGTACGAGTGATGGGACATAGCATATCCGAGGTAGCGATAACATTAGGAAATTCGCGTACGACCATTTCACGAGTGTACCGTGAATATCGGGAATCCGGTAAAACATCACATCTTCGACATCGCTGCGGCCGGAAAAAGATCGTGAAAGAACGGGACAAACGACGACTGACGAGAATCATTAAACGTGACAGACGTGCAACCCTTTCTCAAATTGGTGCAGATTGGATTTGTGGACTGCCCTGCAGGATTCATGGTGTGAATTGCCTCCTTCATACCTTCAGACATTAGTCGAGTCCATGCCACGCCGTCTTGCGGCACTTCTGCGTGCTCGTGGGGCGTGGGAGGGGCTTCACGATATTAGGCAGGTGTACCCGTTTTTTTTTTGCTTTTAAGTGCAGGTTGTAAGTTATTCACTCGTTCGCTTTCAACATGTGTATGATTTATTTACAGTCCTGCTGGGTGTGTCAAGAATCGAGTGACCCAATCGCGAAAGTGACAAGGAAATAAAGTGTTTGATGTCAATTCTAGCACCGCTTGAACTCGCGAAATTCTCGACCCTCTGGTGACGTCTTGGAGACCTCAGCCTGGAAAGACAGTCGCGAATTCGTGTCCAGATTAATACATGGGTGGGTATGTCGCGTTTTCAAGTATGAGTTACGTTTTTGATTTGGTTTATGAAGCCGTTCGCTGTTATTCTGGAACGCATCGAGCAGCTGAGGTCGCTAACGAATTTAATTAAGCATAGCGCGACCAGATGCGTTTCGCGACCGACTGCGTGGGAATCACGTGCGAATGATTTCGAAGGCAAATCGGGACAAAGCTTTCCACCTCGGAGAGCAGCCAATGACGAGTGAAGCCGCAGGTGTTTTGTCATCCATCCCGCGCTCGTATATTTCCCCGATATATCACCGCCTCCACTGCGAGTGGTTTGGATTCGCGAGGGTAGGGTCTGGAACTCCTGGTTCTGAAAGGACATAGCGAGTCCCGGCATAATGACTCATCCAGTGGTGAGCAACGGCGTATATTCTATCGTTACCAAGGTACAGTTCTGAGAAGTTAACTTTTTATTAACAGACATTAGTTCTTCATTCCAAATGTCGCGGAAACGAGTTTCCCCTCTAATCTTACTCAAAGGAACCAGTGAGATTTTCTTTCCTGAATAAACACTAGCAACGGGCAATTATGAAGTACTGAACTGCCACAAGTGGTTAAAATTATTATCGACAAGAAGTTAAATAACTATCATTGTACTAGTTTTTTCCACCCAAATTCTCCGGACATAACTTGTATATGTTCGGGATTATATCTTATTGGGTTTATGACTGGCGTAAAATCAATTCAAGATACGTTATCTTGCAGCCAAATGGAGGCAGGCTGGTTACGGGCTGAGATATCTGGAAGGTAGTGCAACTGAGGGTAGGGTGTTTTAGTTCCTCTCTGACAGAATAAAAAGCGCATTAAGGCTACCTGCTATGAAAGCTGAATTAAAACGTATCCTCCTAATGTTGATGTTACTAAGCGGAGACAGTTTTTACCGAATTAATACACTTACTCTTATACACAATGCCTAAACCATTCTATACAAAGGATAATACTGAAGGAACTGGGGGCACAGATTTAAAATACAATAGGAACAGTTAATGAAAGTAAAGTTAAAGTCGCTAATCACTATTCAACACTATTGTCGCAGATATAAAAAAATAATAATATTAGAAGGAAAAAAATTATTACAGCTGTGTCTTGTGGGACGGGAAAGGCAGTAAACGTTAGCATAGCCATAGGTAGATAGGTCTTAACATCTCGTCAACAGCGATGTCGTTCGAGACAGAACAAGTTTCCCATTGAAATAGAAACGGGAGAAGAATCGGCCATGGCCTGTAGTAAAGCCCCCCCCCCCNAGCACGGCTATAAACAACTAGCATAATTTTGTGAGAACATGTCTTTATTTTCGACTCATATAACTCTCATTTGGCTCTCACTGAACGTTCAACCGAACGCAGTACGCTAACTAAAATAGACTCGCGATAGTCAAACCATGGCGACACAGCTAATGCTTTTTGGGTGTGATATTAGCCCTGCCCACAACACAAGCAATAACTCGAACTGACTTTTTTTTTTTTTTCATTTTACAGCCCGACCAAAACGCGAAGCAGATACCGCGTGTTTTCTCCGCGGCAACAAATGCATTTCGCGGACGCACTACACCTTCAGACCCGCGCGAACCCTGGCCACGCACGAACAACAGTAAAACGTCTAAGCTGCCGTCCGTCGAGCAACTACCACTGACGACTCGTCACGTACACAGACCAAAGACGAAGTACACCGATTCTCCGTCTTCTGCGCATTGTTACGAATTGGCTTTTGAGTCTTTCATACATGAATGAGATGGGTGTAGCTCAATAATGAGTCATGATTAGGTAGAGCACAACAGTATAAGATGGAGTTTATTAACATAAAGATTATACAATAACTATTTGCGTGACTATTGATCGAGGGAGCTTAAATTGAATACCAAGATGCTTATTAATTATGTTAAGATGTAATACCTCACGCCATTACTGTCACAATCTAATTGGAAAGTCCCCACCATATTCATGTTGCCGGAGACTAATTCTAGGAGGCGGTTAACGACGGCCGGACACACCCATCTTCAGTGGTCTTCTCTCTGGTCGGGTCGAAAGACGCCGCTCTCGGTGTTACGCTGACCTATATCGGGCGCGTTGTTTAATATATTTCGGCCCCGTTTACTGGCCTGTGGAGGGGTTTTCTGCAACTGTCTTTCGCAAGGTGGTGTTGCAATCACGCTCGTGTCCTGGTTCCATGTTTGAAGGTGTGATCAGGCAGGCCGTTCAGCTAAGACCTGATCCCATCATAACAGTATGTACCCGATATTGACTCGCCCGTGGACATCAAAACCGCCACATAGTCAACAGTGATGAAAGTGTTTGTTCACATATGAATTTTCAACAGACCCGCCCTTTTATATGAATAGAAACCTTTGTGCGACTTCTCAGCGTTACGTCAACTGCTTTAAACAAGGTTATAGAAAGTGCACAGACATTCCAAAGTACCTGCTTACATAAACAGATGTTCCAATATCAAATCATATCCACGCAGTTTTCGCTAGTGCTTTTCGGAGAAAATCAGTCCGATAGGATCAGCGCTCTACGCCATTCTCACTGTACGGGTTAAACACTATCGCCCATGCCAAAAACTACTACCAACCTGACGAGGGTTAATAATCGCGATCCAGGCGTGCCGTACACATCTGCAGAAACATATCTCGATCAGTTAATACGAAAGTCTCAACGACCAATTTTGTAATCAAAATGTTTACAGATACAGATCGCACAGAAATGTGGCACAGATCAACTGTATCGCCCCATAACGCGTCAAAATGTTTTGTGGCTTAACTTGACACGCTTTCCAAAACTTGCGCTTGTCTGGTCCAAAGATCGTTTCCGCTTTACGAAAGTTTCACCACGAAATAGTTAATAACGTGTATTATGAACTCGGCTGCACGCTCGAGTTGAATGTCGTCATACGGCGAGAAGTCATTACCCAATCAGCACCAAGAGACGAATATGCAGGAAGACCGCAGAAGAAACTTGTAAATTCCTCACAGTACGACGTAGTTAAGTCGAACATAAGGTTCGTTTCCCTAACACAATTTTGTCAATAAGCGACGGAATTCGTTTTCATCAAATGGCACGCTGTTTCATTTTGAGTCTGAAACACTATCGCGGTACTTCTGAGAAAGAGGAAAATTTTAAATTCCAACTAATGTGATTCCATAACTAGCTTTCCCGAGAACGATAATCGAACACGGGCATGCAACCAGTTGCACGGAAAGTAACGACAATCTGCAAAATACCGCGAAATGGGTCTCAATATTTCAGTGGAGTAGGTTGGATGCGTTTTCAAATGTATAAACTTCATTGCACGCGTTACGAACAGCGTGAGATACCACCAACACCTGAAATAAAAATCCCCTACAAGAGTAAAAAGAATGCTTGACTACCAACATTAATCGTCAATTAACAAGTTAAAACTACGCGTGTAAGTGATTATCACTTGGTGCACCAGAAAGGGATTTCCAAAGTGGAAAATAATGTTTTATTATAATGTTAGGAAAAAATTCCCGTAAATCACAGGAAAGTGCAGGTAACAAATTATAAGAACAATCTTTAATTTGCAGGCACTACTTTTTTTTTTTTTTTCAATAACGGACTTTCCGTAAAGAAATTTTCGTGATTTGGTGGAATTCTTCCCGCTAATATGCTCCTTATTTTTTATATATTTCTGGTTATAAAGAGGGATAACGAAAAATGTTTTACTTTCGCAATGCGAGTGTTTCACTGTGAGTCAAAAATAGAACGGTATTGTGCATGGACTAAAGATGAGGTAGTACGCTTATTCGTCTTCCGCGTATGTGGCAAACATTGACCGACCCCAAAGGAACATAACTCTCAAAGTCACGTGGTCAACAAAGCTGGACGTATTTGTTTATACCTTAATTTTTAAATTACAAACCGTATTGTATTAATAAAATACTTTTACCAATTTGAATTCAATCTAACTGCTTTACAAAATGGTTAGAGGCAGTATAAAAACATCTCAAAAGCAATTGTTTACTAAACAGTGTTCTAACCTCAAACCCAACGCACGCCGTTTTTGCTATTCGTGTTGGCAGAAAAGCAGTTCAATGTTGGGGCACGGAGACTGGTTGTGCGCAGACAGCGAGATCGATCCACTTCATCTATGGTCTATGGTATTGCAACACAAATCAAGAATAACGTAACTCTTTACCACTCTCCTACAGCAGTCATCTGTTAATTAAAGAAACAAACGTTTTAGGCTAGTTAGGTTGAAGTATACCCAAGGAACTTATCAATTTGCAGTTTGAGTGTCTAAAGTGTTGCTTACGGTTACAGGTGGGCTGTGCTACATTTTATGTTTAAAAAAAAATGGGTGTAAGTTGCAAGAATATCGTTAACTCCCACAGAATCGATAATCTTCTGGTTGTAGCGGCGAAGTTAACTTCGTGTAGCCTCGTCCTTGTTCGTTTCCGATAACCGATATGTGAGGAGAGGTTTTCTTTTGTTGTATGCACGGAGCTCATTTCCATTTTCCCTTCATTATGGGGCGTGTTTCCTTGTANGAGGAGAGGTTTTCTTTTGTTGTATGCACGGAGCTCATTTCCATTTTCCCTTCATTATGGGGCGTGTTTCCTTGTAGAAAATGCAAATTTATCCAAACAGTTCCGAGAACATATGGGAATTCTTAACATCGTAACGATGATAATTTTTATTCCTTACTTTTTACCTCTGAGGCTGTTCTGGCGTTGAAGATTATTTAAAACTGACTGGAAGTTCGTTTTAAGGAACTGTGCTGAAATTTGCGTAGAATAAATAGAATATTTTGGGAAAAAAAACAATTGACAACGCAGTCAGTGGGGAACGAACCAGCAGTCCCGTAAATGCAAGTCAGATACTTATAACTTCATGAAAAAAANTGACAACGCAGTCAGTGGGGAACGAACCAGCAGTCCCGTAAATGCAAGTCAGATACTTATAACTTCATGAAAAAAAGCACGTTCGTGTCCGTGAGAACATGAAAATTAATAAACGTGAAGTGAAAAATGGAGTATATTTTACGTCTAGCTCTGATGCCTTCACTGTTGAACACTTTCGAAAGCCATGCTTGTTTTCATCTTTCAGCCATTTTGTATTCTCTCGCCGCTTGAGACTGTTACTAATGCTGTGGTCCTGATACGTCGGTAATATTGCCATGTTAGTGAGTGGTAAACCCAACCTGTTATACCAAATAATTTATTTCTCTAATATTCATAAAAAAGATAGCTAATTTCATCGGACTGCATGTTAAGTACAACACACATAAAATTAAAATCTGTGTATTAAAATATAATTTAATTATTATTTTCCACCATTACAATGTATATTCCCAGCAGCTTTATTTTCAAAGGTAAATTAAAAAAGTTTCCAATTAAACGTGCACTTGTGTTACGAAATTTCATTATACTTTTCATGCAAGTTAACATTACTCCTCGAGCGTGGTACATAATCCTCAAAAGACTTTACCGATGCATAAAGAGACCCTGTCATCTGTCGGAGACATGACCCGCGGGTTTTAATGGCACTCTCGTCATTATAACCGCCAAGAATAATTCTTACGCAGCCGTGAAGTGAATGGATGACTGGCACATATNAATGGCACTCTCGTCATTATAACCGCCAAGAATAATTCTTACGCAGCCGTGAAGTGAATGGATGACTGGCACATATATATGGTGTATCATTCAATACAAAGCTGTGCATTTCCCCTCCACTGCCTAACATGGTTTTTTCACTTGAAAAATGTATTCAAAGCTTTGTAGTTAAACTCTTTCAGTGCAATTTTTAAAACGAAAGAAATTATTAACTAAACTAATCCAGTCGTACAAAAGGCATGCATGGCCTGCATTTATTAATTAGTTAAAAATGTTTTCCTCCTGTTAAATATCAAAAAGAGATTCGTCACACGCGCAAGATATAAACTGAAAACCAGTGCTACNAAAATGTTTTCCTCCTGTTAAATATCAAAAAGAGATTCGTCACACGCGCAAGATATAAACTGAAAACCAGTGCTACGCCAACACCACCTTTCAGAAAAATATTTGAATATTTTTTACATTATTGCTATATTACATTTACGGTTACCTCACACTTTTTTAAACAAACCTTTGAAAAACCACCTCAGTCTTTAAATATCTGTATCTTAAAAATTGGCTTATATTATTATTAATACTAAATTATTGTTATTTTGACTAAACAAAACATTTACTTGATTATTATTTCTAAATTACAACGTTTTTTTCGTAATTAATTTGAAATAAAAACTATGTGAACAATGCAGCGTTGGCAACGACTTGTAAAAAAATAGTTTACACCTAAAATGTTATTAAATTTGAGTTCTGATACGCTATTTGTAAAGTAAACATATTTTATTTAAATATTTACGTTTTGACGTTAGCAATGGTAGAAACATATTACATTGTTGCATATTAAAAATATTTAAATTGTTGCTGCCTGATCAGCGAAAAATACGATGCGTAGGCCTTAGTCTCTTCGCGTGTTTTTTATTCCATGAAGAAGAAACTTCAGGTGGAGCATGTCGTTTATTTCTTTTCCGAACGGCTTTTTTTTTTCGTCGCATTTGTTAAGTTTCTCAGCACTCGTAGAACGGTAGATTTGATCAGATTTTGCACTTCTATAATAAATAAAGGTATCTTAATTCGTGATCCATAAATAACACGTGTTTTTAAATGTTAAAGTACATATTAAATTCGTATTTAGATTATTTAGATGCGATGGTGGGGCAGTTACCATTTCGAAGTTGGCAAAATTGACGAAATGAATTTATGGTGAAAAATACTTATGGTTATCAAATAAAGTTTGTACGCGTACTTTCAACGGACTTTGTTAAGTGACCAAGTTGTGATAAACAATTTTTTTGCTTCAGGTTTAAATAAAATATATCAATGTGTGTCGTTTTTGCTAGCCGACGAAGTGAAGTTCTTAGGCCAGTTCTACAATGCACGGATACGTAAAAAAAAGGACTCGGAACAGGCAAGCGGGACAAGTTGACGACTTGGGATGAATTTTAACTATTCTACAATACGAAGAAACATACAGTCTTACAACTTACGAAATCAAAAATACTAAGCTGTTGCAAATTACTGATATAGGTTTAATAATGTACACATCTCATTTTGTATATTTTTACAGTGTTTAACACTGCGTAAATACTCCTGCCAAACCACGTGGACTTATTTATTAAAACAAAAATGATAATCGCCACAGCGAATTGAAGCACTTGTTGCCGTGTAAACCACAATGACCACGGAAACGAATATCGACAAACCAAATACTCGATTCCTATTGGCTAAACGGATTCACAGTCACGCAAAAGTTGGCAGATGTCCAGTTTTCTTACGTGTATCCGTACGTTATCCACGTCCGTGTGCGTCTCATTGTAGATTGAAACGGAGTGTGTTACGCGTCCCCTTACGTGATATGTATCCGCTTCCGTGATCCGTATCCACATCAGTGTCATTGTAGAACGCACCTAAAGCAATGGCCGTTCCGGAATCCTTACGTTGGTTGTGTGTGTGAAGGTGAATTTTGGACGTACACAGTTTGCTTATAGCCGTGTACGAAGTTTATGACAGGTAATTATTTATATGCCCCGTTTGTTTAAACACCACAACTTTGTAACTTTCCTCTAGGTGCTAGACATATATTTACGTAATTTGCTTACACGTTTCAGTAAACTGAGTATTTGCCAAAACCCAAATAAATTTCTCAAAGTTCTAAAACTCAGTCAGGAAGAAAAAAAATAAAAACAATGCACGCTGAAAAAAAATATCACTGGGATATGTGTCACACTCTGCGAACACGACTGCCACGAGATCCTTGACAATATTAGCCAACATCTTGTTTGTCGCCGTTAAAGTTACATAACAAAACAAGCAACACGAGTTGTGTGCTCCAATTCCCTCTTTTTCCGTTGCACTGGATGCTCGTCTGTTGTAATATTTATTCTTCTTAAGGCCGTCCTTTTACAGAAGTGTCCTAACGTCTATACAATTCACCTTCACCCATTTATATAGCTAAAACCACGGCNCACCTTCACCCATTTATATAGCTAAAACCACGGCCAAATTAAGCGCAATACACTATATCGTTAGGGACAGGGTTTTTTTTTTTGCGAACAAATTTATGGTCATGCTATACTTCAATATCCTACGTCCACAACCACGACTTCCTTTGGTTATTGGCCGCGTGTCTACGTGAGAATANGGATGCTCGTCTGTTGTAATATTTATTCTTCTTAAGGCCGTCCTTTTACAGAAGTGTCCTAACGTCTATACAATTCTCCTTCACCCATTTATATAGCTAAAACCACGGCCAAATTAAGCGCAATACACTATATCGTTAGGGACAGGGTTTTTTTTTTTTTTGCGAAAAAATTTATGGCCATGCTATACTTCAATATCCTACGTCCACAACCACGACTTCCTTTGGTTATTGGCCGCGTGTCTACGTGAGAATACATGTTCTTATTTGACTGGGCCAATCGTAATAAAGTACTCCGATACTGAAAGTCCGTGATTCGCGGACAGTCACTTGAGGCACGTGGCATTTAAAACCATCCAACCACGAAAGTGCATATGAACAAAAGTGTCTTGGAATACAACTGGTATTGAAATCCTTTCTCGGAAAAAACACCTGTCCCTATATATCGTGAATTACCACAGATCGAGCCATTATCAAAACAGACACCGCTAAAAGTCATAAAACCTACCTATATTATGCCACAAATTGTGAACATTTGTTATTAGGGACATGCAAAATTCGCGTTATTTTTTTCGCTGCAGGCTGAACTCCAACACAATGTATACTAGTTCGACTTCTGCCATTGGTCGACAACTCATATAGCAAGTTTCAAGGTCGCGTTTAGCCAATAAAGTCTCGACGGTAGGACAGCCAATCTGCAATTCAGCGATCACACAGGTAAATGACGCCGTATAGTTGCAAGTAGCCGCAATAGCGCTCGTGCGGGTATACATCAGTGAATTGTAGCGTGGTACTAAATAATAATGCGAATTTTGCGTGTGTCTACTTATTACGTCACGCTCTTTAAATATGCCAGCATTGTTGGGACAGCAGAGAAATGTAAACAAAACATTTGCAGTTGAAGTATTATACGTCGCACGGTATTGTTTTTGGTTACATGTAGCGGAAGGATACGTTATCGGTAATTTGAATTTTAACTTAAGTAGGGCTTCAGAAAACTGTGAAATAACCGTGAATGAACTTGAAACACCTATGCCGTGTTGGAAACACGTCCGAAACATTGCGAATTCCTGGCACCGAGTTGACACGCTTGTTTCCTCACGCCAAACGACATTTTAAGGTTTAAGTTACGCCTGCGTCTATGAGCAAATTGCTGGCTATACTTGTTCGGCGAATGCACATTCGCTACATGTGTTAAATACGACCTTATCGATTATTTTCACCGAAGCTGGCTTCTTGATGGAAATTAGAAGGATTGCTAGCTGACTGAATCAAAGTAACACACCNCGATTATTTTCACCGAAGCTGGCTTCTTGATGGAAATTAGAAGGATTGCTAGCTGACTGAATCAAAGTAACACACCACGACTTTAGACCCAGTCATTACAGCAGTTAGTAGAGGCCCACTGCTACAAGTTCTGTGTGGAAACCTTTGCTAAGGTAACTGCGTTATTTGTTTATTTGGGTTTTTGGACACCTTCACTTCCATGCCAAAAGCCTATTAGAGATAGACTTAAACTAACCTAGACCGGAGCACACGCCCACTGATTGCTTATCCGGAATNCGATTATTTTCACCGAAGCTGGCTTCTTGATGGAAATTAGAAGGATTGCTAGCTGACTGAATCAAAGTAACACACCGCGACTTTAGACCCAGTCATTACAGCAGTTAGTAGAGGCCCACTGCTACAAGTTCTGTGTGGAAACCTTTGCTAATGTAACTGAGTTATTTGTTTATTTGGGTTTTTGGACACCTTCACTTCCTTGCCAAAAGCCTATTAGAGATAGACTTAAACTAACCTAGACCGGAGCACACGCCCACTGATTGCTTATCCGGAATTCGGACCTGGAATCTCATGACTCAAAAGTACAGAGTAAACAATTATAAGGACATGTATTTTATTTTAAAATTAGATTAAAATGCGTGTAATTATTTGGTAACAATATAAAAGCCTTCCCGCAAGTCATGAACAATGTGCAATTTTTTTTTCAAAGGTTGTCTCCTCCATGCTTTCTCACCGAGCATTCTCTCACGCGATAGCGTGTCCGACTCGAATTTAGGAAGTTGTGGGTTTGATACCTGCAATGTACTCCACAGGTGGCTTTCAACAGTGAATTTTTTTTACTTCTTCACTCCGTAGCGAAGTCGACGTATTTGATTACATACATATCGTCAGCCTTTTACTCATTGGGTAAAAAATCCTGTCCATTCTCGGTGAAGATATTGGAACTAGTTTATTATTCTTACTACCGACACACTCTCTCATATACACGTATGTGCATAAACACCTGCATATTTAAATATCAGTACATGCACTCGACCACACTCGCGTATATGCATGTTTCATCACTTCTAAGAATGCACCACCGAAGAACAGCCAGAGGGGGAAATAATACTGTATTAACCAAGACGTAGTTGCTCTCCCGCGCGCCTTTCAGAGAATTCCTTGGTATTCGCAAAGCGGACTTGGATGTCCCACGCGAGAAAACTGAGTACTTGATAAACAAGAGCTGGTCTCGAATGTGCTGGGACCATTCATATTATACTAGCCTTTAATGTGCTTACCGACGAGGAAGCTTCCTCGCGTGGCTGTAGCGTACAGCTCAGTCTCTCTGTTGCCCGAGAGGCATCGGACTACTCACACCATTCACATCCCGATACGGAAAACCGAGTTCGATTCCCGGCGAGGTCATGTTTTCCGGAACATGTCCGGCTCTCCGCACCTCCTCCCCTCCTGTACCAGATCCGCCAAGGTATCACAAGAGACAACTTTCAGAGCCTAATTTCTTATGGACAGTCCGGCATTACTACCTTGAGCCTCTAGGAAAACATGCCCCTCCACTTAAATGTAACTACAGTCAAGCTTCATAAGTCTGAACGACTACCACTCTAAGTGGAAGACAGTTGACCTTACAGTGATATCAGTCTCATTTGTTACCATGTCCTGTCAGTCTCGAGTGATTCACCGAACAGAGCCTTGGAGCTACATGCATGTGCTCACTACATGGTCACATTCATAACCCGGCTGACTCCCTGAGGTCAGATAAAAAAATTCGCACGTGAGAAACGTGGCCAACGTAATAAGTGACCGATGGACTTGATCGGGGTACTCCCGTTTCTCTCCCCCCGCCGTTATATTCGGTCGTTACTCCGTCCTCACTTCTCTTCAGACCCCGATCGCCTTTGAAGACCTCAGCTGTTGTCGCCCGAATCTTTCTCATTCAGTCATCACTCCAGCCTTCCTGGATCTATTTCCCGCGTCCGAGGCCCGAGGGACGCGGGTGCGATAAGGCTTACACTTTTACGCGCCTTATATGCGCCATCGCCACTAAGCGCAAAGCTCTTAACTGACGTGCGTGTGATCACGTGGAACACGAGTATAGGCCTGTTTTGAGTAACGTTGCCGCCGGTAAACAAATTATTTTTGTAGGAATATCCACAGTACTCTTAAGTCTAGTATAACGGTGGGCTCTCTATTCCACTAAAGTTTAGAAGTTCACTAATTATTTACAGTTTGCAAGAGCAATAGACAAAAGGTTCAAAATTTCAAACGAAGGTGTGTAAGGTCTCGTCGATAGCGATGCCATTAGAAACGGTACAAGTGGCTAGGATAAAAAAAAATTAACTGGGAAGGAATCGGCCATGGCTGGTAAGTATCAAGGACCCACAGCAACATTTATAACTGGTAAATATTTTCCTCCTCGAGAAAGCAAATATGTGTCGTAATTGCCAAATGAATAATTTCATAGATCGTTTACAAACCAAAAGTAACTTCAATAGTCACGGATTACGCCTCCCTCGCGTTAAGAATTATGTGACGGCGTGGCCACAGAGTACTTAAGAATACAGATGTGAAACAGAAGCTTACTCCGCGAACTCCAGCCGCGCAGGAGGCCGCGGTTGTGTAGTGGTTAGACTACTCGCCTCCCTCCTAGGTGAATCGGGTTCGATTCCCGGCGGGGTCGCTCCTGGAATTTCGCACGTGAGAATCGTGCAGGACGACGCCGCTGGTCAGCGGGTTTTATCTGGGATCTCTCGTTCTCCCGAACTTGCATCCCGGCGTTGCTCCGTAATCACGTCGCTTCACCATCATCAGCTCTCCAAGACTTCACTGTTAACAGCCGCCCAAATATCTCCACCCCACTCCAGCCGCACACGCCAGAAAAAAAACGGCGTTGCTGGCCAACGAAAGTTGGAACGCCGTTCACCAATCGACGTCTGTTAACCAGTTGTTTCGCTGTTTAGCAGCTTGCGGTAGCCAATCGGACGCAACGCCCCGTTCCCAGGGCCTCACGCNGTTAACCAGTTGTTTCGCTGTTTAGCAGCTTGCGGTAGCCAATCGGACGCAACGCCCCGTTCCCAGGGCCTCACGCACCAATCGGGAAAAAGGTACGCCCCCATCAAAGGAACCGGCACGCCATTTCGTCTCTATATAACTGTCTATTCTGTGGCATGACCTTCAGGACCTTATCGGGCCGTAGCAGTGAACGGGTCACTACACCCCGACAAAGCTGAATCACAGCGAACAGGATGGCGAAGAGAACAATGACCAGCGAGTGGATAAAAAGAGAAAAAAAAAAGGGAACACTGTTCACAGTAGATAAAAAAAAAATAGCAGCAACCGCTGAAAAAAACATCCAATGAGNGTTAACCAGTTGTTTCGCTGTTTAGCAGCTTGCGGTAGCCAATCGGACGCAACGCCCCGTTCCCAGGGCCTCACGCGCCAATTAGGAAAAAGGTACGCCCCCATCAAAGGAACCGGCACGCCATTTCGTCTCTATATAACTGTCTATTCTGTGGCTTGACCTTCAGGACCTTATCGGGCCGTAGCAGTGAACGGGTCACTACACCCCGACAAAGCTGAATCACAGCGAACAGGATGGCGAAGAGAACAATGACCAGCGAGTGGATAAAAAGAGAAAAAAAAAAAAGGGAACACTGTTCACAGTAGATAAAAAAAAAATAGCAGCAACCGCTGAAAAAAACATCCAATGAGNGAAAAAAAAAAGGGAACACTGTTCACAGTAGATAAAAAAAAAATAGCAGCAACCGCTGAAAAAAACATCCAATGAGAGAAAAAGTTGCAAACCCCAATAACAATTTCACTAATTTCGTTTCGCGGTAGCTCTGTAACAGCAAAAGCGAGCGTACGAGCCAATATTTACAATTGCGCATCCAACAGACGTATATGCACGGAGGCCCATAAAACATTTGCCTCTGCAGAACAGCTGTATGAATACATTGTTATAAAAATATTCGTTGGGATTTCACCCATAACAATATAGCAATATAACATATCAGACGTCCCACATTAGGCGTAGACGTGTTCGTGTAATTTAATGTCGGAAAACACAGTATTGCTGCATTTCCCAATAGGATGATTCCACTGGGTGAAATAATAATTTAAAAACAATATAGCGTAGTTAACATAAATTTTAAGAGTGCACTATCGAAATAAAGTATAAATTACTTTAATTAAGACTAAAAAGTACTGCAATAATATAAACACCTAAGCTACGCGCACTAAAACCAGACCTAAAAGCCAAAACAACTTATAAACATAATTTGTTTCACAAAATTTCTTAGACTGCGATTTTAAACAAGCGTGGGGTACAATGCGTTTTACCATTTTAACAATAAATCTACACTGAAAAGTGTAAATTCTTATACTAATATGTAAAATATTGCGTACAGAAATTCAAGTAGCGGGTTATCTTTTGTAGTACTTATTACCTCGAAATGACATCAAAATGTAAATATGCTAGATGCCACTTATATATTTTAAAACATGGTGGCAATAACAAATAAATAGTATCGATTATACTGTGTTATCGATTATAGCTGTAGCTTATAAATCTTTAACTGAGATACGTAAATGCCACTTTTCGTATCTCCATATTGCCTTTCTTCAGATATTTCGTGTGTTACTGTTTGCTTGATTGCACCAAAAGTAAGTACCTACGGAAAAGTTATTAGAGATGGATGTAAATCTTCGCCACTGCTCCACGGAGAGCGAATGATAGCGAGACCGGAAGGCCACACTCATTTACTCACTCCATATGAACGAAGTGCATTAGTTCACTTTACTACTCCATATGAAGCAGGTGAATGAGTGTAGCCCTCCAGGAAGCAGAGTAATGCAGTTTTGCACCTTATTAGATTTCTAGAGTTAGCATTATTTATACATTGCAGGGAGGCGGTATGGTATCTTACCTAATTACTGTTTCTACTTGTAGTATACTTGTTGATGTTGTTTCCAAAAATTGTAATTATTATACTTAATTTACAATTTTTTAAATATTTTTCGTTACTAATGTTTGTTATTTAGTTATTTAGAACACTTTAATAGCACATTTGACCTTTTGAAAACCAATTTTCAATGTGATAAAAGCACGTCAGAACATCTTCAATACATATACGTACACACAATTTGAATAAACAAGAGATTAATAATTGAATAATTAAAAGAACTCGCCACAGATTTAAATTCCATTAATCGCACTTGTTCAGGTATTAGAAATCCCTCTTTTAAAAAAATGGCAAAGCATGTAATTGAATCAGAAAGAACTGAGGTATTTGGCGCCTATGAGGGTGTAGTAAATTGAGAATAGAGCAGTGACGGAATACAATGGTGAAGGAATCGCGATTACCCCGAGATAACCCATCGGGCCACGACGCTCTTCACCACGTTTTAGACATGCGGAAATCTTGACATCACCTCTCCAGGATTTGAACCCTGTTCACGGCGATGTGAAGCGAGTTGTCTGATCACAACGCCGCGATATCGGCAAAGCAAGGAGTTGTATAGCAATCCGCTAGCATTCCCCTTAATATTGCTCCTTCTGTTTCACAAAAAAAAAACATTCTGTGAGGAATATTACCCATGGATGGAAGTATATCAGTCTATCTCGTCTTGTAGAATACTGGGTGTGTATGTGGGGGGGAGGGGTAAGGGGAAGTGGTTAGAGGAGCAAACATATCGAAGTTACTATCAAAACCGCCATTCTCATGGGTCTTCTAGAAGATATTTACTATTTATTGGACACATTTTGTAATTAACCTTCGGAACTAAAATATAGCTTCTCNTGGGTCTTCTAGAAGATATTTACTATTTATTGGACACATTTTGTAATTAACCTTCGGAACTAAAATATAGCTTCTCGTATTTGTTCATTACTTTAAGTTAACACCAATGGGGTGAGTATAGTAAAGTTGGCAACGAATAGTTCTGTACCTGGTTGTTAGGAAATGCATAGCCATTTTCGTACCTCACCCAAATACTGAGTTTCAAATGGAGTAAACTTATGTTTGTCACTGAAAATAGTCGCCCTCTGCAACCTCATATCTCTGTGTACAAGCTACAAGACTCCCAATCGCTTCCTTGAAAAAACTTGGCTCCTGTCAGTCATGTAAGTCCCGGAAGACNGTGTACAAGCTACAAGACTCCCAATCGCTTCCTTGAAAAAACTTGGCTCCTGTCAGTCATGTAAGTCCCGGAAGACACGTTTTGCACTATCGCTGTTTATGAAAACCTTGTCCTCGAGGAACTGACTTAGATACATAAAAACTGCAGTAGTCTGATTGAGCTAAGTCCGGGGGAAATATGAAGGGTGAGGAATAACTTCATAGTTTAGATAACTCAGCTCCAGTTTCGTAATTTTTGCTACTTGGTGTTCGACGTTGTCTGCCAATAGCAGAGAACCCTTAATGAATGATTACTGTTTTTTACCAAACTGTCAGTGCGTTTGGTCAGTTTGTGCACAGAACGGGCTACCGGTAATGATTTTACAGAGATTAAAGAACTTGTAATGGACATCGCATAGCGTTGACCACCACACTAACCGCAAAAACTTGTGTGGCATTAACTTTGGGTTTGGAGAGTGTTTTGGGGTTACGCCAACCTCCAACCCCTATTTATTTCGGTTGCGATAATCGTACAGGATCCACTTCTCAACATTAGATGCCCTAGCATATCGCGTTATAATATGGCACCAAGTTAGACTCCACAGTTTTCTGCACACTAGAGTCGAAGTCACTTGTTCATTGGTTGCCGCCAGAGGTACAACTCATTCTCGTTTGCGACCAGGCCTCGCGGAATGAAGCGACCAGATTACTGAGTGTTTATCATTGGTTCAAANACAACTCATTCTCGTTTGCGACCAGGCCTCGCGGAATGAAGCGACCAGATTACTGAGTGTTTATCATTGGTTCAAAGTCCTGCAGGGCTTGTCGGAAGAGTTGAGGTCCAATGTCACACGTGAGCCTAACATGTTCTTGTATGATTTAGTACTTGGTACTGGTTTATAACCCGAAATTAATAGGGTCTATACTCGTCACACATGACAATTTATTCGAGATTAGGGGCTCATTTTCGTGACGAACAAACAATCAAACGTCCACTGGGTGCTGTTTGAGNATGACAATTTATTCGAGATTAGGGGCTCATTTTCGTGACGAACAAACAATCAAACGTCCACTGGGTGCTGTTTGAGCATCTCCGCCAGTTGTTCAGTTGCCTTCACTTTGTTTAATTGCTTTAGAAGTTCGGCTTTGCTTCCACAGATGCCTCTGAAGTGTCATTATTCGCCATAGACCTGCGTCTTCTATCTTCCTCATCTTGGANGGCTTTGCTTCCACAGATGCCTCTGAAGTGTCATTATTCGCCATAGACCTGCGTCTTCTATCTTCCTCATCTTGGAGACTTTGATGATAGGCACGAAATTTTTCAAGCCAGAGGTTGCATCTATGCCCCAAGTTTTCGACATATTACGATAAGATTTTGCATCAGTGCGTCTCAGTTTGAACTTATGCAAGAAAACATGTAAATCCTGGTGTTCCAACATGTTAAATACAGAACGGTAATNCTGCGTCTCAGTTTGAACTTATGCAAGAAAACATGTAAATCCTGGTGTTCCAACATGTTAAATACAGAACGGTAATGGCCCATCTACAATCGGCATGGCGTTAACGTTTTATCGCTATATAACATGGAATTTAATACCTATAGTTAGGGACAGGAAAATTTTGTATTTTTTAAACTACCGGTAGGCTAGACTCCGCGGTCCTATCCATTTTTGAACCTCAGATTTATGTTCATTGGCTGCTGCCCTAGTTTGTAGCCAGTTTTACCTCAGACAAGGTGCCGCGAGATTCGGTCCATGTTTCCTCGCAGGTCTATTATTGGCTCAGAGTTCACCTGGGTGTGTCTGATAAACTTTGATCCAATTGTAAACATAACATAAATGTACACGTGTTTGTAGTCTAGTTTGCCCTAAAATGAATTCGTAAAATGTTTTAGTCCCTACCTTTTGTTGAATGGTAGCGTCTAAAATACTAGTTCAAAACTAACATACGCCTGCACGTAACACCTTCGTATGGTATGTTTTTTTACGCCAGCCAAATAGAACTAAAGACTTCAGAGAAACCTTAGTGTATAAAAATGATTGTCGAAATAAGAGTAAACATGAAAAATAATGTCCCCACCATAATTGTAAATGGTTTTGATTAGCATATACAAAGTATTTAATCTGTTTCTGTCACTAGCATCGCCTTTCGTATCTACGAAATACATGTTTCCAAAAGGTGGTGAAATTGATTACTCCGTAACTGAAGCAATCGAGACAATGCCCATTTTGTTAAATAAATATGATAAAAATTAGGAAAACCAATTAATTAGTAAAAACTCTTGGAATGGCATAGCAGACATACTGCAGCAAGAAGTGTATGACATGGAAGTAACTCTACTCCGATTGGTCATGATTTTTCGTTACGCCAATAATGGACAGAAAAATTTTATACTATGTTGTATACCAGTTATGGTACGTAACTGTACGACATTCTTTATTGGAGACGAGTCCCGACACGTCCCCTTAACACTTGCAGCTACTTTGCAAATGACGTGATGGTTTCTCATTTTTGTTGCCTTTGGCGGGAATCACTCGTGGTCCCATCAGTCCCGTACAATAGGATTCATCGTATGTAAGGTCCTCAGTACAAACTGTTTAACTGAGAGTGTTCCAAAAAGACGACCTTTTTTGTTAATTTAGACGTGCTGATTCACAGGTTGCCTTTAAAAATCGCTTAGGACATAGTGT
>NQII01001534.1:301035-324554 GCA_002778355.1 Clitarchus hookeri | reverse complement strand
AAGACATTGTAAAGCATAGAATACAATCAAATTGGTTTAAAAAAGGGAAGTTTAACACATGAAATTATCCTCCGATCATGGAGCAAATTTAATAAAATGGACAATAAAAACTTAATTATTCCTTAACAACGTATTAAAAAGACAAATCTCTGAACTTGTAAGTACTCAGTTATGATCGTATAGTGTACTAAAGCAAGATTGATAAAGAAAATACACAATACTAAGCAAATTTATTAAGGATACTACCCCCTTAAGCAAACCTGAAATAAATTTTAAAAATATTAAACTCATGAGAACGCACTACGAGTATTCTTTTATACAGGTTTCAGAAACGAAAGGAGTCAGTACAACGAGAAATAATAAAGAGCGAATATTAGTAAAAAAAAACGATAANTACAGGTTTCAGAAACGAAAGGAGTCAGTACAACGAGAAATAATAAAGAGCGAATATTAGTAAAAAAAAACGATAAATGAATTATTATAAGTTAAACAAGATAATCACACAAATTCTCTGGCACATGTGTCAACCACACCCAGTCAACAACACACAGAACGAAGGTTTGTAAACAAATGGCAGCGCTACTTTCACCTTGATCATGATCATGTGACTATGCAAGAAACGTTGAAATCTTAATACGTTAGCATCACGTCATTAATAATNTACAGGTTTCAGAAACGAAAGGAGTCAGTACAACGAGAAATAATAAAGAGCGAATATTAGTAAAAAAAAACGATAACTGAATTATTATAAGTTAAACAAGATAATCACACAAATTCTCTGGCACATGTGTCAACCACACCCAGTCAACAACACACAGAACGAAGGTTTGTAAACAAATCACCTTGATCATGATCATGTGACTATGCAAGAAACGTTGAAATCTTAATACGTTAGCATCACGTCATTAATAATTGGCATAATAAGATACAAGTCTTTTCGAAACCCATTTGTAAGCGATAAATTAACAATTACGTTAAAACTTTGAACTATTTCCTCTCTTTGTGCTGGCAACCTAACGGCTTTTTTTTATACGCGCTCGCCGTTGTTTGTAATGTTATATGCATGTAGCTAACGACTAGGGTGTTTTTTCAAAGGTTGATTTTCAAAAGTTTCTTCCAGTCGTGAACCGACTGTACGGACGACCGCTCCTCCTTTATGATAGATGAGCTGGCTTATTCCCAGCCACCAAATTCCTAGAACCTCAATATTTTTCACTTTAAAACTCATTGATTGAACAGCGTTTCCGACAGATGACTTGAAAAAATCAAAACCTTTTCAAACGTCGGTTTCTCTTCGTAAGTAATCTGCTTAGATTTACATTGGTATTAAGCGATTTTCTTAAAGCATGTGATGGGCGGTCCACCACCCAAGTAGAATTTTTTCAGGCGAAAAAAGTGTGTTTTGATTTGAGAGAGAACTTAGTAGATAAAATGGTTGAAGACGTTTAGGGAGGTGAAGAATGTGAAGTGTCCCGAGGAAATCTGCTGGGCATCGCCAAGTCCATCACTGGTGATACTGTTGGCAACGGCATCAATCACGTTTCGCATGTATGTAAAAATACAGGTGCTGCGAACCCCGTCAGGGATTGAACCTAGCTCGCCTTGACGGGAGGCGTGCGCTCTGGTAGATATGCAAATGTTGGTGAGAGAATGATGTGAAGTATTGAGCGTGTCCGGTCCTGTGTCGGTGCCAAACAATCATTATGGAAAGGGTGCCTGATATCCACTGCCACATTTCGTGGTTCTCTGGGATAGTGATTATCGCAGTGTTTATAAATAAAAAAGTTTGTAAATATTTATGCGTCAGAAATAAGGCTTTCATCTATTGCTGTTGTCATTTATAGCAATCAAGAATTACTTTATCTCTGGTGAAGGACTGAGGTACGATGTTGAACACTTATACTTGTGTAAGCATGAGATCGGTTTCATTGTAGGGGGTAAGGCATTATTAACAAACATTGGGATGTGCCAGACGTAATCGCTATTGCTTAAAACTGAATTGATGCTTATTTACAATTATATATTCATGATCTGATCTTGGTAACCATTACACAAGGCAGTAAAGTTTTCATATTAGGTTTTTTTGTAAATATTCAAAGTTATATTTTTTCATTGTGCTTTGTATCGATAACAATGATATTATAACGGTTTTTCCAGAGTCGATACATATCAAAGTTAAAGGGAGTATATTTTTGCATGTCATGCACCCACATCAATACCCCTGCTAATAACAATCGAAGCGATGCTGCGCGCTGTGTGTTGTGAATATTCCGTAAACAAAACAGTAAGTCATATCTATGTGATTTTTCCTACTTTTCTTCAGAGTGTATGGTATTTAGTTTCAGCTTGAAGAATTGCGTAGAAGGGAAGGGACTGCATACGATAATGAAGACAATAATGATGGTGAATCTGTAGCGATTTTTTTTATGTCTTTACTCATCTCGTGACCGGCAATGCTAAAAAAAGTGACATGAATACTAGAACACCGACTACATATTTCTTGATAACCCTTATATACTTGTTGATACACTTAGACATTTCATTCCCTAGTACAGTACAGATATATCTTTAATCATCTGTGAACATAAGGAAAAGGTTTACATCGAATGGGGCCATTCTGTACTATCCATCATCTATAAAAATCAGAGAAATGCAAATATTAAATTCGTAGAAACGTAGGATAATATACGTATGTGCTCTTTATTGTGTAATTATAATTTACTGAACCTTATCCTACAGCTATACTAAAAAACTTTATATTTCAGTCGTGTATAAAATCGAATGCAAGGGTCTGTTTTAAAGAAAAATTGAATGAGAAAGTGAGTCACGGGGAACATAGTTCAATGTGAATTATTATGTCTTTGTCGGGCAGTTTGATTTGGATTAGTTTGTTTGACAAACAAACGAACTGAGGAAGGAATGTTTATGAAGAATGAAATTGTGAAAAGCTGGGAGCGACCCTGCCAGGAATCGAACTTATCTCGTTGTGTTGGGGGGACAGGCCAAGTGAAATGTGGGCTGGTATTTAGTTAGACCTCCTGTTCGAAAATGTGTGTACAAAATAAAGGACGCTGTACGCGTACTCGTGATGGGAAATGAGAGATATAACCACTGCAGTCCGCCTTTTATGTGACACTGTGGAAGAGGTCTTCATTTCAAAATAAGTGTAGGTTGCAATTTTCGGTGGGGAGCCTGAACTGATGTTTCAAAGTCTTCATAATTTCGCAGATTGCAGTGGGCCCTCTAACCTGAGTAATCTCTCTCACGGTCCGAATTTTTAAATTCTGCATGGGTAATAAACCTTACGTTCGTAAACATGAGTATTTATAATATAATTTTTGTGAATCTATTGCTTATGTACTTGCATTAAACGAGATTTTGTTTCTTGGTTGCATCACGAGGTGCTAATAGAAACGCAAGTATGCTAGTAAGCATCAGAGTTATTTCTGGGCATGATGGAGGTGCACAAAGTTTGACGCTAAAATGAACACCAATAATGGATGATTAAGATCTCGCTTCTGACCTTTCGAAAACGTGTCGTTCGTATGTCTGAGAGATACACTGGCATGCGTGGGATGTAAAATTACCAACGTGCGTATGTATTTCTGCTGTTACATAAAAAGCTGGGGACTATTTTAGAATCAGTATTTAGCTCTGATATTATGAAGTGTACTCTGGAAATTAAAAAGAAATTATATTATGGGACCAGAAAATATATATATTTTTTTTCAGTTGTCAGATTTTTCGTTTGTGAAAATAGACGTTTCCTCTGAAGGTTCAAGATTAATAGAACGTAAATAACATAGGTTCTTTTTTTTCACCTCGAAAAAACGCTTCGCTTCAGAAATATCAATAGGTAGCGCTGTTCGGGCATGAAGTGTATTATCGTAAGTTTGTTCTTTGCAATTTTTCTCCCCTATTTCTCTAATGGGTGGCCTGTTTCTGCTACCATAATTTGTTTTCAAGCGCGTGTGTGTTTATACATTTATATATAAAATCAGTACAAAGATGTTTTATTTTGCCCGTCGCAGCGAGGGTTAAATATTTTATTCATGAAAGGATGTTTACACTCGTATTTGCAGATGTGAGCGGTTCGAACATTCTGTTAGACCCCCCCACCCTCAAATGTCCGACAAACTGTTTAATATATGGGTCATAATGGGTTTTTCAGGGTAATTAATGAGCCATTATCTGTCATTTGTCATTCATGGGTCATTTATGTGTCATTTCAATTAAGTTATTATATGTCAAATATGTGTCATTCATGGGACATTTATGGGTTACTTATAAGTCATTATGTGTCAAATATGTGTCTCATTACGGGTCATTTATTGGTAACTTATAAGTTATTATTGGTCATTATGGTCATTAATTATACCTAGTCTTAATAGTGCTCTACGTTTCACCTGTGCTAGATAGGCCCACCTTCAACTGTACTTGAAATAAATCATTGTTTTACTGATGGTCAAAACAACGCACTGTCTAATATTACACGAAGCATTACACTGACAGACAGACTGTATTATTATCGTTCCTTTACTGGCACTTCAATAGATATACGTTTGGATAAATTAAGCACGTTTTCTATATAACGGCGAAGGTTTGTGTTCGTGCGTATCTTTATTGGCAATAACGAATTGCAGTAATTGATGCCTAGAACACTCTGAATTGACATAAGTAAATTTTTGAATATATTAAATAAAACATCTTGAATCGCTCAGTTATATTAATACGAAGGACACAGACACACGCCCACTTACAGTAGAACTTCTCGGTTAATGTGGTTTAAGTTGGTTTTGTACAATAAATTTGCACGGATATAACTATCTATATGGCCAAATTTCATCTTGGTATCAAGCTCTTCTTTCCAATCTGGGTACGGGGCGCTTGCTGCCTTAGTAACAATGCACTGGTCAAAAACACTTTTCTCACTCCAATTCGTGTTTTGTGAGTACTTTAGTAAACATAGATATGACAATAAAAAGGGATACCTGAGCATACATGGGTATCATTTATGTGCAGAAAGTTAACATGCACATTTATATTTAACCAAGCGATATTTACAAGTGGAAACGTACAACATATGTACTGCTATTAGATAATTCTTCGCGTGAATAATGCAGTCGGTATGCTAGTACGTACCGGCCAACAGCTTCCCTCCACTCGACTTCCCTAGTCTTAAAGTTCGCCACCATCAACAATAGGTCCTAATAAATACAGCAGAGGTAATAAAGCTGCAAGTGTCATTCTCTGTGTTACTTTAACTAATTCTATATCCCTATGTGAGGTAGGCGTTTAAGTGCACAGTTAAAGTTCTGCTCATCACTCGTCCTCTTGACTAGAGAGTCATATCATCTCACAGTAATGTTTCCTGGGAAGTGACAAAGTTCCCAGTGGAACTGTCGCTGGCCTCACCAAACCTCCCCTCCACGTGGCCGATACCTATTAAAAGGTCATACTTGGAGCGCTTCTTTCTACTTTTACGTTATCTCCCGCAAGCTAGATCTAAATCGGCTCTTTTCTTTCGCAGGGCAGCACCGGGAACTTTGAATTTTAAGTCCGTCATACTGAGTCCGAAATTAATTAAAAACACAAATCTAAATACTTACATAGACACACATTTATACTCTACCACGCTCGTGCTTGTCCTTCTTTCACGTGAAAAGTTAAGTATGACGGCACATCCTTAGCTTATTCTGGGCCCAGTGTTCTCGGGCAGTGTAGGACTTAGATTTGGGAAACAGCTGGTATCCAGGATTGTTTTCCGCCTCCTCGCCATTCCGGGGGCAAGGTGCATCGTTCAACCACGCTGCAGTCCATCTTCGCAGGTCTCATTTACACGCACATTCTCACACACTACCGTTCTCAGACCTTCGGTCTTGTCCATTCCTTGGAAAACTATCGCCATCGTTCCTTTGTCCTGAATCACTATCTGGGGCCATCACAGGGGTCGTCTTCATTCGGATTCCTGGAAAAAGATCAAGTCTTATCCAGGAAGTGTCTTAATCGGGTTTGTCGCATCCGGGTTTTGGTTAAGGAGCCGACCGAGGTGAAGGACTAGTAACTGTCCACGGTGTACCCTGTGAAGGGCTTACCATAGTCAAAAGTACGCCTCCCGTACGTACGGACGGCATACTTGTAGATCATGGACGGGTCGAATACTTACACCCTTCTCCAAAAGCAGTCTTTGAGCAAGCACAAGGGTGCTTCCTTGTTTGTTGGCAGAAACCCCCTGGGTGACGGTGAGCCTGTCTATGCACACAATGTGGGGTAAGAGGATCTTCTTACCCCCATCAATTGACCTAACCAACAGGGCTATTGCTGCCATCAGGATTTTCTGTTGCTCCAGCTTTGATATATAGTCTCCTCGTACGACTTCATAGTACAACTCCCACGGTTCCTTCGGGTGGGCTTCTAAGTGCCAGGCCTGTACAGCTGTGTCCCTCGTGCTCTTGTTTGATGGCCATTCCATAGTACCTATTCTCTCAGAGAATGGTACCATTTCGTTTCGCCTTACCTGGTCTCTGAGAAGAGAGACTTCCCTATATGTTCGTTTTGTTTGTTCTATTGTCCTGTCTCTCTCCACACTCTCCCGTTCCTTCCAAAGAGTACAACAGCTCTTCTTCTTTGGTCCCTTAGGAGCTTGCGAGGAACATGAGCAAAGCTCTCCCTTACATATACGACTGGATTCCACGAGTATGTCCATCCATCATTTGGTCCCTCTGGATTGTGCCCTTCCATGTTGTTGTTGTCCTCAGGGTCTATAAGTTACATGATAGACCCTTCCATTATAGGCACCAGTGCCTGTAACACAATTGGGCAGTTATTTCCGTTGTCACCTGTGGTTCTAGGGTCGGTGTTGGTGAACGATCGTGTTCAATCTCCTCCAGTAGTACTACCGGGAAGAGGTGTTCAGCCATTGTTTTCGTTGTGTTCATCCGAATTGTCCAATTCAAGTGTGTGATTCAGACTGTTGCTCACCTACAACATGTCAAAGGTTTCGTTTCGTTTCCCTGCCACCGTGAGAAATTCCAGCACCTTCGGTACCAGAACCCTAGCTGCAAACATGCTTTGGAGAATCAGGGGCCCGTGCTTTCTCCTCAAAAGAGGTCCGGAGATCCTCTATCTTCGGGCAATCAAAGAGCAGGTGCGCAGAAGTATCTGGTACTCCACACACCACACAGTCCGTGTAGTCTACTAGAACTAGGGAGGATAGCTTCGCCTTGAAATTCCCGTGCCCAGTCAGGAACTGCGCACTGTAGTGACAGATGGTAAGCCACCCAGCCCGCAGCCTCCGCCGGACGTCGGGGAAAATCTCGAACGTAATTCTGCTTTTCTCTGATGTTTCTAACCAAGTCTGCCAGGCTTCCAATGTTCTTTCTTTCAGTGCCTTGGCTTCTTCTGGGGGGAATGGATCCACCCATTTCCCTCTGCTCAGTTCTCCTCTTTCCTTTATGAGCAGATCCAGTGGGATTTCTCCTGCAAGGACTTGCAAGGCATAATTCTATGTAGTCCTATAGGCTTTCGTTATACCCAGAAGTGCTGCTCTTTGAGCGCTGATGACCTTGCACTTGACATGGACCTTACTGACCTCTGGGAACCAAATGCCACAGGCTTAGGTTACCACAGGGATAAAGACATCCCCGTACATTAACTTCAACGTGTGGAAGCCAAGACCCTATTTCGCTGGAGCCCCAGTCCTGAGCTTGTGGAACATTATCACAACCTTGTTCACAGCATAGCTGACATGTCCATGAAACGTGAGGCAGGTCTGCAGGATTACACCCAGATATTTCATCTCTTGGACTAGTTTTACAACCCATCCTTCGAAACGAATAATCGGCATCCTTTGGAGGTTTCCTTTCAGGAGAATTGCATTCATTTTCTTCACAGAGAACTTTAATTTGAAGTTCTCTGCCCGGGTCTTGATCGCCTCTAGGGCACTAGCCATCTTTTCCTCCATTTCCCTCCTTGTCCATGCTGGTATTAGGAGCAGTCCGTCATCAGCATACCCATAAATCACGCATCCATCCAGGATGTTTAGCCGTAGCAATCCTGTGAAGATAATATTCCACAATATGGGTCCCAGAACTGATCCCTGCGGACATCCTTTCCTCAGTTGTTTTTCTTCTCGAGGTTCTCCTAAAAGAATTTCATAGGTACTTCCATTCAGAAGGTCCCTAATAATATTATATAGGTTTCTTGGGCACTCCAACAACCGTAATTGCCACAGAACTTGCGGCCACCATGCATTATCGAACGCCCCACGAGATATGCACAGAGATTGCCAAAATGTAATCCTGATCATACGTTTTGCCCTGGTTCATCATGTCTATGATAGCTTTTTCCCTCCTCTTTCCTTTCACGAAGCCATACTGATTTGCATGGATGTCGTGGACTACGTCCAGGTATTCCATGATCCATTTGTTGACAAGAAGCTCTAAGACTTTTCCCATCGCACTAAAGAGGGTGATGAGTCTATATGACTTTGCCATTCTCGGGTTCTTTCCTCCCCCTTTGTAGATTATTTTCAAAAGGCCTCTCTTCCAGCACCTGGGAAAACTACACATTTCTAAACATTGGTTGAACAGGTCTAGCATCTCGGTTCTTATTATGGGATATGCTCGGAGGAGCAATTCTCCTGTCAGGCCATCCAGACCTGGTGCCTTCTTCAGCTTGGTTCTGTGGACACTCCTGTCTAACTCCTGGGAAGTGACAGGAGAAGGAGCAGTAACTAGCTAAAATTACCGCGAGATGGCGCCACAGGTGGCTTGAAGTCATTACACAAATCCAATTTGCTGGCCAAGCTGCGAACCGCAGAGAAGTTCCTCAAGAGAGTGAGGGACGAAAATGGACGATTAACACGACAAAATAAGTTTAAAGCTTATTAAAGGTAAATTTAGAAAAAAAATAGCAATGTTACATAACAGTAAATGCCAACTTGATGTATCATGATACAGTGATGCATTCATAACGAAATCCACAACCAAACAATGAACACTGCACACTACGAAGAGATCATGTGAAAACCATGAAAGGACATAAACAGCAAGAGTAAGTTCTGGTATGCTCATCACAGCACACCCAGCAGTGACACTGCAAGCACAGACCTGCTGCCATATACACGGACATGTAGTCGACGCCGTATTTACTTCTGAAACACAAGACACTACCAATTAAGTGTGCAGAGAGAAGAATAAATGACCTCAGGGCGGTCGTATTAACCTATAGACCACCATGTCGATCATTAGGACCATATTGCCCGATGCTGTTGGGAGCAGTGAAAACTTAAAGGCACACATGGAGAATCGGCGAATGACGAACGAGGTCAACTACCAGTTGAGAGGAATGATGGATTGTACACAAGGCGCGAAGAGATACCATGGTGACCAGGTTCATGATACTGTCCAGTTTGGGGGATACTGTGTCTCCTCGGACAATTTCCCGATACGTTGCGTAGGCGAATCTGCTACTCCAGCGCTCATTATGTGTGCTGCTATTAACTCTCCCACAATGATGCTCCATTTGCAGTGTGCCAAGCCAGAACAATGTGGAAAGCTACAGATAGGCGATGTGAGGTGTTTAGTGATGAATGCTACTTCGTTACGGGGACTGATCATCGCGCACGGGTGTGGAGAGCACCTGGTGAACACCACAATCCCATTATCGCAATCGAGTGGCACTGTCCCCATGGCGGCATTATGGCCTAGGGAGCCACAGTCTACAATGTTCGATCTTCTCTCTTTATATTACCTGGAACATTAATTGTCCAGTGTTATGTTGTCAACATCCTACGCTGTCATCTGCTCCGTTTTATTACCGGAATTCCTGGTGTGATATTCCAGCAGGGTAAAGCCAACCGCACACGGCATGGTCGCCTAGGACTGCTTGCATTATATATAATCACTACCATGGCCTGCCCGCTCCCCTGACATGTCACTAGTCGAACATGTGTAAGAGCAGTTGAAATTCCAACTGCCGTCGTGCCTCAGTATCTGGGATTTGGAACACACTGTCTTAATGATGTGTTTCCGTCTGCCCCAGTTCCATACCGTGTTGCAGCAAGTATTACAGTGCGAGGATGTGCTATGTACTATTGATTATGACTAGGCGGCTTAAGCAGATCAATATGTTATTGTCTTGCTGGAATTTTTTTGTGATTATGTGTTTTACTAATATCAAGCAATATTTCTCTAAATTCCCAGATCCATTCTATGCCTCCTGTGAGCGTTAGTTTTTTTTACCAGCGGTGTATTTCTGTTGCAAATAAGTACGCTTTAATTCGGTGTATTTTATAGTTCTACGAGAATACAAAATTCTAGCTAAACTGTTTTCCTAGAAATATTTTCAGCGTCATAATGTAGAATCGCACCAATTAGGTTTTTGTATTTTGCCTTCAAAATATTGGATACATAAATTATCTTGCTTTTTTGCATTTATTTATGTCTCTCTCCCGCAAAAAGGCTAGTTTATTTATTTCAGGTTGTTTAAGTTGGGCGGCAAGAAGCTACGTAACAGGGCGCAAGTGATGGCGCGAGAATGCAGGCAGCGTCCGAATTTCTCTCCACTTATGCTTAAACATGTACTTGGCGCTTCCTTTGATGTTACTACATACATACTAGCATTGTCCGAATTACAATTATAGTACACAAAGGGTTTATAGTTGGCAATTACATGAAGTTACTTATCTGTTGAACGTATTAGCGTAATTACTGCAATCGCCGTAATTGGTTTATTGGTCATTGCGATTGTCCAGAGGTCTAAAGAACGCCAATTATAAAAATATTTCATGTTATACGAAATGTATTTATAAAATAAGTAGGTAACCTGTGTACATGAATAATGTAAGTACCAGTGCTTCAAATTATATAATATTCTTAAAGCATCCGTATGCGTCCATAAACACGACTTATAAAAAACAGCAATATTCGAAACGTAATTTGACCGATGTTTGTTAGGTATGTTATTACAGAGACGCCCAACATTTCCGTAAGTGAACGCTAACAACATAATAGTTCCTTTTTCAAACGTGTATGATATTTTATTGAATTATTTTTTATTATTTCATGTCTTCTATTTGTTCTTTAAAGGTGAAGGTACTTACTCAAGAAATCGAAGATCTGAAAAACCAGCTTCAGAATAAAAACCAAACGGTAAGGAAGCAAGCCAATATTTATAAACATATAATAAATATCAATCTCTAAAAATTTTTTTTATGAAAATTTTGTTACCTTGCGGTTTTTATCCATTTGTTTTCCTTAAACGCTTCATTTTATCAAAATATCAAATAAAATTATATATATATTTTAATGTTTTATGACCAGTATTTATAACCTCCTTTATTCAGTGAATACAAATTTTACATTGGCTCCATAGAGGCTAATAAATAAAGTGTCATTGTTAGCATCATAATAATCTTGTTAGTTGGAAAAAACGGTAGATAAATATAGGATGCTTACCTGTAACAACTTATGGAGTTATGTATTTTAAACACTATTAAATTATTTAGAAATATTCTTTGACTTAACTTATCTATGCTGTTGGATTGTAGTGTTCTTCCATGTTTTGGTTAAAAATATTTTTCCCTGCTTTGATTGCTGCGTATCTATTGCGAAAGGTCATTCACTGAATAAAATTTTTTTCGTTCATGTTGGTCATATTGGTTATCCGATAATGCCGATATTTTATAATGACTTCAGTTTAAATTATTTGCACGTGAGCTCATCAGGTGAAGGCAAGCAGAAGTGGTGCTATATGATTCCTTTGGAAAGAAAACATGCTTTGATATTCTCGAAGATTCTTTTTTGAGAACTAATGAAGAAAAATGTACCGGATGCAAGAATGTACATGTAATATAAATAATTTCTCACCCGCCTGAGCAAAAGATGGATAAGATTATTTTTTAAGCACGTTACAAGGTTTTCTCTGCCCAAGAAAATTATGAAGGAAATAAGTTGCTCTGCTTTGCCAGAAAGACAACATGGAAGGGAAATTACAGTCTGAATACCAACACCAGCAGCAAAAATTCGTGCACAAATGCTTAAGAACACATTACGCAATTATGCAAAAATTAACCATACCAGTGTATCTGTTTGGTGAGAAAGAGGGAACAGTAATTTTTTCACCTATAAATTTATTGTAGAGTTCCTATATTTGCTCAGGGAAGGGTAAAATGCGTAGGTAAGTTCCCATCATTGTATAATGGCGATGCTAAATTTCCTGTGTTTGCACCTTGATGAGTGGTATTATTTCCATACAGTGTATAAGTTAAATACTTCCATTACAGTTTAGGAAGTTATCCAGAAAATTTGTACAGTGAAAGTTATGACCTTCTGTGTATTATGACAGCTTTGAAAAATTTGAGTTGCAATACGCTTGCAGAATAATAGGAAAATTAATCTATTTAATAGGCGTTAAAGAAAACATTCATACGAATACCAATTAGGAGTTATAAAAAAATATAGAGTTAGTATTTATTCAGAATTAATTAGATTTTTTGAATGACAGAAAGTTTTAAATCAAGCCGTGCTTATCATTAACGGTTACAGAAATGTATGCAGAAGTCATTGCTGTGCCCGGGGGAACATTGTAGTGAATATAAAAATCTGCAGTTTTCATGTTTTACTTCTCAACATGTAATATTTTATATCAATTTACCTCTGCTATATTCATTCTATCACATAATTTCAGGTAAATAACTATCAATATAACTTTGCTGTTGAGTATCAAAGTACTAAATTTATATAACATTTCTGAGGCAAAGATAAGCCTGAAAAAGGGGAGTGTGTGGTTGGTATTTCCTAGTCCCCCCTCTTCAACTTTTTTCCTAATTCTTTACGTACGTCTTTGGCAGAAATATGTAGGAAGCATCTAGTTAACACTGACACACTTCGTTTGTAGGTTGTTCACAAAAATGTAAGGAGAAAACCTATACGCAACTAAAGGTCCAAAGTGAATCATAACGACGGTACACATAATTGAAGTTGAACATGGAACACTATTTTATTACAAACATTAAATAAACATTTAAGATAGGAAATTGAGTGTCTCGATAATTTATAACGACACAAAGATCTGTACACACCACAACACATTGCTGTCACCGTCATAAAATAATATCACGGAAATAATTACAGTTACAATCTTCATTTTAACAATATCTCTATGAACCTGTAGCAAACTTGGGATTTCAAAGATGGCTTATCAACCCACAAGTCAGAATTACCTTTACACATTATCCACACACTCCGTGTTACATCATTATAAGTATTATACTCGTGTTTCAGGTCCAACTTCAAAGATAAGTACCGTCCTTAGAATTCAATTTAAACCACGTCTCGTGTAATTGTTTTCGCCTTCTTTTTTCGAGACAGACTTCCAGCAGAAGTTTGTTGGTTTAATTAAGATGCAACCTGTACATGGAATACTTCGTTTAAATTAAAGTTTATTACTATTACAAATTTTTTTGAACCTTGATAATAAAATAAAATTTAGAAAATAAAATTCTTTACTGTTTTCGTAGTCTTCATTCAGTGTTTTTCTACTTGTACGTTCACTCAAGAATTTGCGCACTCCTGGATTTAGTAACGTTCTTTGTGTTTTGCAACACATTAGTAGCGGGGTTTACGTACACCTGTTACTTTTATCTCAGTAATTCCATCGGACAATACGGCATGTCACAATATCTACATAAAATAAGCATCCCAATGGTAAACAGTAATGTATTTGGATAGAATACAGGAAGGCATTACATGAAGTAGTCGTTCTATTATGGAGAAGCAACTACAGTTGTACCGCCACTAGCACGCTCTCTATGTTGCTTACACTGAACTCTAAATCGCATAGCTATTCCTTTCTACACACCCAAACCAAATTTCGTTGTTATTATATATTTTTGTGATAGTCTATTTGTTGATATACGTTGTCTCTATTTTTCTCTATACTTGAAAGGAAGGTAAGCTTGTTCTGATTACTGGAGTTGTTAATTTGTCATGAGAAACACCCGTCGGCATTTTAATATTCGTTTATTTCACAAAAATAACACACGACAGTCCAGCAATAATAAACTAAATTACTCTCATTAACAACAAATTCCAAAGGATTTTTATATTCCACTTTTTATTTATACTTTTGTTTTCAGATTTCTTCTGACATTTTTGTGTAGGCAAATATTTAGAGGCAAAAATTTGTTAAATAAGTAATTTAAAACATTATTTCACTTTTACTCTAGTCTAAGATGTGCTTGTTTTTGTAGTGTGATGAAAAGATGTCTCTTGGAGTACTTAATATACTGGAAATGTTTTCATCTCATGGGAAAACCAAGAAACTGTGGCGTTCATACTTATTCAATACCTAGAAAACTCACGATATATGAAGTACCTATTTGGAGAATATCTGAATTAATGAAGACATAAATATATATCGTTTTGTAAAAGTGACAGCACATAGTTAGAATTGCAACTGAAACTTGTTGGGTTTGAAATTAAATTATCTTCATTGTGCATTTGAACATTAGTAGATTTATGAACTGCAATAGAAACCCGAAAGAGAAACCAACGAAATTGTACAGAGCATCAAGGATATTTGTTAGCTATATCTTTGCGTGTTCCTCAAACTAAATCGAGGTTTCCGTTTTCTTATGGCGTATTTTTTATAACGTATACTGCTTTATATAACAATTAATATGTGACAGTCTTTTACTTTTATTTTTTGAACTTTTTATACTGGAAAATAAAAGGAAGCAATGAAACAAATGTACTTTATAAAAAAAGCTTCGAGACTGGGTCTTGAAAATTATAATATTTTGATTCTCATAAAACATTTTTCACAAATATCATACATTGGTTTTTATAAGTTTATCACTTTATAAAAGTTATTCGTAAGCACAATGGTTTAAAAAGCCCTGTGTAAATAGAAAATTATACTTTGCACTGTTCCATTGCCCCATATTTACTGTATGGTTCGTACTCTATTTGTTTAAAGGCAGGAAAAGGTTTATTTCTTGTTACGTTCAAACGAAATGAAGGTTTGTAATTATTAATAAAATTATGTTAATGCAACCGGAAACATAACATTATATGGTGGAAAGTATTTGCTGCATTAAAAAGACTGGATAATCTATTTGATCAAGACAAGTGTGCAGCTTTGAAGAATTAAATGGCGTTAAAATTCCCTCAGCGATATCTGTATCGAAGGCTATAATAGTATGTGCAAAAATAGTTTTGGCAAGTTAAAAAATATTTTAAACAGTCCCAACGAAAAATATAAGAGTTTGTATACGCATGTAATTCCTTTACACCAATACTATTATGCAAGCTGGAACATAATAGTTAAAAGCTAATATTTATTATATTATGTTATTTGTTATATTTTTAAGATGTANGTTATGCAAGCTGGAACATAATAGTTAAAAGCTAATATTTATTATATTATGTTATTTGTTATATTTTTAAGATGTAATTTCTGTTTAACGTTTGCAGGTTGGCGACCTAAAAAGATTACTGGACGATAAGACTTCGGAAAACGAGCGTAACGTGGATAAGGTATGTTAAACATCTGGTCAACTGCGCCCGAGAGGCGGAAACACTTCTTTAAGATAAAGTTAAGTATCATGTCTCACGAAAAACTACGACAATGCCTGTCCTAAAAATCGTGACTAAAATAATTTAAGNGATAAAGTTAAGTATCATGTCTCACGAAAAACTACGACAATGCCTGTCCTAAAAATCGTGACTAAAATAATTTAAGACGGAAAAGTCCCCGACGTCTCGGATAACGGTAATTTTCTATGCTATATGCAATACAAGGCTTTCATTATGCTTACATATCAACAGGATATTGCGCACAGTTTCGTATATTTTCTAAAGTTCCTATTACATGGTTTCTGTAACATATGGGATTGCAGCCAAAGTAAAATCAGGTATTCCTGGCAGGAAAAAATTAATAATCTCAATATCTGTAATAAAGATGTAACAATACGATAACCTTAAAAGAAGCAATAAGTTGTGCCGTCCCGAAAAGATCATTAAACCAATTTAAATTAAACAAACAGCCATAATGAATAAATCGCAGATGGAGGGGACCTATCCCCATAATTGTTACTCTTAATATATATCCAACATATATTTTATTCAACCGTCGCAGAAGTCTGGAGATGTGTTATGTAAAATACACATTTTGTTTTACAATCTGTTATACACTATAAAAATTTTTGTATTTTGCATTGAGAAATGGTTTGTAATTTTTTTGCAAATGCTTGTAACAATACAAGGATTTCTCTTGTTAAACTACTATTTTGTAAATCTAGAAGAGCGGTGTTTGTAATAGACGTCAAGAAATATTTGAACAATATTGACCCTTATCCAAGAGCTTCAACTTTACGGCGGACACTCAACAACGTAAAACCGTTTATTGTTGTGTGAAAACTATGGGTGATGTAAAGTATAGTTGCTTGCAAAAATAAATGTATTTCGAATTTAACTAATCATATTAAAACGATAATTTCAATGAATCTTGACGTATTACTCGTTAATGATATGGTGACCTAGCTACACGGGACACTTCAAATGAAATACAGTAAATTGTTATACTTCCTTAAGGAAATATAGTTCATGCAGTTCATGAATGGAAGTCTGAGAATAATTATTTAAATTCAACTTATTAATTCAAGGGGGCTCTTTACTGATGCAACTTGCAATAATTAGAGCGTGATGTGGTTAGTCGGGCTAGGGATCGAGGTATGTGTGAAGGACATATCCATTATGGGAGGACAAGTATATAAGGGGCTCCAGGCTCGCTCTCTCACCCTAGCATAAGACACTTACCCCCAATCGCAGTTCGGCGCCCTCCGTTCAGGGTGAAGCGAAGCCGATTGACACCCCAACCCTTAGCCGCCATGTCCTCCACACTTCTCGTTCACGCCCACCTTCTCCGATATCCTTGATTCCTATTGGCTCTCTCTTGCACCCTGGGCGGAGTAACTGCCGTTACATGTTGATGAAATTGCCGCACCCCACTGCATCAGCCAGACCCATATATTCTATGTACTTATGCAGATTCCTGCATTCTCAGTTCTTGTGTTATAGTAGCCGTTGTTTGTGAACCTTGTTTATATAATAGTAGTTGGCCGTATTCCTTCCTTACATGGCCGTGCTTCTTGTGTAGTAATCGTTACACATGCTGTCTTCCTAATAAAATAACTTCCTTATTTAAACAAGTAGGAATAAATAGATTTGCATAACTGCAGTAGAAACGGTAATGTTCTGGTTAACGTTTTGTACATAATTGTATGTATATTTAATATAAAAATAAATACTACAGACGCAAGCTAAGTTGGTTTGAAGTTAAGATTGTGGATTATTTAGGCTAGGAGTGTGGTTTATATTCACCGTGCTGGCAGAGAGTAAGTTTTTATTCATATATATTTTTTTATGTTTTTAAATATATTTTTGGTTATATATTCATCTCATTTGTTTTATATAAGGGAAAAAAAATATTTATTTACACTTTTCAAAAATGTAAGTTGTAGGTAATAAAATGCTTTCATATGTAATATTACAAATATATGTATCACAGATTTTACAAGATTACTGTTTGTAGTTTTAGAAAAGGATTTTTTGGGAACTTGCTTACAAATGTTTTTTCATGTAAAAGAACAAAGAACTTTTTAGTGTTTCGTTTGACACCAGTTATTTGGATTTTATCATCTTAAATTTCGTTAGATTATTCTGTAACTGTGAAAGTCAAGGCGTGCAGTATCATTTAATTTATACTTCTCCGTCTTTGTTCTCAACACTACATTCCACAAGGGTACAAAATTCTATTTGTGTATATTTTGTTGCTGCTTAAACATTTTCCATATATATCGAATATTATGTATATAAATATGGAAATCCCTTTTTCTGCATATATCGGTAAAAAAATATTAGAAATGATTTTTAAATATGTGAAAATAATATTGTGTCATGCTAGGACAATGTATTTTTCTGCATGTCCTGATTCAAGTAAACATTAAATAACAACTCCCGCTGTTTTCGTATCTGCGTTTTGGCTTGTTTCGATACGATATTCAATTTGTTTTATCTGAGGAGACCAGCGAGTGGAGATATATTCTGAAAGAGGGGTTAGACCATGAAGCTGTACTCGTCATAAGTTCCTTACGGTAACAGCCGCTACACAAGTGCTAGTAACAGAGAACTAGACTGCAACACACGGGGAAATGGAGTTGAACATATCATTACCAATATATCTGTGTTCCGCACTGTACATTCCACTTTAAAACCTTAATTTGTATGTCTACTTGTAATACCCTTCTACTGCTGTTTTAACTGGCAATCGTGTACTGAACTAAGTTTGTGTGACAAAATTCCTGACAATACGTTACCTGAGACCCAAATTAATCCTTAGTTATTAAAAACACGAAATGTTTTACCAAAGTTTTAAGGCTTTACTATCTAAACCTTGAATTTTAATGTACATTTTAATTAAAGGATGCAGCAATAAGACTTATGATATTAAATGCATTTGCAAATTTATTGTTCATCTGTAAAATAACAAAGTATTTAAATATATATTATAATTTGAAAGGTTTCTTTTCGAAATAATTTATTTGTGTTGTTTTCTGTTGTTTTTTTTTTTAGCTTGATGATCTGCGCGTGAAATTTGAGGCAAAATCCAGAGAGAGTGATCGGAATTTGGAAAAGGTACGTTTATTTCAAGTATCATGAATGTCACTGAAAATATGATATTTAAGTTTATTTTATGTAACTTTATCTNAAAGGTACGTTTATTTCAAGTATCATGAATGTCACTGAAAATATGATATTTAAGTTTATTTTATGTAACTTTATCTGTAATATATGCAGCTAATATTGTAGTCATGGAGCATAACATAACATTTAATGTTTATTTATAATTTCCTTCCTTTTGACAGTTATTAAGTATATGCTACATTATTTTTCCTGCTCTATTAATACTCTGCTAGACAAAACAAAACAATCATGTTTGATAAGTCCGAAACTCTAAACAGAAAAGTCACACAAGATGGTTCCCCGATTGCAGTAATGTATAAAATAGGTTTGTAATTTAATTTCAAAGTAACAGCAGAAATACGCAATAAGCTTTCACCTTTAGACAACAAAGGTTACCTTTATTTAACGCACTTCAGTGTTTCGTTGTACTGACGTCACCGAATGAGCAGACAGACGAATAGTGGTTTTCTTGCTCTAGGAGAGTAAGTTCACTGAGCATTAAAAATTTTAGGGCAGCAAAAAACCTTTGTTTTAATATTTGTACGCAATAATATTACTTACAAGAACTATTTCTTCAAGTAAAAATTATTTAGAAAACATATCTTTTTTCATAATGTTATGTCAAAATCGCAATTTTAGTGCTTTTAGAACTCTTAAAAAATAAAAAAATTAATAGCCTGCAGCATTAAAATAATTCTCGTTCTAACAACGTTCTATGGTAAACTTTAAATCAACCTCTTATCATGCTGTGAAATATATTTTCGCAATTTTCAAAATTTTTTCAAAAAATGGAATGTTTAGCATAGTTATTTATTTGTAGCTGTCTATAAAGTTTTATAAAATAATTTTTACTGAGCATACCTTAAAATGAATTTAAAAGTTGGCTCCATATCAATAAATCTTGTTAAATTTTGAGCCTATGTTTACGTTTGTTTTATCTGTATGTCTCAAAATCACAAACTTTGTAATTGTGCCATGGAACGGTGCAAAAACTACGGAATCTAAAATTTGTAATGCCAGGAAGTAGAACTTGCAAGTTATGCCCACGAACATAAAATCATAAATATATTTGTGAGCAACAGCCTTAAGTGCACAGAAGCAGGGCCACGGTTGTGGAGTGGCTAGCAGACCAGCCTCCCACCCAGACGACCAAGGTGCGATCTCAGGATATTGCGTCTTCACTGATGTTACCAAAAAGGGAAAGCCCACAATGTCACATTCTGCTGGGAGGTCCCCCCTCCCCCTCCTCACCACAATAATGTATTCCTATTCAGTACGTTCCCTAAAAACACGTGTATAAAGAATCTGAGCAGGTCGATAGGAATTACTGGTTCTTATCGATTCCTGTGTCCAAGTTTATTCACAAGCATCAGCGAATTAGTAAACAACAAGATGTATGCTTTAAAAACATAACCAGATGGTTCAAAAAAATTAATGGCATTTAGGAGTAAATGTCAGCTATTTAGCCGTACTCAAGTTCCTCCCAACCCCCATGCAGAGACTGATTATTAAAGGAGCCATGCTCCTCCAAAATTTTAGTTTTTATTAATTTCATTTGAATATGCAGAAAGTACTTGTGAAGCAACAAATCTGTTAATGGTGTTTTATGTAAACACGGTTGGTAATATTTTCCCCTTCACCACTTTGTTAACAATTCGTTATAAGCAATATCTAAAGGCCACCTGTGAGTTAGCTCGACTAAATGAACAAAAAACGTTGTTTTTTCCGAACATAATATTGATTTTCTGAAAAACTAAATATTTCAGTGGTACATAAAATCGAATGCAATGATCTGCCATATTGCAAAATTGAACGTAAAAGTGCGGTGCGGGGAATATGATTCAATCTAAAGTGTCAGGTGTACAACTTTGCTTCCGCCGTTTTTCGATCGATGGGTGCAGCGGTAAGTGCTGGTGGAAATATGTATATCAATAATGTCACACAGTAAGCTTGGATATCTGTCATCATAACGACATCACCACATAAGAGAATTTGTGTTTGCATCATAAATTTATTCTCGAGCGAAGATGTCAGTTTTCGAGCCACATGCTCGGCATATGCGGGAATTGTTGATTTTGTGCTTCCATTTCAAGAAAACGTACTGTGAGGCTGCTCTTAGGGAATGAACATGTCGTAAGTGGTTTCAACGCTTTACGAGTGGTGATTTTTACGTCTATGACCGGCATGGCGGTGGAAGAGAGAAATGTTTATGTTTCGAAGATTCCGAAATGGAGGCATTACTTTATGAAGACTCGCGCGAAACGTAAGAAGAAGTGGCAGAATCATTGGGAGTGACGCTACAAGCCATTTCAAAACGCCTCGAAGCCATGGGAATGATTCAGAAGCAAGGAAATTGGGTTCCGTACGAGTTGAAACCGAGAGATATTGAACGGCGTTTCTTTGCTTGGGAACAGCTGCTTCAAAGACAGAATCGGAAGGGGTTTCAACATCGCATTGTGACCGGCGACGAAACATGGGTCCACTACGATAATCCCAGGTTCAGAGAACCATGGGGAATGCCCGGACATGCCTCCACGTTGACGATCAGACTGAATATGCACGGCGCAGAGGTCACCTCGGTGTGGTATCTTATGAGCTGTTGAAACCGAGTGAAACCATCACAGGGGATCGGTATCGAACGCAATTGATTCGTTTGAGCCGAACTCTGAAGGAGAAACGGCCACAGTACAAAGATAGACATGACAAAGTTATCCTCCAGCATGACGATTCTCGGCCACATGTCGCAAGACCGGCCAAGACATACGTGGCAAGGCTGAAATGGGAGGTCTTAGCCCACCCGCCGTACTCTCCAGGCGTTGCTCCTTCCGACTGCCATTTGTTTCGATCAATGGCACACGGCCTGGCCGATCAGCATTTCCGCTCGTATGATGAAGTCAAAAAATGGATCGATTCGTGGATCGCATTAAAAGACGCATCGTTTTTTCGAGATGGTATCAGAAAATTGCCAGAAAGATGGGACAAAGTAGTAGCTAGCGACGGACAGTACTTTTAATCATAAATATATAATCACGTTTTAACAATAAAGCCTCAAATGTTGGGGGAAAAAACGCTGGAAGCAAGGTTGTACACCTGATGTAATGTATTTCTCGTGCCGTTTAAGACAGATGATTTTTTTCTCTTAAACAAACAAACTGAGGAAGGAATGTTTTTAAGGAATGTTTTTAAGGAATGAAATTGCGAAAATCTGAGAGTGACTCTGCCAGGAATCGAACTTGTCTCATTGTGTTGGGGGGAAGAGGCCAAGTTAAGAATATGCTGGTGTTGAGTTAGTTGAACCTCCTGTTCTAAAATGTGTGTACGAAAGAAAAGAATGCTGTACGCGTACTCGTGATGGGAAATGAGAGCTCTAACCACTGCAGTCCCCTCTTATGTGACACTGTGGAAGAGGTCATCTTTGCAAAATGGGCATTAGGTGCCGTTTTCGATGGGGAGCCTGGACTGATGTTTCCAAATCATCATAATTTTGCAGATTGAAGTAGGTCTTCGGACCTAAGTTATCTCATCTGCAGGCTTGTATTTTTTAAATTTTGCATGGGTAATAAACCTCATGTCCGTAAAGATGAGTATTTTAATTTTTTTTTGTTAATCTATTACTAATGAATTGCTTTATATTAGATTTGTATCTTCATGGAATCCGGAGGGGCTGATATAGCGCAAGAATGCTAGCAAGCATCAGAACTCTTTCTGGGCATGATGGAGTTGTACAAAGTTTGTTGCATAAATAAACACCGATAATGGGTGATTTACGTCTCGCTTCTGACCTTTCGTAAACGTATCGTTGGTATGTCTATGTGATACACTGGCATACTTGGGCTGAAACATTGCTAAAGTGCGTATATATTTATGCAGGTTCATAATGAACTGGGGGCTATTTTAGAATGGGAATTTATATCTTATGTTATGACGTGTAGTCTGTAATTAAAAATATATTATATAAGAGTAATACACTTTATTTATTTTGTTTTCAATTGTCATATTTTTGGTTAGGGATCACAAATATTTCCTCTGAAGATTCAAGATTAATACAACTTATATTACTGGAGTTTTTTCACCTCGGAATATCGCTTCAATTCGGAAATATTGATATGTATCACTGTTCGGTGCATGATGTGTATTATCTTAGATTTGTTATTTAACAATTTTTTCCCCTATTATTGTAATGGGTGGCCTGTTTTCTCTCACCTTAATTTGATTTCATGCGCATGTGTGTATATATACTAAAATGTATATATTTGCTTATATAAAGTATTTAAATACTTAAAATCGGTGCAAAATTGTCGTAGGTTTTCCTATCGCAACATGGGTTAAATATTTTATTCATAAAAATAGGTTTACACTCGTGTTTGCATATGTGAACGGGTTAAATATTCTGTTAGATATCCCTCAAATGGTTCAATATATGGGTCATTATGGGTATTTAAGAGTTATTTACGGGCCTTTATGGTTTATCTATAAGAGATAATGGGTCACTTATGAGTCATTATGATTCTTTATTGGCAATTTATGAGTCATTATGGGTCATTATGTGTCATTTTGGGTAATTTGTGGTTTATGAGGTGAGGTGCTAATTACGGTGTTATGACCCATGATAATATCCTGCATGCTGTTAGCCAGCTGCAATCACGTGGCAACTCTCTGATTAGCTGGTCGATGTCCACACAATATCTTATTGTCATAATATGTTTGATACAATTTCAACATGATGTCATAGCGTTTGCATATAGTAAGTATATTATAAGGAATTGGGGG
>NQII01001534.1:249420-294548 GCA_002778355.1 Clitarchus hookeri | reverse complement strand
GTGTCCGCGCCCTGGTGCCTTCCGTTGTCTCCGGATGTCGTCTGCACATGCAGGAACAGTTGCACGTGCAGAAACCTTTGGTAGGGTGCCTTTGCAGCTGCGAGGTTCCTGGTGTCACTCTGCCGGCACGTCCACAAAACCCTTAATCCTTATTGCGGTCGTACGCCCGCGAGCTTCGCCAGAGCGTGTGTTCTGACGAATAAAATATAGGGACGCAGAATGCGTCAACATAAACAACAATCCAGTTCAAATGCGAATTAATGGAAACATATTGTGCCAAATTTTTTTACTTGTTCTTGTTATAAAAATTTAGACATTAAAATTTGCTTGGAGCAAATTTTTAAAAGTAGTCGAATCACAGTTTTTTGACTTGGCTAAAATGTTGGTTAGCTGCGCCAGAAAGTTGTGAAGTGTGGCACTTTGTGCACACACAATTAGGGCATTACAACTGATTTCTTTTAATTTTAAATTTATTATAAAATTTTAAATTATAAACGAAACACATTAATAATTACCCGATAAATTTATTTATGCCAACCCGCGGTGAGATTAAAAATAATTTTAAGTATGATCCAAATAATCTGTGTGGGTACTACTATAAAATTCGACAAAATATACAGACTAAAATTAAAATGTTTTCCAAATCTCTCAGTTTTAAGTTTCCAGGTTAATTACCCACTTACTTTCATTTTCATTATGGGTTTGCATGGTACCTTAACACAAAATTATAAAGTAATATTAAAATATAGTAAATAACTTTGGTCACTTTGAAATATTTTAAACTTTTTAACAAAACTGGAGATATTTTACGTGAGTTAAAACACGTTAACAACAATAAAATTTTTCTTCGTAGCTTTTGTCCGGTAATGTTGTTTTTAAGTTGCTACTTGCATAAACTAAATGTTGAAAATCATAGTGGTAATAATACGGGATGAAAATTTCCAGTATAAATAATAAAACAATTCATAATAATTATACTTTCCTTACGTATTGTGTATTATATATGCTTTATTATAAATATTTCTATCACTTATACTTCAGATATTTGTTTTACTTTAGATTAAAGAATTGAGGTGTCAAAACAACTTATTTGCTCGATTTTTATTATACTGAATATTTTCATAATTGAGCACCTGGAAATAAAGAAATGGTTTTTCTCTACAGAGCGCAATAACTAGAAATGTAAATGTAAAATATACACATATCTGATAGGTTTCCCTAATTTCGATAAGACACTGAACAATGCATATAGTTAAAACAGAAATGTGCAAATTGCGTGGTGTATTTTACTTGTTTCACTGTGTGCTTTTAGCTGGAGAGTAAGAAGACGGATGTGCCTGGGTGTGCGGAACAACCTCCGCAGAAGATTAGAAACCTGGTAATGCTGCGTGTTAATGACATAGCCTATGGCCCTTAGCTTTATGGAGTCGCATAATGGTAGTGAGGCAGTGATATATGTTATGGTCATAAATAAACATTACTACAGCCTACAGTACATATAGACCAACGAAGGTGATTCTCACTGATGTAGAATTACACATATCGTCATTTAGTGCAAAATTGATTTGGATCATTGAACTCTATTAAAAAAGCTACAATTCTAATAGTAACAAGCCAAGTTCATGCCGATTTTTTGAAACAGTAATTATGCTAACAATTATTTTATCATTAAAAATCTCGTGCTCTTACTTATATCTAGTCAAAAATATATCTCCCGAGTACCAATTAAAATTTTAAAGCTAACAAGAAAATGTGTTTCACAAATTTACAAATATGTACACAAATAATTAAATTGCAATTTTTCTGCCAGAATATGCATTTACATTAAAATATTACAAAATAAAATGAAAGAAAAATGATTAAAATTTTTATTCTTCGCATGCACATTGGAACTTTCTAAGCGAAGAAAATATGAAATCCTGACATCCAATGATAAATTCATAGGTTTACGAACAAATACTATATAAAACCTTGTAATAGCGTAGATTGATAACGCAGTAGTCATGAGGACTCGTGAAGATAATTTAAATTCAGATTACACACCACTGCCGTAGAAAATAATACATATTATTTCGTTTATTGTGATTATTATAACACGATTACTTCCATTAAATGTAATGATATGCAAACAATTTAAACATATTATTAAAGAGTAAACAGAATTTTTCCAGATTAAGACTACGGGATTGTTGACGAATAAATTACACAGGGCTGCGATGAGTTCTAGCGATTTGTATAACTTCGTAACACAGATATATAATATGTTGTTAGCTGCATATATTTTCGTCGAAAACAATTCATAAAAATTTTAGGTAGATAAACGAACCGTTTATCTACCTAAGCATCTCAAACGAAAAGGAAACTAATTTTAACTTGGATAAAATTTGATATGATTTAGTTTAAGAAACTTTAATTTTAACGTAAATATTAATAAGGCCATGCATTCTTAATTTTTCTTAAATTATATATAATAAATGATAATAGGTTTATCTAAGCTTTACATAATTAAGTATATTTAAAAAGGGACTTAGAGAGCTCTCGTCTGATTAGCAATCAGGGGATTCACATCCTGACAAGCATGCGACTGTATCGATAACTTGCTATATGGCCAGCTTGGCCAACATTACCTTGGGAGATAATAATGTGTTACAGCATAATCTGTGAGCCAACCAGGCAAGGTTTTGGGCAAACTTATCCCGTGGGATGATGACATGGCAGTGAACATGAGTTACAATATAAAACTAAATATATAATTTCTTTATCATTGATATATTTTATTTGTTTAGGTTATGTTAGCTTAAGTTAGGATGTATTAAGCTGTGGCATGTTACATAAGGTTAAATAAGTTTCGTTATAAATACCAAAAGGTTAGGTAAAGAAAGGTTTCTGAGGTTGGTTCGGTCGGATAGGTTACCCAATGTTCTGATTGTATGGTTTAGAAAATGTTATTTTAGCAAACCGGCCCGGCTTCGCCTGGGTACAATTGCGAAAAGACTATTCATTTATGTGAAAACAGAATTATTAAATTGTACTATCATGGCCTAGCTATTAACTGATTACGGTAACCCAAAAGGAAATAAATACTTTTTACCCGATAGCCAAGAAGTAGGATAATGTTTTTGGAGTGTAACTGTGCAACTAACGGGTAGTTACCACATTTCCGCTTTCCAGCGTCGATGTATGAAAATCAAAACGTGAGTTTCGTCAAGTTGTAGCTTTTAAAAGAAAAAGTGTACGTAGGTACTGCTTTTTGCGCTTGGCTGAGGGATCTTCATCGATCACCAAAGTTAAGCAACTTTCCCAGCGGCACACATTTGGATGGGTGACTGTTTAGTGACATAACATCTGAACGCTTCCGGGCTTCGGAGGACAAGTTTAATATTCGGTCCTGGTTCCTATCGATTTATAGCAGTCGTTAAGCCATTTCAGAGGTCCTTGGGCGGCCTAATAAACTCTGACACCGGAAGAAAAATAATATTTCGGTCACGTTCCCAGCCGTTGCGTAGTTAGATTTTGTTGCTATTCCACATGAGCCGTACAATTTTTCGGGATAAAAGGTATCATGTATCCTATTCCAGGACTTATACATACCAAATTTCATCAAAATCCGTTCAGCCGTTATAGAGCTGAGTGTAAACAAACATACACACACACTCAAACACACAGACACACACAGACTTTCGCATTTATAATATTAGTACGATTAAGATGAGTTATATGAATCTTGTTTCATTGGGGTTAGCATACATGTAAGTTCAGATCAGGCGAGTTTACATCAATTTAGGTTAGGTGTGGACAGGTGGCATAGCGTTATGTTAGGTTAGTTATGTTTGATTTAGGTCAGGTGAAAGCGAACACTTTGCCGTGTAACGCCTTTTGAGTAGAAGCCTCGCTGACCCGCTTCGCGAGCGCCTACCAGTTGACACGTGTCACGAGGCAGGTGAACAGCCAGAACGGATCGCAGTTACACGTGTCAAGGTTGTGCCGAGTAAGAGCTGGCATATCGCCGGAGCACCCGGATAGTGCTACGTACATACGTAGGAGCGGGAGAAATCGCAGAGCCAAGCAAGAACACCTCTAGCAAGCCCGTGATATCAGTTGAGCGCAGAGATATCACAAAATAATCATGTGTATTTCGCCGGAAATCAAAAAACACGCACCGCGGAGAAATAGCTGACAGAGTAAGCTAGGGGCAAGGTGCCACCTCCCCCACCCCCGCCCCCCAACCTTCAGGAACCAGGGCACGTTTTGTGAAAGGCATTGTTCTGTTTTCGTCCCACCACCCTCTCCCCCAACAAGGTGACACGTGCCGAGACTTAGGGAGGGAAACTGGGGAGCATATAAGCGAATTTACGCGAGAAGAGGGGCTGTTCATTATTACCACGCCGAGGGAAGAGTTGCGTCAAGGAATCGCGAGAAGACGTGAGCACGAGAAAGAACAGCACTCCAGTGAGACGACACCAAATACGGGCCTTTTTCCAAGGGCGACCACTTCGCCGGAGCTCATCCCCTGATGACAGCATACCAGCACCCACAGAGCAGAGATAAGTACATAGTCACTGCCCAGAGAAGCCCCCCTCCACCCCGAAGTCGCACCAGTTAATACGAATAGCCAAATTAGAATACCACACCTCGGAAGTGTTGCTGTATGTTGTTTTTGTTCAAACTCGAGACAATATAATTATCCAGTTAAGTGAAATGTCAAAAGACTACCTTATTGAAAAACCTTTAACCTTCTAGGCATCTTATAGTCTATGCTGGGAGGAATTAACCACGACCCTATAAACCACCCATATTCCACAGGTGGGGAATACCGTCAGCATTGAAACTCGTATGATGCAATAAATATGCACACTTAAGTGCATTGTTGCATACGAGCTTTGACGACTCACCAGAATAAGACGCAGCAAACAAATGCCCGATGACAACACCCAAATATAAACACCAAAGAGGGACAGTTAATAATCTACAGTTGTGGTCAACAAAGATCATACTGGGAACTTTTTTATTTATTTTCGTTTATTTTGTGATGCTCATATTGCAAGTTAAGGATCCGCAGCAAAGTATTAAAGGAATAGCTATGAACAGAAAAGCTGGGAGGACAAACAGGCTTGATATGTGCACTTACTTTGTTATGGAATTGGATCCAGGGTCACCTGTCAGAACACCCGGGTCAGGTTCAAGGGTGAAGCAAACTAGTTTCATAAGATACGAATATCAACAGAGCCAAGGTCGAGAACATCAGTCTTGGTTTATTGCTGGCTGCTCGCCAAGTGTTGAGGGAGCTCGTTATTTGGCAGGGATTCGTCTCTTGGGATGTTGAGCATAGTGTTTACTTGACTGAGCTAGTCTCTACCTGGAGCTTCATTGGTTCAATGTGGACGCAGTAAAATGTGCACCTAGTGTGTGCACTCTCAGCATGTTATTCAACATATATCAATATGAGGACCATCGTACTAAAAGATGGACTATCTCTCCTCATGAAGATACAGAGTTAACTAACGTAATATTTTGGGTTCGAGTTTGCTGAGAAATCGCCGTCTCAAAACAAAATTCTTATTACAATCACGAATAAAAAATTTGCGCATTTATAAATGATACATGAAACCAAATTAAAGCTGTTAGTTTTAATAACAGGTATGCCAATAATCCAGCGGTGCAAAAAAAATTGAGAACTCCAATATTTGCATAAGCATTCGTTGTAATTTTCTGTGAAATCACCTTTTCATATTCAAATGTAAAATTATTCTTAATTTCAGCTAGCGTGTAAAATGTCACTTTATACTTCAAAACATCACTTATTTTGTGGTCTGATTTATATTTTCTTTCAGACTGACGATATATTATAGGTGCTTATTGGACCAGTGTTAGAAATTACAAATTATTTGTACCAAAGTTTTAGTTTTAATAAAAATTCGTTGGTAATAATTCTTGGTGGAGCGTATACTGACGTATTAGACAACAAAATCAGAAGAAATAAAACCAGGAATAGTTAAAAAAATATATATAAATAAAATAAAATTACAATTGGTTTCCCAACGTTCTCGACGAGCGAGAGGTCTAGGGACCTTGCTGGTGAAGGAAGAGATACCCGTGCTGTGTGAGGCCAGGCATTATGCTGCTGGAAAATGGGGTTGTCTAGATGCACCAGGAAGGGGAGCGCACATGGTCAGAAAATTTCCGGGACCTCTCGCCGTGTCGACAGGGTTTCTTCAATCGCCACCAGTGGGGTGTAGGAATAATAGGAAATGGCACCGCACAACATGATAGCTCTCGTGCCGCTAAACATGGATACGTGGATCACGGCATTGGCGAGGATATATCCAGACTCGAATTCGATGGACTGTATCCAGACAGTTTCGTTATTCGTCGCTGAACCCGGCTCGTTGCCAATCCGCAAGCCGCTATGTTGCCCTTTCCTAGCAAAAGGTCACATATGCTAGGCGATGCTCGGGTCGTGATGGCAAACGTCGTAAGGGATGCCGCGATGACAAACACCACTCTGCTAGCAGCCTGGAAATGGTATTAGTGGACACCGGCGGATCCCGAGCTGTTGTAAAATGTCCGTGGATGTTGCGCAGTGACGCGTCTGGAGTGCATACGTCTTGTCGTACGATGAATTGACTCTCTCTGCTGGGGTCTGCCAGTCGACTCAAACCGTCTCGACGGATGTGTGTACTCTCCTGCTCCCACTACGTCCAATACCGACTCACAGTGTAAACAGAACGGTGCGAGTGGGTAGCAATGCGCCAACATGCCTCTCGGAGGCCGACAATGCTGCCTCTCTCAAACTCACCCAGCTGGGCAAAGGATTGTTGAATTCTGTGTGTACTCTGAAAATGGCTAAAGCAGCAAGTAGCGAACCAAATTAGGAAACTCTTAATTTGACTATTTCATTCACATTATGGTTGCATATTTCAGATATCGCATATTGAGAGAAAAGTTAAATGTATGATGTTTATAAAGCTGTACACACAACAAACATATCCAAACTTATGTAGAAGTTTTCTATTAAAGGTACAAATATGAGAATAAGTTTCAGGAAAATCTTGAATTGCCATAATCTAAAATACACACATGCTGCTGTGTTAACAGTTCTTACTACTGCAAACAGACACTAATTCATTGTAAATATTCGCCGGGAATTGATATGATCCAGTTTAGGGATCGGTCCAATATAGGCGACTCTTGCACTCATATGCTATATAAAGCATGTTTTCTTTTTCGTGACCGTAAACTAATTTTTTTATTCATATGAAATTTACTACAGTGCGAAGTTTCTTTTTTTTCCCCGTATTTTTGCAGAATATGAAATTGAAATACACTAACGTTTGTGAAAAATGAAACACCAAGAAGGATACATGTGATTGAAATGAACTTTATACCACAGATTATATACATGACAATACACGAATAATTAGGATTACAGAACTGTATAGTATCTGTCTTTGAGAATTCAGTATGATGTGAGCCCCTAAACATCGTTGCATGGAATCAAAGAGGACCTGGATATGATCCTTGGGAATCTCCCTCCACGCGTTATGTATGCGAGTCCACAATGCATTAACAGTGGTTGCTGGAGGTCCGTGACGAACAATTCGCTGACACACCATATCCCAGACATGTTCGATGGGAGACATGACAGGCGAACATGCTGGCCAGGGAAGCAGTGGTACCCGTCGTTAATTGAAGAAGACTTGCACGTTCCTCACCACATGTGGTCGGGCATTGTCCTTCTGAAAAATGGCATGCAGAGTCGCCTGAATGAGGGGCAGTACCTTGGGCTCTAAAACCTCCCTGATGTAGAGGTTGCTGTTCAGATTGCCATCAATACGTAGGAGTCGATATCGCATGTTGTATCCAACGGCGCCCCAAACCATCAAACTTGTCACGTGCCTATTGCAGTCTGAGGTGTATGTGGTTTCTGGACAATGGAAGCCGATGCAATGGCATGCGTGCCACCAGTCCAGCCCGCAGCAGACGGCGTCTAACCATCGACACAGACAGTGTCAGTGCAGTGCAGTGGCAGTGCTCCAGTGTCGAGCCAACACTGAGGACGTGGCTGTACGGTCCGTTATGGCCATGGCGGTCATCCCGTGCTGTGGTCACATTGCGTGGTCCAATACACGCTCGTCACTGCGTACGACCTTCTTCTATCCACTGGTTCCACACAAGTATCACTGTCGTAGCATCATGCCCTGTACGAGCTGAAATATCACAATGTGAGAAACCCGTTTCCCGGACAAAGATCATTCTGCCCCGTTCGAACAAGCTGACGTGGTATTGAGGCACCCTTTTTCGTCAACGAGGCATACTGGCACTAGCTTTCACTTCGTTTGACGGCTCTTCGCTGACTGAGCTTGGCGTAACGCAGACATTTCCGGTCACACAAGAGAGGGCGCTGCAAGTAAATAATTCGTGTGGCCAGTGTCAGCTCATTCCTGTTTAAAACGATCGTGTACAACCTTTCGATCAGAAAAAGTTTTGAAACTGTATCTGTGGTGGAAGAATTATTTTTGGAAATTTTATTAACAATACGTTTTGCTATAATTTAGTTAACAAAGTTTTATGAAGTACAATTATTACTAAATAAGTAAGAATAAGAGTCCATGAATAGTATATAATTTGTCTAAATTTTATGCTCTCAGTGCTCAGACTTGGTGTTAGCTGCACGTTAAGTGGCGCTGTGGATGTCATGGGTGATGGTATCACATGATGTCATGTGATGTTCCCCTACCACTTTCTTTAATGCTTGACGATCCATGTCAGTCAACACTCGTAGACTACACAGCCTCAGGTTTGTTGCGGTTTTACTTCTCTTTTCCAGTTGACAATCACTTCCTGTCAGTCGATTTGGGCAACATTAGAAGGGCAAATGACCCTGACGTATTGTTACGGTGATTTTGTAGGAGATAAATGCATTTAGGTTTTTTTTATTCTGATGCACGACTTTTATTTAACCTGGTTGTTTGCATCCTTAATTTTAGGTAATTCTTTTGTCAGGATCTGTTGTCATGGGTAGAGAATACACACTTTAGCTCAGCAACTGGACGCAATCTTTAAAAACGATCTGTTTTTCTTCTTGTGAATGCCGTCAGCAGTGCTCTTCGCGCTAATTTCCGCGGGTAGGGTCTTTGCCACGGGTGGAATGTGTCACAGATGGCCTGTGATATTTGCTGAGTGACGCATTTGAACACGTGTGTTTGAAGCGTGATGGTGAGACAATTTTCTGTCTCACTTCCACGTGCGCTGTTCTATATTTGTTTCGACTTTTCTGCGAACGATCAGCAGAAGAATGATCGGGAAAATTACTATGAAAGCTCTTTTTATTTTCCTGTGGCCGGTGTGGGGAAGTTTATAAATACTTAACTGCTTGTGATCTTGCTATCTCTTGCTCTTTGCTCTTTTATCTTCGCTCTTATATTGAGAAGGTGGCGGTGAAAGGCCAAGGCCTAAGACAAACGGTGTAATAACGCCATGTAGATAAATAACTTGTACTTTTATATAATGTAGGTGGAGTTAATTGGTAGCCTCTCGGCCAGCACAACTAGTAGTCAAAATCAGTGTTCTTTCGAGTTCAGTTGTGTCCCTTACTCGTGCATGTACCGCAACTAACTCAATTATGTTCCGACTCCGGGTTTTGAACTGCAGGCTAATCTTAATGAATTTCTCGGGAATGGTTCCAGTATTTATTGTTTAAACCTTTTTATGTATTGCGAGGCAGCTTGTCGATTATTTATATTTTGAGTCAATTATGTTGAATCCTCGGCTGTGACTGATAATTTTTATACTTGTATGTCAATAATAATGTATTACAGATAGGTTTTCAGAATTGAAAACAAACTGGATTGTTATTGTTACAATTCTTACATGTGTATTAAATTAAATTATAATCCAATCTACAGGTAGTTAGCTCTCCCCCCTAACAACTTGTGGATAAACTATTATTATTTGAATATTTTAACGATAGCTTTAGAAAGAATGGTTGATCTCCACAATTATTCTATTCCATCCGGTCCCACGTTTTCCCCCTTCGGGTGACCATATTGCTTACTGATGTGGCAACCAATAACTGCATCACTCTTAAAGTCACTGAGCTCCCTTGTTCCACTCATTCTGCTGCTATCGCGTGGTACTGACCAACATCGAGCCCTCTGCCTCCCTTTATAGCGGCGATGGTGGTCATAGTGACAGGTGGGCGACAGTTTACTCTTACAAAGGGATGTCCGGATATTTCTGATCAGATAGTGAAGTCGTGTGATGGGATGAATGTTGCTGTTCGTATGCTGGAGGCACGAGTAAGTGAGACATATTTGGGAGGCTTTAAACAGCTGATATCTTGAGAGCCAATGAGAACGAGATGAAGTGAGGATGGAGTTGCAACGGAATGATGTGTTGGGAGAATGAACGAGTTCCCCGGGAAAATCCCCGCCCCATTTCCCCCAGAAATTGAGCCCGGTCTGCCATGGCGACTGTCGTGACAGCCGCATCACAACTGGCGCGTGTTTGCAGGTGCTACAGTACATCGGCTCCAGAGACTGGCCGACGTTGAAGAAGGGCCTGGATGCTGAGATGGATCACAGTAGCGATGCGTACGGTGAGCTAAACTTGGTCCAGTTCTCAATTTATCCGCATTGGTATATAGGCTACAATGGCTACACGCAGCTGGCCACGCTGCTACTGTGCGCCGGCATGCCTGTGGACATGTATGATAAAGACAACTACAAGCTGCTGAATAGCGCGGTGTACGGCGGACACTACCAGCTCGTGAAGATGCTGGTGTCCCGTGGGGCCGACGTGAATACGGTGGGCTACCCCAGCCAAACACCGCTCCAATGTGCAGCTTCCAAGGGCCACCTAGAGATGGTGAAGCTACTGGTGGAGGCCGGTGCTGACACCACGGCTACAGACACGTATGGCAGAAATGCCCTCTACTGGGCCAAGTACAATGGCCATACCGCAGTGCAGCAGTACCTGGAGCAGTTCCCCGCCTAGCCTCGCCCACACCTTTCCAAGCAATAAAGACTTCAATCACACTTACCTGCCTTCCTTATTTGTCAAACTTACTCACCTGAAGAGCGGACTGGTGTGATAACCACTGGTGCGCTACTAAAGTTGCGAGGACCTGATATTAGTAAGAAATGGGGAAGAGGAGTGACTGTACTGTATATATGGAGTCTATATGCTCCTCAGCCAAATTATGTTTGCGAAAAGTCATGATAATAATTAGTTTCTCCTTTCCAATTTCGATTTTTAAAATATAAGCTAATTTNAATTATGTTTGCGAAAAGTCATGATAATAATTAGTTTCTCCTTTCCAATTTCGATTTTTAAAATATAAGCTAATTTTCAAACCTTTTTGCTATAAATTACTTAAATTATAAGTGTTTGTTTTTTTTACTAGAAAAGAGTAAGAAAAACACTAATCTGAAAAAAGGAAAGAATAATAATGCCAATGCATCTGTGNAATTATGTTTGCGAAAAGTCATGATAATAATTAGTTTCTCCTTTCCAATTTCGATTTTTAAAATATAAGCTAATTTGCAAACCTTTTTGCTATAAATTACTTAAATTATAAGTGTTTGTTTTTTTTTACTAGAAAAGAGTAAGAAAAACACTAATCTGAAAAAAGGAAAGAATAATAATGCCAATGCATCTGTGTCGCTCAAAGTAATAATTTTGACATTTTCCCCCAACTAATGGAGTAAACTTACAGAAATTGTAGGCAAACTTCTCATCATTGTGTTATGTGATATGTCTGTTTGTTATCAGCCAGTATACATATCCTGAAATCACACAAAAAATGATTGACTGAATACTTTTCAATATATCGTACGAAATTAAAATATCTATTCTAAAAACTTACTTATTATTTCTCAATTGTAGTAGAGTACGTGAAATATTTTGAAGGTCAACACATCTATGCAAGAAGGAAAATTATAATCAACTAAAACTGTTGTCCCCAGTACAGAAAGGTCACACAAACCATACCAAGATATGGTATGTCATTAATATAAAATAAAACACAAAACCATTTTTTAGGTTTTGGAACATAACAATACATAAAATACAGATACGTATTTATTATATTTGTTGTTTCATACATAATAAAAAAAACAATCGTTTCCGTATACCTGTTATATGCTGCAGTACAACACTGGAATCTGCAGTATAACTTGTATAACATGTAAGTCTTATTGGAATTGTACCTCATCTCACACTCTCTGAAGATCACAATAGCTCTGTCTTGGCACTCTGCCCATAAAGCATTCCGGTGCCTAATGACCCTGCCGGTATATGGTTTTATATTCCTCACTGCCAGGCGAGTAGAATGCAAAAGATAGTTCTGTGACAAGGGATATGTGGGATAGGAGCCAGGCGTCGACCGAAAGTCATGTTGTGACGTCACATGGTGGCCATCTTGGATGTGAGTAACATTTACATTGAACTCGTGGCTGCCAAAATATCCCGTTTTAACCCCACAATCTTCGGAAATGACTTATTTTTTTGCCAAAATCTCCCTTTTCTCCAAAATTTACAACATAGATAAAAGTAAAAATTGTCTCCATGTATCTTTAAATAAATACAGCACATTCAACGCTCTTCAATGTGATACCAACAAAATATCCCAGAATTGTCAATTCAAGCCAAGACTCACTGAAAACGACCAAGGTGGTTTCGTGACTCTTCGATGTGAGATATAGAAATTCCCCAAATAAAGAACGGGTCTTATGTCTCCGAGCAAAGCCCAGCAGAACTGAAGGTGTGTAGACCATATTTCTTTACATTATGGATTCCAACAGAAATATTGGATTTCCATGACCGTGATATTGTCTCGCGATGACCTTGGGATGACATTAAAGTAAAAAAATCGTGGAAAATTAACTAAAAATTGTAAAAAATTGCAAAAATCGCGAGGCGGGAGTAATGACATTATATAACTCGACCACCAATTTGGATGTCCGTGAATTTAGCCTTAACCTAGGAATGGCCTGAAAATTGGGCAAACTATATGAATAATCAGAGAAAAACTACAGTATGTACCGCGATCACTATCTTGGATATTCTTATTCCTGGCTTGACCCCATGTGACTTTAAATTGGAATAATATATACAAAAAACAATTGTCATAAAATAAAAAATATGGCAAAAATTACATTATTGAGAATGACCGCCATCTTGGAATGGAGTGGAGAGATTCAGACGGCTCTTAACTTCGAAGCCACGAGAGTTGATGAGAGTGAAGTGAAGTGAGTATGGAGCAGCACCAGAATGCAGGGGCAGGGAAAAGGGAGATCCCTGAGACAACCCGCAGACCAGCGGCATCGTCCTGCACGATTCCCAAATTCGTAAAACCGGAATCGAGCCCAGTTCACCTAGGTGGGACGCGAGCAGTCTAACCACTACACCACCGCGGCTCCTGAACACCATCTTGGATATCTGTGACGCTGACCCTTATCTTAGTCATACTCGGGCTCGAAAATAAAAGAAAAACCGTTAACTGTAAATAATCTAACAAAAATAAAAATATAAAATTTATAATTACGTTAGATTTATTAATAATTCCAAAACATTCGGAAATTTAAGGGGAAAGCATTTAAGTACTCACAATTAAAAGGTTTAGAGTTCGATTCCTGTAAATATGGCAGATCCTTCATTGTCCTGGCATGACAACCAGCAGATGACTGACCCCCACCATGGTTTTTGCATTTGTTATTTAGTCAGACAGTCTCTACCACATTACATTCCATTGGCTACATAGTTGACCCCCACCCTCCCAACCACCCTAACCCTCCAAAGAACCAATGTTTTAACATGACATCCTACCACCACCCCCTTCATCCTCCCCCAATGACCCACTACAGATCAATCGCAATCAACACTAGACTGTGCTAGTCATTTAAAATCAATGCCCCCTCTATCGCTCCTAATTGGTTGTTGCTCACATGATCTCTCTTCCTCTGCATGTAATTAATGTAGCCAAAGGAGTACCACATCACAGTTCTTTGCTTGATGCGAGAGGTGACATCACACTCTTTCACTCTTTATCCCCCCCCCCCNCGGCCTCATTATGTTTGCATCATTCAGTCAGGTATGTAATTTTATGGTCGTCTCTTCCATCTGAATTCGTATAATTTTATCGGGCGAGCTCTTTATTACACACACATTCACCTGTAAAATTAAAATCTGCTCAAATTTCAAGTACTTTTCGGACCGGCGAGCTACTGGAGTGTAGATGTAAAGATGAATCAATTGTTGATGGAGTGCTTGCGACCAGCATTCCGACTTCACCTTTGGTGGTTTTACAGCATCTGAACTGCCTTCATTGTCGACGATACTTTCCAAAAATCATTAGGGTTGGGCCCTTGTAACTTGGAATGTATAGGGCACACTCGGGAGATATTGTTTTTTATCTTCTGTGCTCTTCTCAGCAATCAAGAAACCATTCCATAATTATTTCAATCTTTTGATCAATCTCGCAATCTTCCGATTGATCTCTCAATCTTTCGATCAATCATTCAGTCATTCGATCAAGCTGTCAAATTTTCGATCAATCATTCGATTATTCGATCAACTTTTCAATCAAACTTCCAATGATTCGTTTATTCATTCAATAATTCAATCAATATTTCAATATTTCTGTTGATTTCAATCCTTATATAAATATTGCAATGTTTCGATCAACCTTTTTAATCAGTTGTTTTTAATCTTTCAATCCATAGTCAATCCGTTGGTTTGTGGTCTCTATTATATCCATGCATATAGGAATGCGATTCATTCACTAACTATACCACTTAGCTACCACTTTAATGTTTTGTATGCAGTTTGCTGTCAGTGCATTTATAATTAATATCTTCATTAATATTGTGTGTGCTGAACATTGACCAGTTGCAAATTAAGCCGAACTTCTGCATGGGAGGTCTACAAATTTCTAACCTCGACAAAAAATAATCCGTTCAAAGGAGCTGCTCTAAATTTTGCACAAATAAAATATTTAATGTTACACCTTTCCTATTAGTTTACCTTACATACAAGCATGCTCCTTAATTAATCCCCGAAGCATCAAAAAACACATGTACACTTATTTGAAAAATATGATTAACCTGATGGTGTCATCACAGCAGCACATTTTTTTTTATAGGCGCAGGACATGGTAGTACGTATACATAAAATATCTAACTATTTTACCACAACAAGCATGTATTGCAGGGGACCAACACTTGCAGGATGCACTTAGTATGGTGTTGGACACCCATAGCATGAAGACAGGCGGCGATACGGTCGAGCATGGAGGCATATGTATGTCGGATGTTCTCCTGAAGAAGAGCCTGCCACAGCTGTTGCAACTGACCCTCCACATTGACTGTAGTTGCCGCTACTCGGAGTTGTCATCCAATCTGGTCCCATATATTCTTGATGGGCGAGAAGTCTGAGTACTAAGGAAACATTTTGGCACCATAAATGCAGGCCAGATATATATCTGTGCTGTGTGAGACTGGGCATTATTCTGCTGAAAAATTGTGTTGTCAACACCAAGAAGGTGAGCGCGCATTGTGCCCCATGTGCGATCAAAAAACCATAACCAAATTAATTATCAACTTCCACAAAAGTAATAAATTCATCAATTCCTTGGCGCAAACAACATAAGACAAATGACAGAAAAAAATAACAAAAAAGTGACACAAAAAATTACAAATTTACAAAATTACCTGCTACAAACATTTACTACAGAACGGGATATAAACTGATGCTATATCATTTTCGGTGATTGTACATGGCACAAAAGAGAGAAGAGAATAATTCACATGTAAAGTATTCTTGTATAATTAATAATATACAGGCCCAGAGAAAGACTAAATTGCCCATAAATAAAATATGCGACTTGTGGTTATGCATTATTTAATATTTTGTTTAAATGTATTTAGATTGAAGAAATTAAAGACAATTATGAACAAGTAAATGTTGAGAGTATTCAAGTTTGCTTAACATTACTATGAACTTACAAGATATCACACAATATATCATTAAATATTATTCCTTGAAATATTTTAGGACAGATAATAAAATGTGACATTTAATAAGTTTAAATCACATTATGCTTATCAATAGACTTAGGTTAAAACATTAAAGTTAAAACATTTTATAACAGATTAAAAGTGTTAAAACGTGTGCCCCGAACGAAAGGTAAATTAAATCAATTAGTTACGATTTAATTTGCTTGGAGGGGTAATAATTTGAAATGTCTATAACAACAGTATTAGCAGACATGTGCTTGATAGTAAAAATTTAAACATTTTAAAGTAACACTTTAAGGATAAAGTTCATATTTAAATTAACCATAGTCGACTTACCTAAATGAAGGTATCGTCGAATACATAAGAACGGAATAATGTGGTTGAACCAGTGATGACAACCATGTCGAAAAAAACCTTGGTAGATTTTGCTTAGAAAATCAGTAAATTTCGGTTACGAATATAAATACAAACGACACGTGTATATATATATATATATATATATATAGAGTATATATATATATATTGATAGAGAGAGAGAGAGAGAGATACGACACTAATGGATATATTATTTATAGTGCTAATGGTTACGCAAACTTACAAAATGAGTNAATTTTTTTTTTTTTTTTTTTTTTTTTTTTTTTGTAATCTCATTTACGTTTAACATTAGGGCATTTGCACTTTGAAAATTATTTTTTAATTTTAACTACCACCACTGCTGACACCGTTACATTTCAGATTTATTTTCTACGTAAGAAAGAAACTTTACAAATCAAAAGACGGCTAAAATAAAACTTTAAGTAAGGTGGTGGCTGTCAATATTCTTCTCTAACTTTACCTAGATTTGTATCATACCCACTGCTTATTTACTGACTGTTTGCAACTTATTGTTATTTAACTGCATTAAAAAAATTCTGTAGAAATTTAATGAGTTTGGTGTTTCGGTAGTCAAAGAGCGGTTTCAGTAGGTCTACCAAAAAATCAGTAGAGGTAGCAATACTGGGGTGAACAACGCAACGTGAAGAATGTGGAGAACCTAAACAAAAGGCGAACGAAAAGGTCAGATTCTCGACTGTTCATGTCACCGGCTGTCCAGAAAAGACAAATGGCGCATAGACACACAGCGGTGGCTAGAACATCATGTGAACAGAAAACCAATTTTATTTTGTAAAAACATACGCTAACTGCCTGGATATGGCAGGGAAATGACATAACTGCGGGTTGCAAGGGGGGAAGGGGGAGGTAAGCATCAGAAGGTAACAACCGAAGGAATTCGCAACATTGCTATGCAAATCCGGCCGGCAGAGAAACAATCGCACGACCTGCCAATCGACAGGCAACTAAAGAAATTAAAAACGTAACTTTCAAAGTACAGACCAAAACCTAATTCAAACCAAAGAAACGAGAAAATTATGGAAACTGTAAAACAGTGACAAATAATGATTAAACAAACTGAAATATGTATATAACACATCATATACGCATTAATAAACCACTAAATAAAAAAACAGTATACATATACCATACCGAGTTTTTTCATAAATAAAATACCACACACACAAAACACAATTAATAAAAAAAATATCTAAGATTGCGGAACTGTAAAATAAAAACATTACACACTACATAAATTGAATTACAAAAATATAACAATACAATTATTTACGTTACTCGCAATCGTTTTCATTTAATTAATTACAGAAAATGAGGTCTGAAAAATACCTAAATAGAGTACAACAACAGTGAAATAATATTGACGTGTTATACTAACGTGGTCGCAAAATTCCCTGGAAGAATTGCCGCACAACAAGGGTTCCCTGAATCACCACCAGTGGGAGCGGTAACCATAGGAAATGAAACGCTACATCGTAACACCTATATAAGGAGCGGTGTGCAGCTATATAATGAAGTGTTGATCATGGCGCCGGCCAAGACATCTCTAGGTTCGAANTATAATGAAGTGTTGATCATGGCGCCAGCCAAGACATCTCTAGGTTCGAATTCGGCAGTCGTCTGTATTCTGACAGAACAAGCGACTGGAATACCTCACAGAACGTAACCAATCCTCATAACGATCTGTGAATGCAGGTAATTCGATCGTGGTAAGTTTTATCGCAGGCCAAAATACGGGCTACTTGGGGTGGGGCCTCTATATTATATATACATGTTTTGGAAATTTTGTTAAGTGTCCCTTGAGTTATGCCGCTTGCTTACTGGTGCTCTNATTCGGCAGTCTTCTGCATTCTGACAGAACAAGCGACTGGAATACCTCACAGAACGTAACCAATCCTCATAACGATATGTGAATGCAGGTAATTCGATCGTGGTAAGTTTTATCGCAGGCCAAAATACGGGCTACTTGGGGTGGGGCGTCTATATTATATATACATGTTTTGGAAATTTTGTTAAGTGTCCCTTGAGTTATGCCGCTTGCTTACTGGTGCTCTNGTCTATATTATATATACATGTTTTGGAAATTTTGTTAAGTGTCCCTTGAGTTATGCCGCTTGCTTACTGGTGCTCTTTTCACTTCTTCTACCATTTCAAATCCGGAAACTTTAATTATAACAACACACAGTATGGGAGAACCGAGGACAAATATAGAAAGACAAAGAATTGACAAAGGATTAAGTGAAGACAAAATCTCACACCTACCTGATCAGTTGTAATGCAGATATGACTGTGTTTGTTTAACATGTTAACCGCGTCTGCTGACATACCAGTTGATACAGACAAATAATAATGTCAGAATGTAGCACATACATGAAGGAAGTTTATATTAGGTATGTGTTATGTATACTTACATAATTTAAAGCTATAGTAAAGTAATACAATATTATTTTTATTAGCACGCCTTTGAATTAATTTTTTATTAAAATGTATATTAAAGAAATTTTTTTTAACTGTGTACAGTTGTAAATTCTCTTAATTTAAAATTATAGGAGACCAGGGCTGGTTCTCACACTTTTTACATACTAATTTTTCTTTAAATTTTGTTGAGCAAAAATTAAGTTATCTCGAGATTAAATAAAATTATATCTCCTACAACTAAAATATCAGCATCATTCTATGAAACTCGCAAGACTAACAAAATTCGAATTTTAAAACAATTACAGAGCGAGATTTTCAACCCCGCCATGGAAATGGCAGTCTCACGTATCGGGGTTGATGTCACAACTTTTTTAATACAAGAAAAATCGTTAAACATTTAAATAAAGTTTTTAAGGTAATTACAAACTATGGACAGGCTTTAAAAAATGAACTGCAATACATTAAGTGAACTATATTTATGATACAACTACAATACATAATAACTACATATCACCTATTATGAATGCAAAAGTCTAGATATTTTTGAGAATGAATTTGGTTTTGCTGCAAATAAAATACTGAAAAAAAAGTAATATTATACTAATGTAAAACTAATAGCGTACACATACTCTATCAAAAATAATTAATATTTTTTGTCATAAATTTGTAGTTCTTAAAAAGTGATAATTATAAATTATCAAAATGAGTTTGATTTCACGTGTAGGTATTTAAAGTTGTTACGAGAACAGAGATAAAACATTTTCTACAGCAAAAAAGAATTATGAACAGCTAAATAACCCTTTTAGTTATTCTCAAAAAGTTTTAATTTAAAAAAAGCATATATATCTCAGACCTACAACATAAAACAAAATGTCAAGTAAAGAAAACAATTTTGTTGTCAACGAAAATTTTTCACTCTGTTGTGAGTAACATAACTAGTGATTAATTACAAGAGCAAGATTGTTAATCATTGTTGCAGGATGTGTAAAGATACTACTGACAAACAATAGTATTGACTATTACCTAACTGTCACTGAAATTAAAACTCTTTATATGGTAAAACATTTGACATGTCAGAAAAACAGTTATGGCAAGTGTAATGTAAACACGACATCTCAATGTGAATTTTCATGAGACCATCCGTTGCACTCTATAGATTGGACCTATGTATCATTCGGCTTACTTTTAGAATATGGCTCAATGCAGACCAGGCAAAAACCCTCTTCTTCGTCTCCACTCTCACTGCTCTCTCTTATATGCCTACTTCTCTTACTCAGCCTGTTTCTTTTAGCCAAGTGTGGTGTTCCTTATATAATCGTTTTTTGGGATGTGTCACCTTCCTGTTTTCTTGGGCTTGTAAAATTATTTTTACGGGTGTATCTGTGAAAATTGGCGTCTGCTTTTTACGAGCATTGTTGCGGACAGTTTTTCTTACTCCGGCCTTAAGAAATGGTTGAATGACGTCGGGAGAGATTGTTAAAGCCTTGTTCACACCCCTGCTGCTGGGAATATGATCAACTTGATTCCTTGGAGTATTTCTGGATTTTTGACTCGTATTTATGCAGCAACATTGCTGGTGCTGGTTTGGCAGTTAGTTTCAGTGGAATTCAGCGTGTCTTCACCGGCGTTTTCGTTACTAGGATGAGGCCGATTAGTGAGGAAACTGGGTGCAAAACCTGATTATGTAAACAATTTTTGGTTTAAGGGAATATTACTCGTGCTTCTGAAACCTGCAAAAATGTTACTTAGTGTTACTACGAGTGAAATAGACTGGGTTGTCTTACCAGGAATGTCATGGCATTTCCTGCATTATTTATCATCCAACTATCACAAGCCAAATTCGTAGATTTTTTTAATGGGCCATATACCGACCTATTCAAAGGTTGTAATTTATGACTGCAGTGTGGTAGGACCCACAGCATTACAATGCCGTTTGCTTTTGCATATTTTAAACCAACAATACCGAGTTGAGTGTTATGTTAATCCAAGAAAAACTAAAGAGTCCTTTCATGTGAGCTTTATGTATGGTTATGGAAAAGCTTCAAACATTCCAGAAAATGTTTCTTGCCTTCATACTTAGAGATTGCAGCACCCCTCGAGCCAGAGGGACCAACCGCAACGAAATGTTCTGTGTAGTTAACACTGGGAAAGTTAAACAAAACAGACACAATATGAATACCAATTGCTGACACCGCGCATGCAATAGTCACCAGATTACCTCTCTCAGCAGAAACGATACCACCAATCTGTTTAAATCCTCAATGAGATACAACTTAATGGGGAACTTGCACTGTTGTCACACCAGTCTCATCCATATTCCATATTTAGTGCGCTTGGAATTTATGGTGAGTCGTGACTTCGGCCAAATTGTTGGAAAACTATTCCACGTAGGTTTTGTTGAAACCATATGCTCTAACCCGACTGGTAGCTCCAGATGTTTATATTGACATTGTTGGATCTCGCTTTAAAAAACAAGAAAATTAATCATCCCCAGCAAATTTTTTTCGACCCATGATTGTGGCATTTATATTCCGTTTTCTAATCCTACTTGGTACACAAGATTTCTGACTTCTTTATGAGATAATCCAAAGTAAATATGTAACGCTTGTAATATATAACCTACAAGATCCTTTTACTGAGATTCACTGAATACCTGGCGATATTTTGGTATCCGACAGAAATTGACGGAAAAATGTATTGGTCGCCATTCTGATCTGTTGGGGGAATTCTTTTGCTACATCTAGCAAGAGTACGATAGTGACGTGGACCACTCCTGCGTGGTCTGACACGGCCATTGTCATCACGTCATCAGCCCACAGTGTCTGCACCAGTGCGACCCGAGGAACACGCATGTCGTGCGTCCCGATGCGTGTCCGCATCGTTCACTTCGGAACGGGTCATGACCCGATACTGAGTGGTCCAACCGAGTGCCTGTGGTGTCCCTACAGTGATATGTGTAATAAGGGTAGGAATCAAGATTTAGAATGTGTATTAACTAGCATTATAATTTATCACCCATGGGCAAATGTTCGTGAAATTCGCCCTTAGGTGATTGCGAAGTAATGAGAGAATAAATGCACAACACATGCATATTTAATGAGGCGTATAGTAACAAAGCTAGAGTAGTTGAAGTGTTCTATATAATTTTCCGAGTGCAATTGTGTGTCTAATCAAGCCAATTAGTGATGTGCGAAATAATTAGTATTTCTCTCACCAGACCATTCCGGTAGTAGAGTGCACCAAAACTTAACAGACCTAAATTTCCCATGTGCTCTGCAAGGCACCACATAAACATGTTTTGTATTTAAATTAGTTTTTTAAAAAAGAACTCTGAACTCAAAGCTAAGGGATGTCCATCCCGAACGTTGAAGGGTCCTATTGTCTGTATGTTTTACGTGTTTATGTAATGAGGTCAGTAAACTAAGATACCTCGTGGGATTTCGCAAGCTCTCAGTGAGGACGCGGTTCGCACATGCTACCCCCGGCAGTCTGATTCCACAGGTCTTAGGTGCTGCACATGCGTCGCATCGTGGGGGACTTTCATACTTTGTTCTAAACACTTAACTGCAGTAGGTTAACAAAATTTATTGGAACTTTTATTTAGTTTACCAACAGTCTTCCCCACGTTCGCAGCACCCCTACATCAACTCAATTCACCGAACCCGGAGGTTTAATTACTCTTGTAAATTGTTGTGCCATTCTTGGCCTTTTGTACAGTAAAGGTCGCTGGCAGGCCTTGTGAGTCAGGTCCGCTTTAATTTGCAATGCATACATGTAACTGTGTACACTATTCGTCAATACAATTCTCTTGAGTTAACCGAACATTGTGAGTTCTCATTTAGTGCTGTATTCTTGGCCCTGGCTCTATCCAGGAAGTCATCGACGCATCAAGGAGGCATCTTCATTTATAAAGTAAAAGGTAATAAATACTAAGGCATGCTGGGGAACCTGACATCCCTGGTTATATATAACATTTTCCTGTAAATTTGTACAGTGTGTGTCATGGGATACAGCCACGTGGTCGTTCGACCCACGATCCTGAGAACTGTGCTTTCGTGCTCATCCAGTTAGCTGGCACCCATTCTATTCGAAATAGGAACATTGTGTTATATTCTGAATTTTCTTAACATAGTCGCCAGACGACATCCGCATTACTATACCCGACCGATCAGATAATGTTAATAGTTTCTATTGAATTCATTTCCAGCTTGTCTGATCTACTTGCGGTCTCGAAAAACAGATATCGCTGTTATCATAACATCGAAGCTATCTTCTCCACGGTTAGTTTATTTCTCGAATTTCCAGACCATTTTTGGTATGCCGAAATTTCATGGGGTTGGTTGCCACGTGTCACAGCTAGCACTTTCCTACTTGAGACAACCTACCCCGTCACACCATTTTGTGATGATAATATCGTATGGTCTGAACAAATGACTGTAATCAGAAGACAAACATTGGAACCTCTGACATACAGTGTGCAGTCACCTATATTACATATTCCAAGAGTAACATACAAAAGAAAAAATAACCGAAAATAAAAACTTCAGTTGACAAATTTTATTCACTGGCTGACTTTATAAAAATTTACTTCCAGCTGCCAAACTAATCGCACTGTATTCGCTCAAACAAAAACAACGGACTACTTCAGGTGGCGGAAATTGCGAGCAAGAACGCTTTTGCGCTCTAGTGGGAGAGGAATTAACTTCGTGACAACCAACCCTTGTCACAAACAACCCCGGTATCATTTATATTGACAGATATATTATGCAGTATCTCACTTAATTTTTTTTCTGTTTCTTTTTATTAGGCACATAGAATATTTAAGTTATCTTTAGATAAATAAAAAAAATCATGATATTCTGGAGCCACTCATTATTTCGCCGAAATTCAGATTTAGAGTAAGCCATTTAAAAAACTACATTCTCGTAACATCGTTAGTCATATAAATAAATTAATACATATATATATATAATTGAATTTGCTGCTAACATTTGCGCACTAATAACAGTCAATGTTTACTTTAATTAAAATAATTGTAGGCGGTGACTTTTTCAGTGTTTTACGACAAATATTAATCATTATCTTAAACGTAAAATGGTGTACGGTCACGTAACGTACAGATCTAGAGTGACGTATATATACTTATTGGGAAATCGAACAATATATGTCAAACACATACTAGAATGCTCTGCACGAACAAAATAAAAAAAGTCCTGTAAAATACCAATATGTGACTATTAGAGTTTTGTTACTCAAGTTTCGCCTATGGGTTTTAAGAAAGAAATATAGAGTTAAAATAAAGTATATTAATTATGTTCCCAATGTTAGTTTGAAAATTGTATAGCTAGAGTCGAGATAATCTCAGTTTTATCTGCTTTGGAAGTTCCAAAACAAACAAAAAAAGTTACTACAGTCGGAAGTCATCCCGGGTTTGATTCCAGTCTGGGCTGCAAGTAATATTGAAAGGAGGGCTGTGCGACAGGAACCTGATAGGGAGGGTGCATGTGGCAATAATCGGCCAGGTTTTCACGTTGAAGTATATGAGCGAGTAAAGAGATTCGGATGGCTCTTAAGAGCAAGGTCTTGAGAGCCGCAGAAGGTGATCGAGGTGAGTATGGACCACCGCCGTAATACACAGGCGGGGGAAAGTGGAGATCCCCGAGATTACCCGCCGAACAGCGGCACCGTCCGGCACGATTCCTACATACGGAAATCCGGGAGTGGCCCGGCCTGGGATTGAAACCGGTTAGTATTTGTAGGAAGAGAGCAGGCTAACCGCTCAGTCACCGCGGCCCCACGCTGGATATTGTTTGATGAATGAACTAAGGAATGTTGAAAGAAATAATAAACTGAGGAGAACTGAACGATTAGATTGAGAAATGTTTTGCTCACAATCATATTTGGAAATATTTGATGAAAGGAATAATGTATGTTTTGCACAATAAACAGATTAAGGAAAGTTTCACAAATTACCTTAAAAAGGTTTGACATGCCATGTGCCATTACCTATCTCTATGAAAGGTCTGAGGTTTTAACACAGTGTTATATTATTGCTGGGCTTATACTGCACTGATACGTTGCAAGTTTAAATAATTTAACCCAAATGGTCACTTAATGAATGGTGACTGCAACTGAGCTTATATGTGTTGGGGGACATACTGGGATTATAACATGACTTAAGTCAGCGCCCTGTCCCCGAACTATAGTTTTCATACTACTGCGGATATCAGGAAGTGTGTAAATAGTGATAAGATAATTATCTTATTAATTTACCCGATTGCCTGTTAGAGTAAATTAAGAAAATAATTTTACATTTAATTCCTCGTTTTGTCACCCTTAAGTGAGTAGCATATTTTTCACCTCTTTATATTAACTGCCTATTTTCCGAAGTAAAGATAGGTTTATGCAATCACCCGAATATCTGTCTGGAATGTACGTCCCCTTCAATGTATTTTCAACCTGCGAACCGAATTTCAACAAACTCAGTCCACATACAGAATTTAGTGTACATCAGATTTTTATAATTTCCAGATACGGGGTACTAATTTTCAAAAAAGGCGGTGATTTTATAATTTTGGCCACTATGTTACATTTCGGGAAGTATTCAAACATATTTAAATCGATTATGGTAATTTTACAGTACATAATGTAAGCATTGAATTTATAAAACGATAATGTTTTTAGTTCGAATTTTTGTAAGATAGTGCAACAGGAATTATAAAGCTTTCAATTTATATCTCGAGAACTACACAACCGATTCCTGCCAAATTTGGCATATATATATAATACTGCTGTAAAACACATAATATATGCAATATAAACTTATATTGTACGTATTTTCAAAATTGTGTCTATATAAGATTTATTTGCCACATTTAACATACCCTTTTACCAAATTTTGACCTAACTGTACTGAAGGTATAAATTGCAAACACCAAATATGTGAATACATCACCTTTTTTGCCCACCATTTTGAAAAATAGCATTGAATAAAAATCATAATTTTCTGTTATATTTCAGCAAACAATCAACCGATTCTTGCCAAATTTGGGAAAGGATTAGTACTATGGCATGCCATAACAGGTTGTATATTTTAAGTGGGTAAGACATTTATTTTCAAATTGGCATATATATATATATATATGTGTGTGTGTGTGTGTGTGTGTGTGTATACATTAGCAAACAGAGCTGTATAGATGGAAGATGTAATTTATTCCAACATTACTTTCTATGGCTTGAAGAATATTTTTAGAACCATAAAATGCAGCTGCACAAAGCTACTCTCGTCTGCAGGTTAGTAAGATATCAATACATGAATAAATTAAGTTATATTAAATATATGTTATCAAATTAATAAATATAGTTTTTCTGACTACCAAATTTATTTACATAAAGTTTCCCTTATCTGCCACTGTTTAAAATAGCATACCAGGTATAAATAAATAAAGTTTTAATGAATATACATAATATAATGCAAATAAATAAATAAAGATTTTACAACATATCTCGACAAAACAATAAACACATTCTTGCCAAATTCGGTATTCAAGTACAACTACAGGAGGCAATGTAAGCTGACATGTTTTAAGTTAGCTGTAGCATTATTTTCATAATGGCTATAATGTAAATGTTTTAAATTAATATTCTATATTGGCAATCCCAGTTAACCAATTTCATCTCATCTTTGTATGTATGCCATTATATTTAACAATAACAAATTGACTACATTGTTATATTGTCCGCCATGTTGTAAGATAGTTCTACATTAATTAGTATGTCATTTCTCTCAAAACAACTTACCAATTCGAACCTAAGTTGGCAAACAAGTATTAATGTGAGAGGCCATATTAATTGATAGGCTATGTTTTAGGAGTGCCGGAGACTTATTTTAAAAAATATTAGTCATATTATTATTTTAGAAGAATATACGAAACGATGTACATAATTTCAACCCTATTTTGTATGCTTACAGTATCTATTCAATCATCAAATGAGCTAGACGAATATGTAAACTCTTTTGTCTGCTATTTTGAAAGATATCGCCCCTTGAAATAATACGCATATGTGTTCTATCTTGGGAAAAATTTATCTGACACTCACAACATTCAGGCAATATATATTACATTTGTAGTCCATCTAAATTTATATACCATATTAGGCTGTCACGTATTTTCAAAATAACAGCCATTTAAATATTTTAGGTGAGTACGCTATGTCTCAAACTATTTGAACCCGAATTTTCTTAGTATCAGTGACTATAAAAATAACAGAATGAGCCTATATGTAACTATTTTGTTCTCTTTCAATGAAGATAGCAACACATGAGGAAATGGAGCTTTAATGCTATATGTCGGGGACCAATATACTGCAGTAGGCCAAATAAACCAACACATATCAATTGTCTCTTGTATTTGTTTACAATATTGCTACAATAAAAACAATTTTGACGAGTTTTCATACGTATTTTATTACAAAATATAACGAATTTCAGTTTGACATTGCATGCTGAGAGTAGCCATTAGAAATATCAATTATGCTAAAAGAGATCATCTTTTGGCCAACTTATTGTCTACCCTAACCTAATCCAACCCTGCAGCCGAAGAGGAGGGGAGGGGGTGGCAACAGTGAGGCTGATGACAAAGTATTGAAAACTAGATGCGGTAGGAATTTGCAATATTGCAGGACTTGTATGTTAGATAACGTGGGATATGATTTGTTAAACAACCTACGAGGCTTTTCATTTGACAAGCAGATTCTAAAGCCAAAAATCCGGCAATGTTAAGTGTCAAAGGCCTGGGAAATTGCAGTGCCAGTGGGGACGAGATGGCTTGGTGATGCGTGAGATGAGGCTTAGCTAATAACTGTGCAACTATATCCAGATGGGAAAATAAAATGTAATAACTCAGTAAGTAAAATGTGCGGCGTGAATAGGCAATATTAATTGTCCCGGGAGAGAGAAGGAGTGCTGGAAACTTGTGTTGGCAGGAGGAAGTGCTGGAGGTGGTGTGCACAGCTCGCAGACTGAGTGTGCAGTGAGCAGGAAGACGCATCACCACGACGCTGCTCCCTCAGCGCGGGCAAGTACAAGCCCTTGTGTGGCTCATTGGTGCATCACGTCTCGAGCCCAGCTTGCGGACAGCTCGCCCATCCCGCCTGGCTGTCGTGTCGATCAAACTGTTATACTGCAAGCCAGCCCTGTGTAGCGCCAGGGGACATCGTACCCATTATTGTTTCCTCTCCTTACCTGCCTGCGGGGGGAAAGAACAGGAATGATTCTTTAAACCCGAAATTTTGAAATGCAGAGCTTGTTGAGAACCGCCGCGAAGCCCAGAGCACTTCGTGAAGGTGTTAGTTTTGTTCAAGCGGAATTTAAGCCGAAAGATTGTAGTTGTCTGGAAGTAGGTAAAGGAGGCAAGTTACTATTAAAATAATAAAATAAACTCAATGTGTTTGTGTCTACAGTTGTTATTGATTTTTAGAATAGCAGCAAGTAATAGTTACTATTTGGCATTAATATTGAATGGTTTAAATTTAATTTAGTAAAAATATAGTAATAAGGTGATAAGTTTAGCAATAACAGAAGTCAAAGTTGAGTTTTGAACATGCAACGTGTTGGGTGTTGTTTGAATTAAACATTTCATAAGTCAGAACCAACAGCGAACAGTAACGGCAATTAATCCTAGTAAATGTTCTTGTATGAATGTACTATTGTGTGGAAGTGTTATGGTACAGCTGGAGAGAAGTGCAGAGAGCACAAAGTGGGAAGGGGCGAACCAATGTGAGCACTGCGGGAGCTGGGCACAGACTCAGGTGAAAGCAAGGCGCAACCAGTGTTGTTAAAATGATTCACGGGGAAATTGTTTTTACTAACCATGCAAGGAGACATGCAACGCGGCAGAGAGGGAATAGGCGGCCATGGCCACGATTCAGCAATGAAAATCTCCCTAAGTGTACTTATAGCTAAACTACTATACTAAGAAGAGAAAGGGAATAACCTGCATAGATACCGTTAAAGCCCTTTCAACCGGAAATAATTAAAAATTGTTACAAGCATTATCAGAAAATGTTACAGGAGACAGATAGGTGGGAACCATGCTCTTTATAAGTGGGTGGGGAAAATACTAGTAGAGGGGGCAGAACATCTTCCTTTCTTTCATTTGACACTGGCTTAACCAGAGTTATGCTTGCACATCACTCTGCTGTGTTTTACAAGCAGGGCAAAGGGGGCCTGTGCACTAGAAGCGACTTGGGGAGCTTATAGTGGTGAGTTACATCAATATCATAGTTCCCAAGGGCAGTTATGAGAGGATTAGAATGTTCCTCGCTTCATTTATAAAAATGTTTAGTCGACTTGCGAATTACTTCGCCCAGAATTTCTTGTTTTAATTCGGCGTGCAAGCGTCTAACAGGGATGTACCTGGGCACATCTGCGGCCAATCGGAGGCAATTATTTTGCACCACCTGCAATTGATTTAAATACGTTTGTGCACAGTAGGCCCAAGCGGGTGTTGCGTAGGTAATAATGGGGCAAATAAGTGACTGATATAGTCGTATCCCATTTTTCTGTGACAAACCAGAGTCACGAGTCAAAAGAGGATATAAAGCTGCCATGCGCGCATAAGCTAAGTTCCTCTTGACTCCCACGTGGCGACGACATGTCAGCCTTCTATCCATAATAAGGCCAAGGTATTTAACCTCATATTTAAATTGAATATCCTCCCCAAAGAGAGTGAGATGTGGCATATTGGGAGGAATATTCCGACAAGTGAAGACTTACAGCCTCGCATTTTCCCACATTTACTTTAATTCGCCACAGGCGATAATAATTTTCAAGCTCATTGAGCTGTGCCTGGGCGCACTGAGTGGCAAGTCCAGCTTTGCGATATCGCGTGTAAATTACTGTATCATCTACATTAACTCCTAAATTAATATGCCAGTTAGGGGGGCGCAGAATATCTTGGGTATAAATATTGTACCAGACTGGACCAAATATGCTACCCTGAGGAAATCCAGCCCTAATTATTTTCTTTTCTAAGCTCACTCCATCAATTGAAACGGTAAACGAGCGCCTATCTAAATACGAAGCTAACAATTTAATATGGCAATCGAGGAAATTTTCTCGTACAATTTATACATGGAAAACCCTGTCAAATACCTTTTCGACACCTAAGAATACAGCGACTGTGTAATGATGCCAGTTAAAAGTATTAGTTATCTGCTCGGATAATCTGACGAGCTGATGAACGGTAGAATGAGCTTTCCTGAAGCCAAACTGCTCGTCAGGAAAAATATTTACATCGCGACTATGATTTTCAAGGCACCGCAATAAAACGCGCTCATGAATATTAGAGAGCGAATTGAGCAGACTAATGGGGCGGTAATTCTGTAATACTTTCGGGTCTTTACCCGATTTCGGAAATACAATATTTGAGGCACATTTCCAGGATGTGGGGAAGTGTGCAAGATTAAAACTCGCATTAATGCACTCGGCTATGGCTTCAAGTGTACTGTCAGGCAGTTGCTTGAGAACTATAGCCTGCAGGGAGTCAAACCCAGGTGCTTTACGTGGCTTCATTCGTTTAATAATTCTCTTCACCTCGTCGGAATGCATGGGTTCTGGCTCAGCAGCTGAAGTCTGCTGCAAACTCACTCGGAGGTTCCTATAAATGTGAGCCACAAACGCTGGATCTGAGGGATCAGCATTGGGCTGGAAAGNTGCAAACTCACTCGGAGGTTCCTATAAATGTGAGCCACAAACGCTGGATCTGAGGGATCAGCATTGGGCTGGAAAGTTAGTTCTTAGTGAGCGGCCACAGCCTCTGCTTTTTTGCTGGGGCGTGTAGGCCGTGCCTGCAGTGCCTTGAAGAGGCGGGATTGGATCACGTTTCTTTATCAACGTCTTCGTCATCTGCCACTGACTATTATCTAAAGTGCATAGATGGGATAATTTATTATTGTAAATTTTAGTTTGCCAGATTCAAATGTCAGTATCAATTCGCTCTCTAAGTTCGTTGATCTGGGCTTTAATAAGCCTCGTTCGAACACGGCAATAGCGCCTGCGCAGCTTGTTTTTGGGCGAGATCAACTCCCTGATATGTTCTGACAGTGCATCTGCGCAAGTCCGCGGGTTTTTTTTCGGGACATATAGATTAATTCCTATCTGAATTAGCTCCGTAACACGAGTGGCAGCAGAGTCTAATTCTTCGGGAGTATTAACAAGAGCTGGCAGATTCATTGCCTCGTCCAGGTATTTCCTAAAGCCTGGCCAATTCGCATTCTTATAGTCTTTCACTTTGCGAATTGGCATGATGCAAACATCATGCGGATAGGATAGTAGTCCGAAGCCAATTCGTGGAACACTTCTAATCCTAAAGTCATATGAAGGCCTTTATTAAGCACAATATCTAGTATATTGGGCCTCTGGTCCGATGGGCGCATGAACACAATAATTTTGTTGCTCCTGGTGCTGAAATAAGTTATTTCCATTGGCTGTACGCGCGAGACAGCCCCAAGCGGAATGTTTGCACTTAAATCGCCGACAGCGAGTAAAACAGGTGAAGAAATTATTAATTCATTCAAATCTGCGCGTAAAAGAGTGCGGCTTGGTGGGCAGTAAACTAATTAAATTGAAACTTGCTGAATTCCTAGTTTTACTTTAATACCCACTGCTTCTCGTGTTTTTAGTTCTAGTAGTTTAGCTGGAGTGCACGCGATTGTGTGGAGAAATAAAATTCATACTCCGCCACCATATTGATCTCTATCCCGAAAGATAGCATTTAAAATCCGGGATCGAAAATCTAATTTGTGGNTCATACTCCGCCACCATATTGATCTCTATCCCGAAAGATAGCATTTAAAATCCGGGATCGAAAATCTAATTTGTGGGCGCAAATGCTTTTCATTAATAGCAAAAATAGGAACCTGGTGCCGAGAAATTAAATCTATCAGCTCTTGTTCCATACTGTGAATGCCTCGAGCATTCCAATAAGAAATATTATTAACTAAATTAAACCTACGAGAGGGCAGACTGGTATTCTGCCCTCTAGCAAGCATTGGAGGACATGGGTAACATTAATAGGGTGAAACCCACGAGGACCTGACACTTGTCATCCCGCCCTGGTGCTGGGTCCATCCAACTGGAGAGGAGCTTACAAAGGCTATCCAGCATCTCTACCAGCGCTGGATTGCCTTCTACGATGTGGCAGGACTTTACTACATTAAATAAAGTTGGAGTTTCCAGGTTTTCCGGAACGATTGGCCTGCTAGTTCCCTAGCTGGCCGCACTGGCGTGGTCCGGGACGGAAGCTGGCCTCTTATTGGCCGGAACCTGACTGAGCGAGAGCTTGGTTATGGTAAAGATTGGGGGAGGAGGGGTGGGCGGCTGATCTTATGGATTGTGCAGTAATGTTCGTTTTTGGGCAGCTCTACAACAAGCATGTGCAGGGGCAACCTGTCACGAAGGGAATGCTTGGGGTTAATAGAAATGGGGTGGAAGCCAATAGTCTCTATTTCCTATCGGATAAAATCCATTGGTAGGGATTTCTCCAAGCCTTTAATTGCCAGTGAGGACACTAAAGCCAACCCTTAGTGTCTGAAGGAGGCGGACAGCTGAGCTATAGTCGTCGTGCGCCTTATGCCAATACTGCACTCCTTGGGGGACCACCCGATTCACAGTTGGTTCCTGCAGGCGAGTGCGGAAAAGGCGGATTACTGTAGCATAATCACACTCTTTAGTGTGATACACAGTAATAGGGCGAAAGTCTGGGCGTTTGGCACGTGGTGCCGCGCTCTGATTGGCTGGAGCAGCCGGCGAATCAGCGTCCATTGCCTCGGTGTCGGGCAAGAGGGTGGAGGGGCTGGCATGGCAGCCACCTTGGGCTTCTCAGTGCTTTACGGGGAAAATAGTTTTGTTAAATATGCCGAGTTCCCGACCCAGACAGATCAGAGAATTGCACCGCAATTTATTTTGGTTTGGTGTTACTGATTTGAAAAAGGAATTTTAGGGCGTTTAGGGTAGCTAGCGGTGTCTGGTTGATAGTTCAGGATTTTCTTAACTATAGGGTTTGCATGAGTGTGCAGTTTATCATAACATGTATTGTTTTGAGAGTGAAAATGATTGCCAATATATTGCAGTATTAGGGTCTCGTGCATGTCGGAAATGTGTGTAAAGCGATGTGCACTGAATATTATTTTTAAGTATTTCTTTTGAATTTCTTGTAGTGAGTAAATTAGAGATTTAGCCACGTTTCCCAGCGTTTACATACATCTAGGCAGAACGGATATCTGAAGTGTATATTAAAAGTTCGAGTCACCTGAACAGTCTGGGTGATTTCAAAAGGGGGTGAAGTAGGGGGATTTTGCAGAGTGCTTTAGCTCGTGTTTCTTTTTTATGGGCGGACCATCTGAACTTCTTGTCTATTTTTAGGTCTGGGTATTTAGCTGTGCTGGAGTAAGGTATGTGAACATTGTTGAATTTTAGTGATTTAACTTTTGGTTGTTTCCTGCTCGAGATTATAAGTGCTTGACTTATTTCTGCATTTACTTTGATGTTCCAGCCATTGCACCAGTGGCTCAGCTCGTCCAGTTGTGGTTGAGCAAACAGGTATGCATATTTAATTGATTTCTCCCTGGAGTAGATGACAGTATCATCTGCGTACATTTGTATTGTGCAATAGGCGCTGGGAATGTCAGGTTTTTAGATAAATGACGCTGAGGCGGATCCCTGGGGTACACCTGCAGCTATAGGGTGGTGGGCTGAATAAGCAACTTCTTTATTAACATAGAATTGTCTGTTTGAGAAATAGCTGCCTATTAGGTGGATGTAGCAGTCAGGAAATTTGAAGTTAATGAGTTTTTGGATAAGTCCTGGAATCCAAATCTTATGGAAAGCTTTTGCTACATCAAGAAATATTGCAATTTTCAATTTGTTATCTAGTCGAGATGCTAATATGACATCTGTGGTTAATGTGGCAAGAGCATGGGTTGTGTAATGGCCAGATTTAAAACCAAACTGTTTGTGAGAGATAGGGCTCTTTCGGTTAGCATGAGAAGTAAGTCGGGCAAGGAGAATATTTTCAAATATGTTGCTAAGCGAGCTGAGCAGTGATGTTGTTTGCCGGTTAGCAGGGAGTAACGAAACGGGTCTTTTTCAGGTTTAAGTATGGTGATCACGTTTGTCAGTTGTAAAGTAATTGAATTTTAATATATTTTGTTAAGGATGTCAAGTAAAAAACAGAGGGATTTATATGGCAGGATTTTAAGGTGTGATTATTTATTCAGTCTGGGCATGGGGCTTTTTGAGGTGTATGTTTTTTATTGCTGTGAGTAGTTTAGGGAGTGTTATTATTTCAGGGTTTTTTTCATACTTCCTTTTTAGAAATTTACTCGTGTTTGTGATTACATCGCGGGAAAAATTGGGGTTATTGAGGTCGTCATTTGGAAAAAAATTGATTTTGTAATGAGTTTGCTATTGTTTCCGCTTTATCTTAGGGGTAATTAGCTAAGCTTGTAGGTGAGTGAATAGGGGTTGATTGGTTTTTACTGTTGTTGCCTCGGAGAACGCGTGATATTCGCCAGAACTGGTTCATATTTTCTGATCAATCTGTGACAACAGTTTCCCATATATTTATTGTTTGTGCCCGCAGGAACTATTGCACCGCGCGATGCCTCTGTAGGAAGCTAAAGGGGGCGCCATAAGTGCAGCAATACGCCATGTCATGTGTAAGGCACGGTGCATGTGGGGCACTGCAACTCCTCACTTCGCAGTCTCAGTTGGCGTGGGAAAGTAGACGGAGATGGTGCCAGTGCCCGCAGGAACTATTGCACCGCGCGATGCCTCTATATGCAGTGAGCGGGGGCGCCATAAGTGCAGCAATACGCCATGTCATGTGTAAGGCACGGTGCATGTGGGGCACTGCAACTCCTCACTTCGCAGTCTCAGTTGGCAGCTCGGAGTAGGCAGCTGTCCTTCACATATGCGGCTGCCACAGCCTCCTTATTTCTAATGGCTCCATCTCACTACTTCTGCACAAACTCTTCCTTGTTGCTCCATAATTTCGGATGCATAGTAGGTACTGAAAATGTACGATTATAGAAAATTTGCATTTTTCGAACTGATTAATATTTTTGTGCGTAATTGTAATTGTTTGTTATCTGCTTATTGTAAAAAGTCGAGATCATGATTATATTTTATTAATAAGTTCTTAACATACTACATGTAAGATGTTGATGAGTTTTTGTCTGTTATGGTCCAACTTTTTTTTACCGAATATTTATTTTTCAGCGTTTTAACAAACCAGAAATTTAATTTTTTTCTCGCCATCCAATGATATAATCAACATTTTTAAATTTCTGAAATGTATATCCGCATAAGACTACACATTTATTTTAACTATGTATGTACTACAAAAAACGAAATTGTAAACCTTTTTTATAATGCATTTAGAGTTAAAATTACAATGAACTGAATTAATATGATTCATGGCATAGCGTATTTATAATTAAATAAGACTTTAAAGAGAGAATAAGTGTTCGGTTCGTAAGGTTGCATTATTTCAGTGAAATTCGCGTTTCCAAAAGTATTATCTTCTCCAAACACCACATATGTTGTATAAACACGTGATCTTAACGTGAAATGTAATGAATAGACAATGAATTCTACCGTTTATAAGCTATGATTATTAGTAGGTACACAGGAACAACGCATGTAAGAGTATATGCAAAACATGAAATATAACTTTTCACAACTTCGCAATGACGACCCCGTTTTAAAATTTTGCTAGGAGTTTGTAATGTGTATTATTTTATATTAGTTTTCATCTTTGGGCACGCGTCGTTCATTTTCGTGAAGTAAAGAATGGCTTTTGGGAAACGTTGAAGACAGAAACTTGCCTCAATTTTATTCAAAAGAGAGATATTTTACAGTCAAACAAACTGTAGTCGCAAAGTGTGTGTTGGTGCAAAGGGTTTTTTTTGAAGCAGAATGTAGCAATGGTGTCAAGGAGGAGTGCTATCTGCTGCACGGTACAACGCAGAGTAGCGCCTGGAAGTGAACTGGCGTTCACGGGTGACAGTAGGCCGGCCCACTGGACGCAGCGCAGCGCAGCGTGATGGCGACCAGACCATGGCGGCCACTCAACACGAGGTGAGCAAGCATTATACTAAGTCAACATGTGGTGCTAATTGAACGTCACATCCCTCCGCACGTTGCAGTCTATTTACTACTATTATTATGTTTTAAATGAGATCCCTTATAACTATAACTATAACCGTTTTACACTCTGTACCTTGCGCGTCACAATCTTATACCAGTCTAATATACGAAATGTATGGTTTGTACATTATAATTATAACAAACTGATGTAACGGCTACCGTTCATCTGTCGAATGTTACAAGTCTTATTGTTTATATATAAACAATAAAACACTGTTATTTGCCACTTGCGGTACCAAAAAGTAGATGTAGATTATGGCTTCCCCAGGGTTATAAATTAATGTTTCAGGCATTTGCTGCGTTCATTAAATACGAATTAATTTAATATATTAGAAGAAATTGTTATCACTGCCTAAATTATTTGATTAACATTTGTTATTAAATGGCATATGTACACCTAAATGCTAGTAGAGTGAAATAATATATTTGTCCAGCCATTAACTCAGTTCACTTATCATTAGTTGATAGTTTTCCAAATAAATGTACTAACTACAAAACGTCCATGTGCGACTCAACAATGTTCAGTGATAAGCTGATGCGAAATATTTTCAGATTTTTTGTTGACCTGAATAAGTGGTTTTCAATTAAACTTCAGTTACTTCTTTCCTCACGGTTGTTAAGAAACATACATTGTATATTGGTCCACATTGTTTCTCTCATACCTCTGCAAAGAAAAACAAACACAGTAATAAACCAGCTGTTTCATTTTGAGTTTGCTGAAGACCGCTGGCATTGTAAGGGACATTAAGTAATACACTATGATCACATACTTTCCTAGGCTACTAAGTTTTTCATTATAACCTACTCGTAGTTGAATTTCTTTACTGAGTATTTAATCCATTCTACAGACTTAGGATTATGTGGCAATCATAAAGTACTGTGTCAGGTCATACATTTTTTTTATTATTTAGGCAAAAATTGGTTGTACAAGTCTTCCCAGAAGTGTATTCTTCGCTTGAACATATCTGCTTCCATGTTGAATCCGCCGTTTATCCTCAAGTAGCTGAGATCTTGGCTCGTTACGGGTCTCCAAGTGATGTTGAGCGCCTTGCTTGTCGGATTTCTGCAACCAGAAGCACATTCGTGAATCACCGACCGAGTGTGTCGCATGATTTGAAAAGAATCGACAACAAGTCACAATTACTTCATTTTAATACTTTTATTTATAATAATACCTGACATAAATTTATAGCATTAAAAGAGTTTCAATAATATCCTTAGTGATAAAATATAACTCCCACTTTCCGTGGTGAAAATCGTTAACCCTTAAATAGATTTTACAGCAAATTAATTAGTCTGTTGTTGAAATGGAAAATATTGGGTTTAGTAAATCTCATTTTTCTTGCATTATTAATCCAGTTTATTCACATTCCATGTACCGGTAGAACTTCATTAAATTGCAAAACGTTTTAATTATAAGCATTATAAAACAGCTGTCCTAAAATCTGCATCATTTCAGTAAATCTTTCATTTAATTCGTCGTGAAAAAATGTTATACAACTGTTTTTTTTTTTTAAGGCGATTCTCAGCTTTGTGTGTGTACTCTTTCGTATGAAGTCCGTTTTCAGGTAGGTATTCCATAAGTCTGAAAATGGCTGAAAAACGTTTTTTTTTTTTCCTACAATAAATATTTTTTAAGTAAATGCAAACAATGTGTTTTTAAGAAGATAGAAACTTCCATTNTAAGGCGATTCTCAGCTTTGTGTGTGTACTCTTTCGTATGAAGTCCGTTTTCAGGTAGGTATTCCATAAGTCTGAAAATGGCTGAAAAACGTTTTTTTTTTTCCTACAATAAATATTTTTTAAGTAAATGCAAACAATGTGTTTTTAAGAAGATAGAAACTTCCATTTATGTTAATAAACACAGTGAAAACATCTGTAATTCACAACTATACAAATTACTTACTGTCACTTATCACATACACATTAGTGACAACTAAAAATTCGTAATTATACTTGAGGACAAAGTTGGTTAGCAAATAAGATTTGCTTTTCAGTAACTTAGTAGTTGGATCACTTTTCATCATAAACAATTTGCAGTTCTGTGTCCTTATTTTACTGTATCAATTTTATCGATTCAAAGTTCAGAGAAACGAGTTAGTACAAACAATAATATAAAACGAATGAACCCTTCGCAGTTTTGTAGTTTATAGTAGCTGTGTTGTCGCTTGTGTAGGTGCGTAATGCCAACGTGCGGTGAAGCAAGTGACCTAGATCAGTCACTGCGCCTCCCCTGGCAAACCAGAAAAGAGAAGAGTGGCCAACATCAGTCACTGTGCCTCCCCTGGCAAACCAGAAACGAGACGAGTGACCAAGGTCAGTCACCGCACCTCCCCTGGCAAACCAGAAAAGAGACGTGTGGCCAAGGTCAGTCACTGTGCCTCCCCTGGCAAACCAGAAAAGAGACGAGTGGCCAAGGTCAGTCACTGTGCCTCCCCTGGCAAACCAGAAAAGAGACGAGTGGCCAAGGTCAGTCACTGCGCCTACCCTGGCAAACCAGAAAAGAGACGAGTGGCCAAAGTCAGTCACTGTGCTTCCCCTGGCAAACCATAAAATAGACGAGTGGCGAAGGTCAGTCACTGCGCCTCCCCTGGCAAACCAGAAAAGAGACGAGTGACCAAGGTCAGTCACTGTGCCTCCCCTGGCAAACCAGAAAAGAGACGAGTGGCCAAGGTCAGTCACTACGCCTCCCCTGGCAAACCAGAAAAGAGACGAGTGGCCAAGGTCAGTCACTACGCATTCTCCAGCAGACCAGAGACGATGCGAGTGACCTAGGTCAGTAACTGTGCCTCCTCCAGCAGACCAGAGACGAGGTGAGTGACCAAGGTCAGTCACTGTTCCTTCTCCTAGCAGACCAGAGGCGAGGTGAGTGACCTAGGTTAGTCACTGCGCATTCTCCTGGCAGACCAGAGTGGTGCCACCTGTAGAGAGTCATTGCCGGGGTAAGTGCACATTCGCGTGTGGAAACCACTTTGACGGCGGAACCACGGAACTAGAGGGAGCGAGTTCTCCCCTAAATATCACCAGAGAATTTGAAAAAATTGGCGAAAATATTAGTTGAATCTCTGGTAATGTGCTTTTGCGTCTCTTGTTTGAAGGTTTAGCAGTTTGCTTCTATCTAGCGGGATTTGTTGTTTATGTTACTCTTCAATCCATACATTCCAAATTACATGCCACAATATAGCAGGAATCGTCGTAACTTAAACAATTTAAAACATGTGTCTGGCTTTTGATGTTTTAAAATTGAATTAAAGTTGTGAGATGTGCTTTGTTGTTGATTTTAATCTGATATCGTTTTGTTTGGTTATAGAATTATACAAAAATAGAATAGGACGAGTAATTTGAGACAGCACACGTGAGGAAGTAAAATGGAGCGTTATTGATTACCACAGATAGATATTTACTGTCTATTAGTGTCTGGACAATTTTTCTCAATTGTTAAGAATTCCATATGTCCGTTCGAGTGATTTTGAAATGTGTTAAATGCCGCATTGTTGTGTTAATGTGATTTTAATTTGAAAAGAGAAATATCCGGGAGTTTGTGTACTTGGTTTTCATAAAAATGAAGTTAGAAAAAACCGCCATTGCGTGAAATTCCATGCAGCGTCTTCACTCAGTCATGGCCGCCCAGAACGTCCGAAGTAAATTAAATTTGTTGTTCATAACAAATAATTGTTCTCCCCGAAGACCCGGTCCACTATTAGCTTTTAAATTGTTCCTTTCAGTACAAAAACATTGATAGCCAAAACGATTAACTGGAAACACTCAGTAGTCAATTAAAATATTCACCAATGGCAGAAATAATGTAATACGTAGCAATTGGTTTTTGTAAATACGGTGTAAAAAATGAAAGCACACATCTTAGAAATGGAAATGGTGACACTTTAAATAATGTGGTATAAAAGCTGACTGTGACTTGGCCAGGCTTTACATAACATGGAAGTGTACAGTATACATATGTATTTTAAATTATTTATTTAGTTAGTTAGTTAATAGGTTTAACGTCTCGTCAGCGAGGGCATTAAAGAATACACGCAACACAAGTGCAGGGAGCTGGGAAAGGAATCATTCCAACACTTGCTTGGAGTGATGTCGTGAATCCATGGAAAACTGAAATCAGGATGGGCGGACTTTATTTGAATCCGTATCCTCCGGAATTTGAGTGCAATGTTTGACAATTGTGCCAGCTCACTAGATGGATATGTGCGTAGGCGTGTAAGAGAGGTGTTCAACTCCGACAAGCCAACGGAGACGTCCCCTACTTCTTCCTACATACGACAATTGCGGGTACGACCCTGCCGGGAATCGAACCGTTATCGCATGTGTGAAAGACGACTAGGCGAGCGGTCTAACCACTACCCTACTGTCACATATCGTAATGTTTAAAAATACTAATTTAGTATTTATAATAGGCTAGGGACTGTTTCTTCTGACAAACAATGTAGTTTGCACTTAGGAAATAATTCCCCTTTCAGTCAAACATTAGCGAGATTATTCATATTTCAACAACACAAATTTAAGCTCATAAAAAAACGCAATAATGGTTAGCCTCCATAACTATATCGACATTGTCATCTGTATAAGGTAATAGTTAAATATATCACGTAGATTATTATAATTTTCTAAAAGATTTTTTAAATTTCTAAATACTTTTTTGCGAATTCTCACATAGAGAAACATTTTTTTCCTCAATGGTCAGTGAAGTAGCAATATTACTAACTTCATCTAACGTGTTGCCGCCAAAGGAACCAGGTGCAGTGACATGTTCATTATTAGCACTATATTTGGATTCTAATTTGGCACGTTAACTTAATTCAGTAAAGTAACATGATACTTGTAACTGGGAACACTAATACAGAAATGAATAACTGTGTCACTTATTTTAATTTAATTGTGTTTTTAGAAATTTAAGATTATTCATCCTACAAATTATTTATTGTAATGCTAATTGTAAAAGCGAAATATATATATATACGTATGTGTTAGTGTAATTGTAACATGCTTAAAATATATAATTATATAAATCACTGCAATACTTGTTTGCTATGAACATATCTGAGCAAACGGATTGGCATGCCATCGTGCAAGAATGAGACAAAAAAAAGCTTGGGACGTTCAATCCAACCAAGCTCCTAAAATAGGCTACAATAAATAGACACTACATGTTGTCGTTCACGCAAGAAGTTTTATAAATAATGAGGATAACGTGAAGTGGCTGACTGAATTAAATACCAGAAATGAGTTTGCTCAAAAAATAAATTTTATTGTCATTAACAAAATGTATTTTTTGTTAAGGTTACTAATAGACTATAATTCTCCTTAAATACGATTACATTCAGTTTTCTTTATTAAAAATTTTTAAGTTCTCATTTCTAAAGCGGATAACGGAGGTATTTATTTTTCTGTAATGTTTCCACAGCCAAAGCGAAGTTTTAAGTGGCCCTGGATATTTGAATAATAGGGTAAGGCCTACATAAATACTTTTAAAGAGAATGTAGGCCTACTCAGAAGTGCTATGTCAGATTATTTTCTATTACCACCTTTTATTAGGAGATTTTAACATATTTCTACATAATCGGTGCCCATCGATGCAGCAAGAGGTATTGCCGGCAACACTTGCTGACTCCCAGTAGATGAATTCTTGCAGATCTCGTTATGTTCTTTCAGTGTATTTCCTTGCACAAACTTCATGGGACAAATATCGTAATGCTTCGTTGTGGAAAAAGGACTCTTCGTAAAGGGCCGTTCTCTCATGCAGACGATTTTGACCATAGATGAAAACTCGATCGCAGAATCAGCACTGGCAACATCCAGTTAGCAATGATGTAGGTAGTGTCTCCATGATCGTTGAGGTCAAGGCAGGCCTTCGTATTCGCAATTAATCTTCGTGGTACGACGAGAGAGCGCTTCCAAATCGATGTTCACCTCACAGCTTTAGTACGTGAACTGTCATTTTTTATATATAAGTGTTGTTCCTTTTATAGTAAAGAGCCTAGATTGTGCACACAAAAGGCCTTCCGCCAAAGAAGTTATATTAAAAACCTGTTGGAGCATTTTGAGACAACCCACGCACTCGATCGCTTCAGAAGAAAACACGTAGATAATTATAAAAAAAATATTATAAACAATTTTATCTATTTCATACCTAACTATGTATAGATAAATAAATAAGAAAATTAAAAAATATTTTAAATTAATTTTATAAATAATTTTGTATATAAAATATGCGAATATAAAATTATTTACACTTCTCTATTAAAAAATTTATTTGCCTACAAGCACATTTAAATAACATATTGTTATGTAAGAATATGCGTGTTTTCTTCTGGAGAGAACGAGTATGTAGGTTTTCTCAGAGTGCTGTCATACTTTTACATAGGAATTTAATGGCGGAAGTCATTTTGTGTGAACGAGCAAGGTTCTCTAATGTAAAAATAACCACATTTATATAGAAAAAAAATGACAGTTAACCTGCCACTGTGAGCTGAATCACGATTTGGAAGCACCCTCTCCTCATACCTCGAAGATGAATTGCGAATACAAAGTCCTGCCTTTGACCTCAACGATCACGGAGCCGCGACCTACATCATCGCTAACTGGTTGTCACCAGTGCCGATTCTGTGATCGAGATTTCATCTATGGTCAAAATGCTCGTCGGCAAGAGAGAACGGCCTGTATGAAGAGTCATTTTCGCGCGATGGCGCATTAAGACATTGGTCCCAAGCAGTTCCGTTAAGGCGATACTTTGAAATAACATACCGAGATCTACAAGGATTCGTCTACTGGGAGTCAGCAAGTGTTGTCGGCAGTTAACTGAAATATCGGGGATATATCGCAAGTAGTTAGAAATAGTCGGTTTAAAGACAGTTTCGTAACACGGAGCCACCAAAGCTTACCAAGCAAAAGGCTAAGTTTATGCGTTTGCATTCCACTGCTATGGCGTCCCCTTTGCAGAAAGTGCCAAAAATTTATTTGTTCAAAATTTAATTTTTCAAAAGTAAAAAAAAATGCATTTTATATTTACAAACTTAACAAAAAAATGTTCTCGTACATTTCATGGTGGCCATTTTTGTTTTTTTCCTTCATAGCCTCAGGCTATGGCTCCCTGTCACGAAGCTGCCTTGCCATTAAATCGCCCGAGGCTACGAGCTGCAGGGTGCCGCAGTGACGCAACAGATAGATGACATGTTAAACTTCACGTTCTCGCATTCCGTTTCGACGGAGTGCCGCAGTGACATAACGGATAAATGACATGTTAAACTTCACGCTCATCTTACAAGATGATATACATTACATGTCAAGCCGGGAGGGTTATCTCAGAGTCTTCCCGAATTAGAATATAATTTAATTTCATCCTACGAGATGATATACATTGCATACCAAGCTGGAAGGGTTATCTCAGAGTCTTCCCACAATCAATTAACATTTAAATCTGTCCTACTAGATGATATACATCACACTCTTGCATGCCAAGCCAGGAGGGTTACCTCAGAGTCTTCCCGAATTCAAAAATAATTTAAGTCCATCTTACGAGATGATATACAACATGCACTTGCATTCCAAACTGGGAAGGTTATCTCAGATCCTTCCCAAATTCGAATATAATTTAAGTCCTTCCTACTATATGATCACATTCTTGCATGGCAAGCAGGAAGGGTTATCTCAGATTATTACCAAAATCAATTAACATTTAAGTCCTTCCTACGAGATAATCACGTTCGTGCATGCCAAGTTGGGAAGGTTATCTCAGATTCTGCCCAAATTAGATAATAATTTAAGGCATTCCTATGGCATTCAAAGTTGGCAGGGTTATCTCAGAGTCTTCCTTAATTCGAATATAATGTAAGTCCATCCTACAAGATGATATACATTATGCTCTTGCATACCAAGCTGGGAGGGTTATCTCAGAGTCTTACCAAAATCAATTAACATTTAAGTCCTTCCTACGAGATGATATACATTACACTCTTGCATGCCAAGCCGGGAGGGTTATGTCAGAGTCTTCCCAAATTAGATTATAATTTAAGACCTTCCTATGGCATTCCAAGCCTGGAGGGTTATCTCAGAGTCTTCCACAAATCAATTATCATTGAAGACCTTCCAACTAGATAATATACATAACGTGCCTGCATTCCAAGCTGGGAGGGTTATCTCAAAGTATTCCCAAATTCGAATATAATTTAATTCGACCCTATGAGATAATCACCCTCTTGCATGCAAAGCTGGGAGGGTTATTTCAGCGTATTCCAAAAATTCGATTATAATTTAAGTCCACCTTACGAGATGATATACTTCATGCTCTTGCATGCCAAGCTGGGAGGGTTATGTCAGAGTCTTCCCAAATTCGATTATTATTTAAGTCCATCCTACATGCGACAACACACATATATGCTTGAGCAATGCTAGAAGTATTTCAAAAAAACATGTTTAAATAATCTTTCATATTACATTATAGCCGAAGTCTCTGACCAGAGTCCTAGAGAAATGTTGGTTTCGAAAAAACATATAGGCTTGAGTCACGCGGGAGAAGTAGTTATGTGTAAACAATAATAATAATCTTTCATATGCCGCTATAGCCGCCGTCTCGTCGAGAGAAAATACGTTAAATGTTTTACCGTCACTCCCCGACTTGAGCGATGGAAATATATATTTAAAGAGTTAGGATAAATATTAATCGTAGCCAGGCGGTGTGTGTGTGTGTGTGTATGCGAGAAAAAAAATCCATGCTGTATGGTAAATCAGTACGCAAAATAAATCATGCACATACTTACATATATGTGCATGCGCGCCCACTGCCAAGACCAAAGTAATTGGGGATTCGTCGACTTACACACACACACACACACACACACACCTCCTACCTTCACCTACCTGATGCAGTGTTGTCCCCCCACTTACCATCTGCATAGCATAACCACACATATGGATATCCCGTAATAGACGCAGACCCCTGGCCAGCGTCCTCGAGAGAGAAATGGTTGTTTCATACAAATGCGCCAACACACAACGGAGAAAAGTAATCAAAAAACCTTGTTTAAATAATAAATGTTTCCGTTACAGCCCCAGGCCCATGCCATGATGCGAGCCTTCAC
>NQII01001534.1:54585-249415 GCA_002778355.1 Clitarchus hookeri | reverse complement strand
GAAATACAATTTTATTTACGGCACGGCGTGAGCGATGGAAATTATATATATTTAAAGTAATAGCATTTTTTTCTTTTTGCTACACCAAGCCCGGTGCCAGTTTCGGAAAATATGTAAAGTAGTATTACTATAATTTTTGCAAAAGCCAGGCTGTGCGCGATGCCAACGACTAAAGCTGTAGCCCCCAGCCAGACGTGAGTTTCGGAAAAAAAAAAAAATGTAACCTAGTATTATTATTGGTTTTTTGCAACAGCCAGGCTCTGCATGACTCCTCACGGGAAATATGTTTTACATGTGCAATACGCTCACCGCATCAGTACCCAAAATGCATGTGCACACTACATGCACACACGCACAGCAGACCCATCAACAAATGCAAACAGAGATTGACCGAGTAAGTTACACCAAAGGGGAAAAATTTCATATTCATTACTAGATATGGTTTCTGCTGTTGGGAGTGATCCCATTCACGTAATCATTTAAGCCCTACAAGCACAGGTGCTCGTAATTTTCAAGCTGTTTAACATACAGACAACAAATTAGTTATAAATATATATCGTTCTGACAACACAAATCATCGTTGAGTTATTTATGTTCTATACCTATAAAAATTATCAGAGATTCATTTAAGCCCTACAAGCATAGATGCGCATAAGTTCCGTATTGTTTATACTCTGAAAACGACTACGAATGGCTGAAAACACAAGGACTTTGTAGGTTTTTCCATAAGGAAAATCTTTCCAGGGACTAATATATGTTTAATGTTCACCTTAACAAAAATTATCTCGCAGGAAATGTACATGGCTGAGCTGCTTTATCCGTGATCATGAAAATGCTTATGATCTACTTGACATGTCCTGTAAGTAGTTACACTGCGGAGAGATTATATTCTGATTTGCGAAGATTGAAAACTTTCGTGCGATGAGCTATGGCTCAGCCCCGATTGAACCTTCTTTTATTTCCACACATACAAAAGGAAACATGCAACCAATTAAATGTGGAGGAAGGGGCTGAAATATTTGTTGAGAAAAATGATTGTCGCCAAACCTACTTTGGAAGTTTTTACAATAACTAACCTTCCTTGTGCTCAACGAAACAGTTCTAATGAAACAAAAATTTGTGTTTTTAATAATATGTATATGTGTATTTACTTATGTTTTCACTAAAATTTGACTGAAAGTGTAATTTGTGAACATCCTTTCGTGGATTAAACAAAATATAGGTTCTTCAAAATTTTGTTTCAATAAAAGTTATTTAAAAAATTTGTTTAGTCCTTTCACAGCTGCCGTAAACCCCACTCCCAATCATCGCATCTGTAATATGTGCTTTTCCTAGGAAAACATCGTTCTGTGGCCCTGGAAACGATCCAACTATCCTAGCCTAGTTTACATTCTAAAGACGCTCTTTCAACTAGTATCTAGTATCATTACTTAGTTTTCGAACTTTAAAAACATGTACTTATCCACTATCCCAGCTTATTTAAGAAGGTCCTGTTAGGTTGAGTTACGGTTTTAAACAATCTTATGCAATAATGACCGCCTGCTACAAACCTCACCGATGTGCAGTTACTCTAAGCCTCTTATGAAGTGTAGTGGGGTTAGCATTAAGTAACTTGGCTCGCAGTTCACAATGGCCGCCCAAGCTGCCTCGAGTTGGACAGTGAACGAGTTACAAAAACACTGACTCTGTCTCTGTTACTCAGTTCCAATTGTAGTGTTCCTTGTATTGAATGATCTTGCTTGGGTGATGACAAAACTGACAGTAGCCAATGGACCCGAGGCTCGAGAACGCACATGTCCAGCCTGCAAGCTGTTATTCCTGACGCTGCGCTACACTTCACATACTGGACACTGTAAAATGTTTTGGGACTTGTTCCTGAGAAATTGTTTGTAATTTTACAAATTCTTGTAACAGTACACATATTTATCTTGTAAAACTACTCGTTTGTAAAACTACAAGGGCCGTGTTTGTAATAAAACTTAAGAAATGTTTCTACTATATTGACACCTATCCACGAGCTTCAACAAAATGGCGGACACTCAACAAAGTAAACCGTATATAGCTGCTTGTGGAAAAACTATGGGTGATGTAAAGTATAGTTGCGTGCAAATAGAAATATATTTCAGGTCCGAATAACGTAAAACACTTCAAACAACTCAAATTATCATAATAAAACGATAATTTCTATAAAACGGGACCGTATTACTCATTAACTGATAATTTTTCCTAGCTACGCAGATTTTTTAAAATGAAATAAATGTATTCTTCTTAATCAAATAACGTCGTTAATATTTTGTAGGTACTTGTCGATACATTAATATGAAAGTAAGATGATCTAGTGGTTCAGGTTGAGGGCTAATAAGACAAAGGGCGTAGGTTCTATTCCATGCGCTCACGAAATGTGTAATTTTTTTTCGTTAATAATATCTTGAAATGTTTATTTTTTATTATTATTCGCTATTATTAATTCATCACATTTGTTTTCTAGAACAAAAAATTCTAATTTTATCTAAACTTCTCAACGTTGTAAGATGTAATATAAGGCTATTATTTTAAATATTACAAATATATACTTTGCATATTTTACAAGAAAACTGTTTGAAGTTTTACAAAGGATTTTCTTGGCCACTGGGTTTCCAAGGGGTTTTTTTTTGTTAAAAAACAAAAATTGTTTTAGAGTGTACGAGGTTCGTGAACTGAGAACTTAGACAGCCTTGCTTAGTTTCTTCTATTTCGCCTCTGTGTATCCTTCTGTCCGGTGGAGAGATTGCCCCTGCCGTGCTCCTTAACACAAACATCTATAAGTCGACCGAGAGACTGTGAAATTGTCAAATACTGTTCACCCAAATCTTCATTCAAACAAGTACACCGGAGAAGGAAATGTATTTCGGTGACCACATCTTGAAAAATAAAAAAAGCCTATGACGTTCAAATATTGAGCGACTTATATTTGTTTTCTGTCAACGTTACTGTAAGAGTTCTAGGCAGTATTCACTGTAAAACAAGTTAGGTATGCAGTTATAGGATGGATGTGAGAAAGATTTAAAATTATTTTTTTTGAACTGATATTTTTAAAGTGAACAACACCTACTTTGCTATGCTTATCAAANACCATTCTAAAGTCTCGCTATTTTGGCTACGGTGGGCTTAAACTCGAATTTTTCCCAAACGTAGCATTAAAAAACTTAAAGCTTTTACAAAATGTTTTATAAACATATTTTTCCCTGTGTCTCTAACATTCGCTGATAGAAAACTACTTCATCTGTTTTTGAATTTTAACATAAAGTACACTATACTTTGAGATGTGTAAAATGAAATGAAATACTAATTTTCGGCCAGAGAAAATTAGTCATTTTCCCGTACAGCTTAGTTATACACAATTACAGAAACTGAATTGATAGTTCCTGACAGCAGTGAGTTTAAAGGAACAGCGTAGGGTATACATGTCAACTATCGGTATACATTTCAACTATCTCGCCCCCCCCCCCCTCAAGGCCTTCATAAAAAGTTCAAGATGTATGATGAAAGAAATTATACATCTACAAGTTTGCACTAAAAATTATTTTTTAATAATCTGTAATACATTCCAGGAGTTAATTTCTTACCTTATCTTTTATATTTTGATACAGCATCGTGCACATTAATATCAATCTACTTTTAGGTCTAATCTTGCTGCGAGGCGGCTATATAACATGTGAGTAGTAGGGTGGTAAATGGCAACAGAAAGTGTACCTACGAGCACGCATGATTTCCCTACTCAATCATTCAATATGTATGTGCCCCCTCTTTGAAAGTTCCTCAATTTGTGCTCGGTCCTTGAAATTGCATTGATAGCACTTACCAGCAAATATTCAAAACTTACTAATAACGTAAAGAATTTCTTGCGACAACCACTTAAGCTGAGACTTGTTAAAGCACCGATTTTCCCCACTTCGACTATTATGCTGTTGTTTATAATGATCGGACTGCAAATATTTCCACGAGGCTACTAAGATTACAGAATTTGTGTGTCCGCTTTATTTGCAATTTAAAACATAACGAAAATTTATTTTCCCCCACCCATTACAAAAAAAATATTCCTTGGCTTAATTTAGATAGCAGACGTAACCTTCACACCTTATCGTTGTTATTTCCCGACCCTCCCCTCTGCTTTGCCTCACGATTACAATTCTTGTCTTCTTAACGCAATCACTTATTTTGTTCTCGTACAGCAGGTGAATTTCACGTTCCATCGAACGGAACTAATTTCCACTCCGGATTATTCACCATTGTAGCTAAGAGACTGGAATTTCCTGGAAGAGTCTCTAACGCAACTCGAGTCAGTCTCTACCATTCAAAGTTCCGTTCGCAAACATTTTATGGAACAAGGTCGCCAATAATTACTCAGTACTGATAAAATAGCTGTACCACCCTTCCCCCTCGTCCATCATCGCAGATGCACATAAGTCTGTGTGCGCGGGCACTTATGTGAGTGTGCGTGCGTGGGTGCATTTGCACGATTTAGATTTAAGATTAATCGATTTCTGTAGTGCGTTTATTGTTCCTTTTTGTGGCTGAATCGGTTTACAGTTTTCCAACTTTTATTATATTGTAACTCTGTATGATAAAACGCACTCTTGCCTTAACCATACTACCAAAAATATGGCAAATAAATGAATAAAGAGGAAACTGTTACTATGTGTATTGGTATGAAACATATGGTGGTACAAGACTTGATTACCACTTCCCTGAGAGTGGTTGTACTTGCCCTGTTTTGGCAAAGTTGGTCCACAGCTGGACCATGTTGTGGCGCATCTTGGCGTCCGGAGAGGCGGGCGGGAACACGGGCTTCTCGAGTCCTTGGAACAGGAACCGCAGTTCTCCGGCGTGGTGAGCCCCTGCACACGTGCACACCACTATTACTCTCACTGTTTCTGCAGCAGGGAGTTGAAAGAAAGTAAGGGATCACACTCCTGTTATTTACTGAAGACATTTTAAACGGAAGGAATGTGCATTGCAGCTGTAATAAGATATGCACAAAATGAACTATATACATTTGATCTGCTATGCTCGATTCGTGTAGATTAACGACATTCTGAAAAACCTATCTATTTTGTAAAATTATTATTGCAGGATAAAATGCTCAAGTCTTATTCGAGATCCTCTCGATGCATTAAGCGTTAGAGTTATTTTGAGTTGACTAAAATGTTAGATGTGTTGTGTATGATGTGGGTCGGTCTGCGCACAAATGTTACGGATGACTGCAAGTGCTTGCTCGAAATAAAGCTCTGCAAACTTGCATCATTCACAGGGAATCGATCACATCACTTTCTAATTCCTCCACTGAATATGGGTTTATAATAAGATAGTGGTAAATGTGACAATCTTTATAACGTTCAGACCACATAAGGTAATATAATTTTTAAAAGTTTAATAGGATATGAGTCGAACACAGGTCTCCATCGCACAGTACCTCTGCAACTTTGATTTAAGATCAAAAATATGAACGTTACAAAATTACCGTAAAACAATATTTTAGACTTTTATAAATAAACTATTGTGAATTTTCAATGAATTATTAAACGTTTTCTATACGCCATGGGTTCGACACCACACAGATGTAACTGATATTAAACCACACATTTTTTATTAATGTTCGTAAAGTGGGGTAAAGTAACCCATATGGGTAGGTTACTTTGCTCAAGTTCATAGTCATGCAAAAAGTATACAAAAATCTGCTGGAGCAAAGTTAGCCCTCTAGCATTGTTTATGTAGACCATTTGTGGGTACTAAACATTTAAAGGACATAGATACTTTTTTTTACGCCATGGGGTGCTATCTATGTTGTCATAGTACAAGCAATTGACAGTGGTCACCAGAGTACAGAGAGCTCTGAAACATATTTTTTAATTGGAGCAAAGTATCCCCCAAAGTAAAACTAGCAACGAACTTGATACCTCTCTGCAGAAAAGCAGCACGCACATTTTGAAACTGATCCAGAAGGTTTCGAGTATCAGAAAAAATATTTATATGTAAAGAAAATTTATGGAAATATAAATAAAGGTTTTTGCTTCACTGCGTGTGGCCGTGGTGCCACAGCGGATAGAGCACTCGCCTCCCACCTAGGCGAAACCGGTTCCATCCCTGGCGGAGTCTCTACCGGATTTTCGAGAGGGGAAACCGTGCCAGACGATGAAACTGATCGGTGGGTTTTCTCGGGATCTCCCATTTCCTCCACCCTTGCATTCCGGTGCTGATCCATGCTCAGTTCACTCCACCCTTATCGACTTTCAAGATAGTCACCCAAATCTCTCCACTCACCACACCACTTCTCCTTACTTGCCATGTCAAATAAAGGAAATCTCTCACAATCATAAAATCGCAGTTTACTAAATACGTAATTGAAACACTACTGAGAGAATATAATATCTGGAAACATATCCTGTGGAAGACAATCATATCAAGCTTAGGCCTGTAAAAAAGTTAATTTTAAATATGTGTAATTTCTTTCTACTATATGAATTAAACTCAGTGAGTATTAATTTCATGTGAGACGTTATTAATTTTATGTGAGACGTCATATTTTTACGAAGCTTAGTTAATGGCAGATGTTGTAGTAAACAGCACGTATTGTGAGAAAATTAAGGCGGAACTATAAATAAGAGTGGGCATCTGTGTCCAGTTACATTGAAATATTTGACAATAAATGTGGTAAAATATCCAACAATTTGAAATTTATTCATTCAAAAGATTTTTTTTTCCTTCAATTATTGAATATATGTATACATTACATCCTATTTATGCTTTGAATGCGATTAATTGATTTGCTAATAGCTTACTCACACTAACTGCGCGCTGCGTCTACAAGGTAAGCCCGTGTTCTGATCTACCGTGGATAAATCCCGGCACATCAACACCGAGAAGTTTGGCCAACCGCTGGGCTATACGATACGTAAAGTTGGTTTACTGTCAACTGAGAAGAAACAATTATGAGATAAACCCTGCCTCTGGGTGAATAAGGGCAAGATTGCTGCTAGTAGACTGTTGTTTACAGTAGTCCCATGTCTTTACTTTGTGATGAAAGCGTAATGTGAAAACTGGGGTTGGCTTATACTGGTTTCTTATTTCAGTGTAATAATAATAATATACTTACTGTTGTTACATAATATACAATGCAATATTAAAAGTTTTTATATTCTTAAGATGGCAATACTGTAAACAAATTATTAGCTATCAAGCTACCGTTGTTGTGTCATGGCGCTAAGTGCCTTGTTGAAATTATATTGTTCTTTCTTAAAACTAATAAATAGTTTATTCAAGTGATCCAGAGTATTTCATTATAAAACCTACAGGTTATGGGTCCAGACACCTAATCTTGTATGGTTGAAGTAAAATAGTGCACGTAAATATTGCAACAACAGTTGTTTAATATCGTCGACGTAAGAAGTGTCGTTTGAGGTTAGTACGACCAAGCGGCGGCGTGGCGAGAAGGAAAACTTGTTCAGAACTGGCAAGGAAGGAAGGTTTTTTGCAGGAAGGAAGGAAGAGCAAGATGGATGGCATGGCACATCAAAGTAAAGTTATTAAACTGGAAGGCGCCAAGAACTGGAACATCTGGAAATTCCAAACTTCAGATTTACTGCGAGGTCAAGGTTTATATGATGTGGTCAAAGGTCGCACCTTGAAGCCAGAGGTTGTTACGGAGAGACCAGCTTGGGAAAGTATGGATACGAAGGCTCAAAGCTTATTGGTCACGAGAATGTCAGAAGACGTGATGCTGCATATTATCACATGCACTACTGCTGCGGAGATGTGGCGAAAATTACTAAGTGTATATGAACAGAGAAGTGAAACAAATATTCACATAATACAACAGCGATTCTTTCAATATAAGTATGAAGAAGGTACAGAAATGTCTGTTTTCCTGTCGAAAATTCAAGAAATGCAGAATCAGTTAAAACAGATGGGTGAAGAAATCTCGGATAAATTGGTCATAACAAAAGTGTTAATGTCACTGCCCGACGGCTATAAACATTTTGTATCAGCTTGGGAGTCGGCACCGGATGATAAACAAACTTATGAAAACCTGGTAGCTAGATTATTAGTCGAGGAAGAAAGATTACATGAGAAAGGAGGAGCAGCGCAGTCTTCAGCTTTCGTCGCTAAAAAAACGGACAAGAGAAATATTAAATGTTTCAAGTGCAATAAGTTTGGACATTATGCAAGTGAATGCAGAAGTAATAATAATTCAATGGAAAATCGAGACAGTCGTAATAACCGGTCGGACAATAAATGTACTTATAATTATTAATTATGTAATACTTATTACTTATAAATACGGCCATAAGAAGAATCAGTGCCGCTTCAAGAAAAACAAGGATAGTAACGCGTTTGTGGTGTCAAACTCGTTCGAAAAACAATATCAAGAAACAGAGTGGTTAATTGATTCCGGCGCAAGTGAACATGTGTGTTGCAAACGTGAGTTGTTTACCTCATTCACGAGAGTACCAAATAAATTCGTAATCTTGGGTGACGGAACGCAAATTAGTGCACAAGGGCGCGGACAGATGGCGGTACAAGTCTCAAATGGCAAAGAATGGATTGACACAACCATAGACAACGTGTTGTACGTGCCTGATTTAAAAACAAATTTATTCTCTGTGCAATGCGTCACTGCAAGAGGTTATGTCATGATGACAGATGAAAACTTATGCAAATTTTACAAGAAAAATAAGTTGTTGGCAATCGCGGAACGAGCTGGAAATATGTATTACCTGAACTTTCGCTATAAATGCGGGGTAGCAAGTACTGCACAAGTCAAGTCGGACATAAATGAGTGGCATGAAAAACTTGTTCATCAAAACATGATGTACGTGAAAAATGTTCTGAAAAACAATGATGTTAACGTAAACGATAGCTGTGTTGGGAAATGCGAAAGTTGTTTAGAAGGGAAAATTCATCATTTACCTTTTTTCTAACAGTGATAGTAAAACAACGAGGACGTGTGAGTTGATTCATGCCGATACCTGTGGCCCCATGGAGGAACCATCTGTGGGAGGTTCGAGGTATTTTGTGGTGCTTAAAGACGACTATTCAAAATATAGAAGTGTTTACTTCGTCAAAGGAAAACATGAAGTGAAAAAATGCATCGAGAAATTTATAAACAGAGCGGAAAATGAAACTGGAAATAAAGTGAAGTATTTCAGAAGCGACAATGGACTCGAGTTTGTAAACAAGGAGGTGGAAGGATTGTTTCTCAACCGGGGAATAATACATCAACGAACAGCCCCTTACAGACCTGAACAAAACGGCAAGGCAGAGAGAGAAAATAGAACGCTTACTGGATCTGCTAGGACCATGCTATGCGCTAAAAACCTGCCTAAGTCATTGTGGGCGGAAGCAATTAACACGGCAACGTATGTGTTAAATAGAACTGGGAAGAGCACTGAAGTTTATAAAACTCCATACGAACTGTGGACAAAGAAAACTTTTGATATTCAAACATTAAAAATATTCGGTTCACCTGTGGTTGTCCATGTCCCTCAAGAAAAAAGGAAAAAGTGGGACTCTAAAGGAGAAAAAGGAATAGTAGTTGGTTACGGAGAAGACGTAAAAGGGTACAGAATATTTTTCCCACACAGGAATACTGTAGAAGTAAAACGGGACATTGTGTGTATAGAGCAAGAAAAGACACAAGAAAAACAGCAGGTGGTAACGTGTGAAGCGGAAAATTTGGTGTCAGAAGAAACCATATGCGTACCAGATACAAATGGGAGGGATGTTGATGAAGAACTGAGCTGTGAACAAGAACGGAGACCTTCAGAAAGTCAAGTCGAGATAGAAGGTAGTGATTATGAACCATGTTACAGTGGTAAAGAAACAAAAACTGAAGTCACCATCTCTTCAGAAGCTGACGATGCACTACAAAGTTCACCAGATACTCACCAAGATCAGCGGAGAAGCAAACGAGCGAGAAACCAAACGTCGTTCTACAAGTGTAACAATATTTATTCGATGGATGAGGAGCCAAAGACGTACGAAGAGGCAATGAGAAGAGAAGATGCAAGTAAGTGGAAAGAAGCTATAAGTAGGGAATTACAGACTCTAAATGAAAACAATACATGGGAGGTGTGCGATACTTCTGTAAATGAAAAGACTGTAAGCAGTAAGTGGGTTTTTAAGATAAAGAAAACTGGTAATGATATACAGTATAAAGCTAGGTTGGTAGCTAGGGGTTTTGAACAAAATGATGACTTGAATTTAAATGAGATTTATGCACCTGTGGCTAAATTGTCAACTTTCAGATTATTCACAGCCATAGCAACCGAACGTGACTTACTTATTTACCAAATGGATGTAACTGGGGCGTTTTTATACGGGTTAATTGATGAAGAAATTTTTATTAATTTACCAGATGGGGCATATTTTGATGATAAAAATATTGTCAAGTTAAACAAATCTTTGTATGGTCTAAAAAAATTACCCAAATATTGGAATGAAAAGTTCAACTCAGTTTTAACTAGAGGAGGCTTTGTGAGGTCACAGTGTGACTCATGTCTTTATTCAAAGTGCAATGATAAAGATCAAATGTATATTCTAATATACGTTGACGATTTGTTAATTTTTGGCACAAATGAGAACCAAATTTCTGATGTCAAACTAATGTTACAGAAAGAATTTAAAATGAAATATTTGGGTTTAGTATCTGATTTTCTTGGAATAAATGTCAAACGAAACTTAGAAAGTGGTGTAACCAAATTAAGTCAGAAAAGGTATTTAGAAAATGTATTGAGGAAATTAAAAATGGAAAACTGTAAGCCAATGTCAACCCCCATGGACCTTAATTTTAATGCTAAAATTTTTGAAAAAAATGAGTGCCAAACAGATTAAAATATTGAAAATGTATGTAGACAAATGATAGGATGCTTAATGTATGCTGTCTCAGGCACAAGACCAGATCTGTGTGTAGCTGTTTCTATATTAAGCCGATACCAAAACAATGCAAACGATGTACTGTTAACGGCTTTAAAAAGGGTATTAAGATATGTAAAACATACTATTGATTATAAATTGGTTTATAAATGTAATGATAAATCGCTAGTGGGTTACTGCGATGCTGATTGGGCAGGAGATCTCAGAGATAGAAAATCTACCACTGGCTATTGTTTCATGTATTCAAATTGTTTGATTTCATGGTGTTCGAAGAAGCAATGCTCTGTAATTCTCTCATCAACTGAGTCTGAATACAAAGCAATTAGTATGGCAGTTAGTGAAGCATGTTGGTTACAAAATTTGTTAAATGATTTTAGGGTAAAGATTGTCGACCCGACTACAATTTTTTGTGACAACCAGTCCGCAATATCGGTTGCAAATACAAGTAGTGTCAAGCGGTTAAAACATATCGATATTAGATTTCACTATATTAAAGAATTAATAATAAAAGGTAGAGTGTCTCTGAAATATGTAAAAACTGAAGAACAGTTAGCTGATATGTTTACAAAAGCCCTAAACAAAGAGTTAATTTTTAAATTCACTAATCAGTGTGGAGTAACCATGTAAATTTATTTGTGTAAAACTTAGGTAAATATTGCATTGAGGGTGGGTGTTGTAATATAATATACAATGCAATATTAAAAGTTTTTATATTCGTAAGATGGTAATACTGTAAACAAATTATTAGCTATCAAGCTACCGTTGTTGTGTCATGGCGCTATGTGCCTTGTTGAAATTATATTGTTCTTTCTTAAAACTAATAAATAGTTTATTCAAGTGATCCGTAGTATTTCTTTATGAAACCTACACTTACGTTTTACAGTTCCACAAGATAAACGAACTAATACTTGCCATAATTATTTTGGCAATGTTATTGACATGGAAGAAGATACTAAGCAGGTCCATCAAAAGAGTTCTGTTGAAAAAGAAACAGCTCCATTCCTTTCTATGTCGTATGTTGCATAATTCCAGTGAGTAAAGCTACAACTGACCGTCTTTGACAAAGCACTCCTATACCTACATCAGCATTACATCTGTCATCTCTGTCATCTTGTATCCCACTTCCATGTAGCCAGACTAAGTCTGCTTTGAATTCGAGAGGCCGACGCGATCTGATAGAGTGAGGGAGGATCTTTTCCAAGTGATTAACCATCCCCATTCTAATGGAATGGCGGTGCGGTTCCCTAATGAAAACCTTAACAGTTCTCCCTCATTAGATTTAGATCATGAGTAGTCTCGAAACGTACAAGAAAATAGGGTTTGTTATTGTCTCGTTATACTCTCCCTTCCTGTTCCTCGATTCCTGCCACAACTTCGGGCGAGGTGCACAGTTAGGACCACGTGGAGAAATTCCGCTGCCTAGGAAACACATTTACTCAGGCCGACATGAGGAAGTCGTGAGACTGGAGCCACAAAGCAACCCAGGCTCGGCGAATTATAATGGCAACAATAATACTCCAAATTTGAAATAAAAATTTTAACTAAATAACTACGATAAATCCTTTTGCATTCTGAGATACCATAACATAGATTTCCGTTTATATAATCTCACACGGAAAACATATTTTTATACATATCAAGAAAGTCACGGTTATTTATGTTGTATTTTTAAGACGATATCACATATTGCCAGCGAATATGCCAACTATTAGTTTATAACCATCTTAATCCTATCTTGTGGTAACTGCATGTTTTTACAAACATTTTCAAGCGAACACCGAGTCATTTTCTCACACTAGTACAGTCAAAATAGGCATTTAATATATAAAGTTTTGAAATTTGGCTCAAACGTCTAAATGCCTGTCGTGTACGCCTCCGCTATTTTGGCACCAAAGTAGCCGCCAAATAATGTCTCTGGTTGGTCAGTGATTACTACTAACAGCTGCCTCTACAAAAAACATAGTTATTAATTTGTAGAGATATAAACTTCCTATAAAATTGATTTCAAGATTTTTCTCTAATTTTGACAATACAGGCGTTAAATATAACTTCAATTACACAGTTTTGTGATATTTTTAAATAGAAGTTTATACATTTGGTAGGTTAATTTACTGGGGTAACATAACTAGGCCTAACACATAAAATTCTGAAGTAACTACAGTGATTAGATGAGCCATTTTAGCATCTAGCTCATTATATTTTTAGGGGGCAGCGGTGGCGTAGTGTCCGGGGCGCTCGCCTCCCACCACGGCGATCCGGGCTCGATCCCCGGCGGGTTCACTCCCGGATTCTCGCATGTGGGAATCGTGCTGGACGATGACGCTTGCCGGCGGGCTTTCTTGGGGTACTCCCGCCTCCCCCGCCCTTGCACTCCAGCGCCGCTCCATTATAGGGTTTCATTTCTGTCATGCCGGGGGATGACGGTCACCTACGGGTCCCAGCTGTAAAAACCGTCACTCGGAGGGTGTCGCCTTGCCCTGGGTGCACTCCCCACACGCCATTTATTTATTTTTATTTTGTGTTTTTTCGTAGACCAATTCTGACGAATTGTTATTTTGAAATGTTTTCTTTCCCGACTCTTATTTTTGTTCAAAGATGAAACCAGAAACATATGAAACAGTATCGAGACAATTACAAATACAGACGTGCCTTGCCCTGGACTCGGACCCAGTAAACCTCGTTCTTTATGTAAGTGCACAATCAACTGTGTTATGGAGGTTGGACTCGTAGCATCAACTTCGGGTGTAATCAGTCTAATGTTCTGAATGCTTGGGCTCACTAACCTAACATATTTGCAGGGCCATCATTATGAAAATAAGTGTTTAGCCACTTAAAACACGTTAGTTTACATGGCCTACCGCAGCACGACTTGTACAATGAATACCGTGGCAATCGTTCGATTGGCCCCCAAGGTATAGCATAAAAAATTGATTTTCTTGATAGTTGCTATCCTACAAAATTGCCTAAAAAATAGGTTCTTTATAAAATGCATCTTATATATACTGTCAGCATACATTTTTGTTTTGTTTAATACGGTTGTTAAATAGATAATGGAAATACATCAAAATAGCTATTTAGCCACCATTTTGAAAATCAATGTCAGATTCTACTTAAATTAAGTATCTTTAAATTATCTCCAGTAGCACTTATTGTCTGAAAAATCTGGTTGAAATGGAATTGTTCCTGAAATATGGCAAAATGTTGAATTTTTCTCCTGGCCCTATTTTGTATAAAGGCCGGTAAAAGAGTATCTTTGTATGCATATTTTTTGGCTTGTAATGAATGCTGTTAGCATACAAAATTTGGTTGTATTATGTTGAATTGTCTCATAGATATGACATTTACATCTAAATGATTTACACAAAACATTAACATAAAACATGTTAGTTCACAAACCTTACTGTAGCACTATTTACGTGAACAATTTGGTAGTTATCGGCTGATTGGTTCTAGAGATTTAGCAAAAAACGTTAATTTCTTTTAATTCACAATCTCCATAAACGTAGGAAGAAAAGTTTATGTATAAGCAGCTTCGATGATTATAATAAACGCTGCCTGTGTATAAAGTTAAGTAAGAATCGGTTGCATAGTTTCGTAGATATAGCACACTAAGCTAAAATGTTACTATAGGGGCCATTCTCAAAATAAGGGACTTGCAGACTTAAAACAAATATACATTAATATGACCTGCCCAGGTACAACTTCTTCGCTATAGATGGAAGAAATCAGTTGATTGTTTCCTGAGATATGACACAAAAACTCAATTTCTTCATGTGAGGTTATCTTAGGAAATGGTGGATAAATGAGGCTCTGTATGGACAAATTTGGTGGATATAAAAGATACTGCCAGCATACAAAGACATGGTGAAATTAGTTTCGTAGTATCGATGATACAACACACTGAGCTAGTATGTTTATATGGAAACCATTCAGAAAATAAGTGCTTGGCAAAGTCAAGAAATATCAGTTTACATTATCTGCTGGAGTGCTACTTGTTTGACAGATTTGGCAGAAGTCTGTTAATTTTTTTTGGTGATATAACAAAAAATTTAATTTTTTATGTGATGCTCATTAAAAAAATTGTGGACAAAATAGACTTTGAGTTGAAAATGTGATAGTTGATATATATACTGCCAGCTTACATAGTTAAGTTGGAATTTATTAGATTGGTTCGATTATATAGCATATATAGCTAAAACAGCTATATATACACCATTTTAAAAATAAGTGTCTGGATTAATTTTAAAAAAACTAAGTAGTTTACATTACCCGAGCCAGTATAATATGTTTGCCAAGTTTGGTAAGAATCGGTCAATTCTTTCCCGAGATATGACATAAAAACATAACTAATTCCTGTGGCACTGCCTTACAAAATGACGGACAAACGGTTATTTTTGGCATATATTAGGCTTGTAATAGATGATTTCAGTATATGAAATTTGATCGAAATTGGTTGAACTGTATGGTACAAAATCAAATAGACCTAACAGGCACCATATTGAAAATAATTGCCTCGCCAATTTTAATTGCCAATAGCCTACCATAGTACCATAGTATAATTTGCGTGCCTATTTTTTCGAGAATCGTTTTGAGTAATTTTCTATATATAATGTAAGAGCTTAATTTTTCATGAAGTGCTATCTTTCAAAATGGCAAACCAACAACAATATCCATTTATTTGTTAATTGCTAACATAACGTGCTGTCAACATACAAAATTTGATGTAAATCGGTTGAACCATTCTCGAGATATGATACACCGCCACAAATTTTTAAATAGCCATCATTATTCACAGTATTCGATTTGACCTATCTACAGGGACAAAAGTCCTGCTACGGGTCCTGGTTCTAAAATTGTTTAAATAGTAAAATAAAATGACATTCGCTGTACTACATCCATTTATTTGGCGATTAACCTAAAAAACATAACTTTGTATATACATAATGTTTATTTTCTATTTTAGTAAGGAATATATGTCTTTGTTGTATTCGCTCAGTTGTTTTTTTGGGTAATTTTCTTACTAACGTTATAAATGGGTCAGAAGAGATCATCATATATTTTATTAAATCTAAATTTGATCTTGCTCGTGAGCTTTTGCATGCGTGACCCAATCTCACTTTCCGGATTTCTTTATTTTTTGCTTCTGCGGCCTCTTCGGACATCTGGCCTATTGGTATGATAGATTCTTGTACAATTATGTAACCATGAACAAGGATTTTGTGCAGGGTTGGAGGCATGATGTACCATCCATACAAATTCAAATACAAGACTCTTGTCTCTCAACAAAATTAAATCTAAATAGTGTTGCGTCTATTTATAGACCTGTTGCAATGGTTCGCAATATGATGCTTAATCTATATATTAGTTTTTCTTCTAAACCAGTAATATTAGCAGTTGCTTGGGAACTAGCAAAAAAGCGCCTAGCAGTGTTGCCATTGTTGTTAGTTCCCATTCCTGGTCCTACGTTGTCTATAATGAGACCTACAACCTTAAATTGATTTACAATGTCTTCTTTTTTTTCCCTCATAATTTCTTTTTTCTCGGTGCCTCTTACTTGCTATTCTTTAATATCTAGGCGATAGGCAATTTTGAGAAGGCATTCCATAGTCCTCATGTATGCATGCAGACTGGAGATACCAAACTTGTAAGTTACATGTTTGGGTCCGCGACATGCTCCGCAGATGGCTCAACTAAATTTAATGATTTTCCACTAGCTTTACAAATGTAGCATTTTTGTGTGGATTTATTGTCTGCTAACAAGTTGCATATTTTACTATCTATCATTGTCAAAATGAATTTATGGTTAATGGTGACATGTTTGTTTAATTTTGTGATTTTCGTAGGCAACAGTAATTCAATTTGTTTCTCCGTATTTTCACATTCTTCTTTTATCAGCGATTTTGTTTCTTTTTTGTATATAAATTTTGACGTCTTTGTTTCTGAACCCATTTTAACAGAATTTTTTCACCTTCTCTTTACGCAAGGGCTTTTATTTGCTTCCCTTGGTATTCATTGCAGGTTTGATTGATGAAGAAAGAATTCGAGAAGTCAACCATTGTTTGTAATCGTTTCTTCAGGTTAGTAGAGCGCCACACATCAAAAAATTATTTCCGCTTGGGCCACGTATCTATCGACAAAATGTACCAAATTTAAACATTCGCAAAAAATCGCAACGAATGGGTATATTTTTATAAATAAAAATAGTCAAGGATAAGAACAACACAAAAATTAATCCTTGACTACACTTGACTCAAAAAATATAACATTGCAAAGTCGGGCAACTTGAGAATTTTGGCCGAATTTTCTCAAGTTTAGTTGTTATCTTCTTACTTTAGAAATCATTAGTAGTTATTTATTATTAATGCATAAATAAAATATTAAATAAGCGTAGAAAATTATTTCATCACTGCGTAAACTTTAAATATCCAACACTTCATCAAACAACACGCGCAAACACAATGACGATCACAGTCGAACTGCGAACAGTTTTCTACCTGCTTTGGCAAAGGGTTCGAGTGCGTTTCTATTGTATGTTATCGCTATTCAAACGGTAAGAATGGTTCTTTGGAACATTAGTTAAGCTGTTGTAGGCATTATTTTAAATTAGTTTCGTTGTAAGTTTTTTATACCTTTTGTCTAGCTGGGTTGGTCCAATCGAATACTGTGGCGTAGTCATGTGGCGTAACCATTAGTTACAGCTAATACATACTGGGAATTTCCGCATGTAAAACCACACGTCATATTATTCTTAACAAATTAACTAATGTTTATTTCAAAACAAAAAATATAACACAAAACAATGGTGAGGCATTAAACTGTCACACATGGACATGGCCTGACCACAGAGCCAAGATGAATGTTTTATAACGTTATAGTATATTATATGTAAGTCATCTGAACTCACCAGGAATCTTGTTCTCTGGCTTCTGTATGTCTGACGGGCTCTCGTAGTCGAATACATATGCATATGTGGGGAAAGGAGACCACTTAGTCTGCTGCTGCAATACACGGTGCATGGGAAACACGAACTCATAGTCCGACATCACCTGCGAAAAAAGGACTATCATATCTGGTACCTGACGAAATACATGCGTGATGCAATATTTTAACATAAGCCCAAATTGAATATGCAAATAAGAGGTGCAGAGATTACATTACACTGATAGCATTAACACATTTTAATAACTTGCGGATTAAAAGCAAAAAATCCCAGGGTAAACGTGAAAACTAATATAAAATACAAAAAAATAATTTCTCAAGAACAGAGAAAACTGAATTTTACAAAAATACGTGTTCAAAAGTCGATATACTAATTTCAAAATTCAAAATTAAAACCAAGTAGTAATTTCAACCAATCAGATGGATCTGGGCACGTGGCAGCTACCATCGTTACCAAATGCAAGCCCATATTAACGAAACACATGCTCATAATATCCCTATATACAGACATAAAATTAAAGAGGGTTAAGTTTAGGAAAACAAACTGCCAGACGGAAATAGCACACCAACGATAATCCACGCGACAACAACAAAACGATGCAAATAGCGATAACACTAGCTGGTATGCACATAATTTCAAGATAGGACATTTGCATGGAACCGCACTGCCTACAGTAGCGCTGCTAGCACCAACCAGCAGTCGTAGTGGCTGGCATGAAGTCGAAGCCGCATTGAATCTACAGAGACCAGACGATAACAAGCAAGCATACAGAGTGAAGAGGGATTCCGGCAAATCGACAACTACATCGCTTTACGCAGTTGACGGACTTCGATAGAAGTCTCATAACGGGGCTGAAAGCCGCAGGGTGGTCGTGTCGCCGGACAGTTCAGCATGTGGATCGTTCGGCCCATACTGAGAACAATGTACATGTGAAGGCACCCACACACGCCGAGGACCAACTCAGGACAGACAAGGTCGATCGCCTGTCGAGAGGATCGACGGAGAGTGTGGCAAGCCTAGATAGCTCCAGCTGGCGGAGGCGAATCTGCGATCCCAGCGCCCATAAATGTGCTTCTGTGAACTCTGCAACTGCGGCTGATCCATTTGCAGTGGTTCCAGACCAGAGCAATGTGGACCACCACAGACTGGCGATGTGTGGTGTTTAGTGATGAGTGCCGCTTCGTTATGAGGACCGATGATCATCCACCCAGGTGTGGAGAGCACTTGGTCAATGCCACAATTCCAATCTGGCTCTCTAGCGGCACACTTCCTCCATGGCAGGCATTATTGTCTGGGGAGCTGTATCGTATGATAGCCGATCCACTTTCCTCACATTACATGATATCCTACGCCTCCACCTGCTCTCGTTTCTGGCCAGGTGTGATATTCCAGCAGGATAACAATCGACCGCAAATGGTATGGGTCGCCCAGGATTGTTGCTGCGTGCATTGCAGTGCAAGGGGGTGCGACACACTATTGAAGATAACTGGACAGTGTACCACAGATATATTGCAACTCTGTTTCTGTCATCTAGTGTATTACTCACTCATCTGTATCACTAACTCTGTAAATATTCAGTACCATCCAATGTGCATGTTCATTGACCAGCAGCGTAGGAAAAGAGTAATTTCAACCAACACTATTAAAGTGCACTGCGCTCTTAGAAACACAATGAAGTACTTCACTGTTAACGCCAATATATAGTACAGCATTCTCTCAACAAAGTAAAATTACGTTATAAAAAAAATTCTGAAAATAGAATAAATTAAATCAAGTCGTTCACATTGAGTAATTTTTTGTAAATAAAATTTCCGTCATTAATACTTTGTAAATTTATTCAAGTAAACTTGTACGTATAAGTTAACTTACATTAATTAACTGAGCGAATGCATCTTCAGTCGTTTGCTTCTCGTTGAAGTAGAACTTCTTCATCAGGCTGGCGATCTCCTTGCTCTTTTCCTGACCAACCTCATTAGCTAGATCAATAGGGACCAGCGTTAGGATAAGCTGATCAATCTGTGAAAGCTTCGAAGTAGGAGATGGGCCTGTAAAATTTTGCACAACGGTGTGTACAATGCAATCGGTTTTATATTACCTTATTAGACAACCCCATTTAATTTGTTCATAAATATTCGTATTTATTACCTGATCACTGTAAAACATTTGTATATTATGCTGTATGACACTTTGTTATATTTGATAACAGCTTTCTTATTTTTATATACTTTGTCCAATGTTGCTGCCAAATATTTTATGAAGATGGATAGAATGCTACCTAATACATATTATTTGCGGTTTTCTCTATAGTACAAAATTTACTCTGTGTTGCACATATGTATTGTTTTAGTGCTACATATATACAGTTATTAACTCAGAAAATTTCATGTTAAAGAATATTTGGACATTTTTGGTATCCATAAATTAAGCACATGGTTGAGTTTTTTTTTTTTTGCACCATAAGTTCTGGTATTAATAAAAGGTAGGCAGAAAGTCTATGGTCTGGGAACCTGTAGATATGAAAACCCATTTTGAAAAAAAATATCAGGCATAAGGGCACGAGACATCGGAGCCGGAGCTGGTCGGCCGCCATGTTGTGACATTATCTGCGCCATATTGGATGTGGGTGGCTTTGACCTAATGCTCAGGAAATTTTCCACATGCCCATGAATTCGATTAACCTTGAAATCAATAAAATAGCAAAAAAAAAATTATAAAATGCTAAACAAATTTCTAAAAAATTTAAAAATCGTAAAGTTTTAAAATATTTTTGAAATTTAAGAATTTTGAAAAATTTTGCAAAATTCATTTACACGCAGGAGGTCCGGTATTCCAAACAAATATGGCAGAGCAAACATCCTCCCAAAAAGATAACCAGCAGAAAACTGATCCCTACCACCATATTTCATTGGTTTATATGGCACACCCCTCCTCCTACCCATAGCACGTCTGATAAGTTGAGTCCCCTGTACCACCTCCATCCTCACCACACATGTATACTTGCTCCCCTCTAGCATCTTATTGGATTGACGTCACACTCCCACTCCATGATTTTACATCACACCTGACTCCCTCCCATCACTCCTCTCACACCATTTTCTCACACCTTCGCCCCACGCCTCTGCCTTCAACCAGCCCTCCTCAGTACGATGTTATCCCCTTCCTCCAATTAATATAGACTTGTCTCCATTGAGTATCTCTTACGTTACCCTTCACCGCATACTATAATCTGACCAATTATTAGCCCTAGCTTAACCCCTTACCACTATCGCTCTTGTTTTCAGCATTGTCTACCAGAGTGTGTAAGTGGGGAAAGCAGTTAATGGGAACAAAGCCGCATCTCGCCACAGTTCCTCGTCTAATGCGAGAGGCGAAGGACCACCTTCTCTCGTCTCTCTTCATTTGAGCATTCAGAAAATTAAGTCATTTTAAGTTCGACTATTACATTGCAACCGGTCACAGAATATTATTAGGCGCGGTCATATTATTAATATATTTTCCCCCAAAATTAAAAAATTTGCTTAAATTTGGAGTTTATTTTCGTGCCAGCTAGCGTCTAGACGAATATAAAACTTCATAAAATATAGCACTGAATTTTTTTTAAAATTTATATATCTGCCATCGATCTGATTTGCAAAGGCGACAGCTCGGTACGTGTACCACTTCGCGAAGCTTCACTCAACGTGATATAAACATGAAAAGATTGGTCTTGCGTACAATAAAGATCGAGGCTCACATAAGTAGCGCGAGCCCTTTATTCATGTCAATAAAGAGACGTGCGGGTCCTTCACTGGCTAAAAACTGATTCGTCACCATTCACAGCAATAACCCGAGATAAAACTCCGTCACCACGCGAGCGGCCATTATGCACACCAGCATTGCAGCAGGTTCTGGAATGAATAATGAGAACAGGTCTGGAAGGCTGAAACTGCACTCCATCACAGTCTAAAGACCTATGCCGCTCATAACGAGAGTGGGTCGTCAAAGGATATTTGCCCATTTTCAGCCCGAATAAGGGAAAAATCGCGTTTGTCTCTCCACATAATTCTGCCCGCAATAAAACTTAATTTATTGCTCGAATGCAGCGTGGCAAAACCGACCCCATTCAACGAAAGGTGGGTATTCACAACGAAAATTAAAACCATGAATGAAAGCAGAGATATCGAAAATACTGTAAAATCATGTGTAAGAAACATACGCAATTATAAAGAAGCAGACAAAGAGTGTTGTTAGGGATGAATATTAACGAAAAAACAATAATTTAGTGTCCCCGAAACCACACGCTTGCCCTCTCGGCAAATACTTTTATTCTTCATTCATGTTGGAAAACATTGTGAGCAGAGTACGGATGGTTTAAGCAGCTAAAGTAATCATGGCTCGAACAAATCAAAATGGAGTAAAATCCACCTCCTCTCCTGCGATATGCACAGTGAAGGGATAGGCACTCGTCAAAATATAGACACTCATCATTAAAAACATTTTCATCCAAGTTATATATCAGTACACTTTAAAATACACTGGAGAGCCAAAAAAACTGATATAGGCGTGCGTATACAATTAACAAAGGCATGGAACCAATCAGAGTAACGCGATACGGTCAGCAGCTAGATCAGTTACTGCTGCTACAATGGCAGGTTATCAAGATTTAAGTGAGTTTGAATGTGTTGTTATAGTCGGCGCACGAGAAATGGGACATAGAATCTCCGAGATAGAGATAAAATTTGGATTTTCGCGGACGACCATTTCACGAGTGTACCGTGAATAACGGGAATCCGGTAAAACATAAAATCTTCGACATCGCAGTGGCCGGAAAGAGATAGTGAACGAACGGGACAAACGACGACTGACGAGAATCATTAAACGTGACAGACGTGGCACTCTTTCTCAAATTGGCGTAGATTACAATGCTGGGGCATCAACAAGTGCCAGCGTGCGAACTATTCAACGGACCATCATTGATAAGGGCTTTCGGAGCCGAAGGCCAAATCGTGTACTGTTGTTGACTGCACGACACAAAGCTTTACGCCTTGCCTGGGTCCGCTATAATAACACCGTCATTGGATGTGTTGATGACTGGAAACACGTTGCCTGGTCTGACGAGTCTCGTTTCCAATTGTATCGGGCGGATGGACGTGTGCGGGTATGGAGACATCCTCATGAATCCATGGACCCTACATGTCAACAGGGGACTGTTCAAGCTGGTCGAGGCTCTGTCATGGTACGGGGCGTGTGCAGTTGGGGTGAAATGGGACCCCTGATACGTCTAGATACGACTCTGATAGGTGACAGATACGTAAGCATCCTGTCCGATAACCTGCACCCATTCATGTCCATTGTGCATTCCGACAGACGTGGACAATTCCAGCAGGACAATGCGACACCCCACACGTCGAGAGTTGCTACCTAGTGGCTCCAGGAACACTCTTCTGACTTTCGACACTTCCATTGGCCACTTATTCATTAGCCATGGACATTATTGAGAATATCTGGGATGCCTTGCAACGTGCTATTCAGAAGAGATCTCCACCGCCTCGCACTCCTATGGATTTGTGGACTGCCCTGGAGGATTCATGGTGTGAATTGCCTCCTGCATACCTTCAGACATTAGTTGAGTCCATGCCACGTCGTCTTGCGGCACTTCTGCGTGCTCGTGGTGTCCCTACACGATATTAGGCAGGTGTACCAGTTTTTTTGGCTCTTCAGTGTATATGCAGTGGAAAAAAAATTCCACACTATTAACCACGCGCAGTTATTAAATTTAGCTTCTGCTGATTGAATATAAACCGACTTACACCTGCAGGTAGTTGACATATAGAAAGTTGTGCTTGGAAAATCTTTATATACCTTGAGGAGAGTGCAGTATAAAGTACTCCACATTTTGCATGCGAACAGTATTTATTAGAAGCATCGTTTATGCATACAGAAATCCTATTCTGCTGCCTTTTTAAGATAGCGCTACGTGAGAAACTGTAACGGGTTTTGACATATTTCCAGAGACATTCAACTAATTTCCACAAGGTTATCGCACACCACTAGTTCTACAAATAGTCATACGCTCTTAAATGACTTTAAATGGTCAGGCACTGTATAAAAGTGGTGGTTATTTAAATAATTGATTAAAGTTTATAATTTCTCTTAAAACCACATTTTGTGTGTTGACAGTATCTATCTGAAGCATCGCGTACATAAACTATTTTTTTTTTGTCTTTTTCTACCACATTACCTAATAAGAAACTTAGTTTTTGTGCTATATCTCGTGAACCAATCAACTTATTTACACAAGATTCTTCACAAATGTGGCGCTCCGGTAGTTCATGTAGACTTGCATGATATAAGGTCTTCAGACACTTATTTTCAAAATGAAGGCTACGTAAATATTTCAGGTTAGTAAATTCCATCATTCAAAACATTATAATCATTACATCCGAAGCAGAAACTACGAATCCAATCTACGTGATGTAGTTGATTGCTCGATATCTTACCGTACGAAATTTTGTGGGTTCGACAACCGGGTAAAACACGTGTGCATTTGTAATTTAATCACTACTCTTGCATTTGATTCTTATTCCATCTCTAGTGATGTTGCTGTCAACGAAAGGTCTAGACCTACATACCATCTAAGATTTTGAGTACTTCATCGAAAATTATTTGCACTCATGTAGAGAAAAGTAGGTTCATTAGTTACATTTTAAAATTCTTGTTTTCGCCTACTTTCCTCTAAGAAAAAAAAAAGTAGCCTAATGTAATTACCTTCCTGCGTGTATGTTTGTGTAACTATATAGGTTTGTCCCCTTAAAAAAATTTGAACGCGACACAGAATTTCACCAAACTCGATACATTCGTATCAGTTTATATTTCTAGTTTTTGACTATGTGAAATTCTTGTTTTTGAACTTTGGCTGTGTGCTCTGTTCAATCTCTATAATTATTTTACCTATTTGAACCAAAATTGATTATTTCACATTTAAAACATTATAATTACGACCAGAAATGTACATCTTCTTTAGGCCACCGTTTTGAGGAAAGTGCCCCATAAAAGAGTAAAGATCTAAAGTTATGTAGGGGGAAACACACTGCCAAGGTGGGTTACATTTGGCAGACAAGAAGTTTTGTGGTAACTCACCGTAACTATATATGGAACTATCACGTGTGACTGTAACTTTCCTAATGCCAACCATATAAATGTTTTATGTTAGAATAATAAATCTAATGAACCATTTAACTAATTTTGACCAATTTTTATATGCTGGCAGTATGTGTTGCGAGAATTAAATACTCTTCGCTTACGCAGTCTCTGTTGTCCAACGGTTATTAAGATAGCATCGCCTAAATAACTATAGCTCATACAGCGTGTTTGTGATATTAACTCAACCAATTACAGTCTCATTTGGAATATAAGTATTGCTATGGTAGACCACCATATCAAAAACATATATCCAAAACTGCCGACAAAATAATTTTGATATTACCTTTCTATCGAATTATTAAACGTATTTCAATAAAGCTTTTTATGTTGGCAGCAAGTGTTGCAAGCACAAATTATGACTCACAGTCTGCTTTGCCTGAAGTTTGTTAGATTGCATAGCATCTCCTCTCTCCAGAACTAACTCCTCAGAAATATTCTGCATAGAGGTCAAGCAGTGATGTGGTAGGCCACCCTAATTCTATAGGATTTTGGCATGCTAGCAAGCCATGCATACTTACCGATAATTTCAAGTAAACGTATCTTCTGATAGTTAATTGCTGAGTTACAACCCGTCCCACAAAACAGGCCTGTCAACTTGGCAACTCCCGCCCAGGCATTTGTATAAAGCGGGTGAAAGACTGATACGAATTAGAAAAGAGGCTGACAACATGTTATTTGGTGGTACCTAATTGGCCGTCTCGCGACAGTCGTGTTGCGAATGTGTTGGAGACAGCAGGGAATGTCACACCTCAGCAAGCATAGGTAGGCGTAAGTGGTGTTTGCTGCAGTGCAGACACCACTTGCCAATACACAAGAGTTCTGAGCTTAACGCTACGCACACACTGTGCAAGTAAGTGGCTTTATCAATGGCCTCACGGCCAAACATGCCAGTCGTATGATTGAAATTATTTTTTCGTCGGTTGCGTAGTTCCCTCAAATGTTCATATTTACTCGATAACTTTCCAGAATACTGTCAAACGGGACATTATTTGTGGTATGAACTTTTCTGTTAATTAATATGTTATTTACACTGTTACTGAAGTCAATATTAGCCTAAAAATCGAAATTTGCGCTTGATTTATTTTGGTGTTTTTATAAATTCTTTGGTACAACTGATGATAAAAATGTATATGATTACATTAAAATGACGTATAATGAATAAATAGGAAAATGTAATGCACATAACTTGCTTTATTTATTAATTTTCTTTTACTTGTATCATTTTTCCTTTATTCTGTAAAATAGAACCACCTTAATGTAAAGTTTTCGATATATTTATAAAAATTAACTTATCTTCACTGTTTTTACAGAACGCATTGAAATCTGAAACATATAGTTTAAAGTGGTTAAGGTTTTTTTTTTAAGTAGTTACCTTACTACAGATTTGTGACATTTATCTCTGGAACAGTTAAGAGCATATTAACCCTACTTGGTGAGCAGAGGACTATCACTGTACGCAATACACTAAGTGATATCTCTAATATATCTTGTTGAAAGATGTCACCTGAAATGTTTATTTAATTGCACATTTTGGTTNTACACTAAGTGATATCTCTAATATATCTTGTTGAAAGATGTCACCTGAAATGTTTATTTAATTGCACATTTTGGTTACATCTCAACCGATTACCGCTACATTTTGCGAGTAAACCGTGCTACTAATGTAACGTAGACATTTACAAAGTATTAACCTATTAACAAAGCCACTATGAAATTGTTTTGCCATATATATATTATCTCTAACAATGATGATACTGAAATTTGGTTTGCTTAAATACGTGTTCTGGGTACGAAATTCAAAGAGTGTTTGACTAAATTCATCCATAATTCTGGAAGATACTAGCATCAAAATTGTTATTGTTATAAGTTTACATCAATAGTACACTAAGTTTTGGTATTTAAAGTCAAATGCGGAGTAAATTATTACTCTATCTGCGCCAGTACTGCACTTTATATCAGGTGATATCATTTTAATCTGTGCTGTAGAGAAGTGCTCTTTTAACAGCAGAATATCTTCTTTATAAAATAAGTAAACAGATAATGAATTAGACTGAAATGTTGTACCGTATCAAAATACGACACGTTATTTAAATATTATTAAGCTATATTTTGCAGTAACAAAATCATTAAAACGAAAGTTCCTATATTTTTTAAATGACTCGGAATTATTATTTTAACCAATGTTGTTATTCATATGTTTACTATTCATTTGAGTATTCTAAAATTTCTTTCTTTTTAGATGAGTTAGTTATTTAATACTTAATCGTAACAATTTTCGTTTGGTATAATAATGTATAAAAATTGTTTCGATTAGTTATTTAAAATATATTTGATTTATTACATTTTTTTAATTCAGAATTTTGCGAGTTAATTTGTATTGGTGATTTGTTTAAATGTAGTTTTATTCTGTCTATGCAAGTGACTTTCAGAGTCACGTTANCGAGTTAATTTGTATTGGTGATTTGTTTAAATGTAGTTTTATTCTGTCTATGCAAGTGACTTTCAGAGTCACGTTAAGTTGCCAGTCGAGCAGAACTTTGTGCAGATTATGTTTCTTCAGATTGGACATACACTGTAATGTATCCAACTCCTGTGATCGTAGTAACCTTCCTTGTGCTCCCAGCATCCCTATGTCTGTAATGGTTACCCTGGCGTTTTCAAGCATCCTGGCCTTGATCTCGAAAGGATCATCTNTCCCAGCATCCCTATGTCTGTAATGGTTACCCTGGCGTTTTCAAGCATCCTGGCCTTGATCTCGAAAGGATCATCTCATCTCGCCCACGTGATTTATTGCCTCTGACTTCGTGTCAGGGCGTTAGTGCTCCGGATTGGCCAACCAACACATTATATCGACAGCTTTGTACTAATTCCGTTTGTGTTTTGTTATGCTTTCCTACACGCTCCACGTAGCTTTCGTCAATCTCATACTGCCTCGGTGTATAGAGCAACTGCGGATTCATAGTAGTACCCGAACCCTGTCAGTTTCCAGGGAGACAGTTCCCCTCGTTATCTAACAACTAAAACAAATAAGTTCTGAAGAGCACCTCATCATCAAATTTATGCTCAACTTGGAAATGAAAATAGAATAATATGTCTTGCCCCATCCAGAGAGAGAGGTGTTTCGATATAATGCTTGCATCAAAGATTTCATTTAGAGTAATTTGTTTTAGGCAATGATAAATTGGTTTGTTACACGCTCTCTATGTGACGAAGGAAAAGTTTGCAGATTCGTCCACTATGAAGAGGCTAAATAAGATGAGCTATCAAAGTGGTACTTCACAGAACATATTATGAATATCTGGACACTGTAATGTCTGAAGTTGAAAAACCATTTTACCAGGAATGTTTCAATATTTTAGGAGCTCTCAAGAAGATGCTATTGAAACCTGTTTCACCACGGGATGAGGAAATTGGGAATTTGCAGTTTCGCTGGAAAATGCAACATATATGCTGAGAAAGTGAGTTATGATTTAGCTATCTTGAGCAGTGATTCGGCCATCAAAAACATTGAATCAGTCAAGATATGAATATCTGTCCCTAAAACTAGAAAACAGAAGAACGTACGATATTCAAAGTGACGAATATAAATAATTATTGCTGTTTCTGCAACTTCTGCAATTGCAGAAAGTCCGTCTCCATGCTACAAAAACTAAAATCGTTCCTCCGCTTTGTTGTTGGCCAGGAGATACTAAACCACTTGTGTGTGTTGCATGCGTACCCTGAAAGAGTGGATGAGGTGAAGGTGGCGTACTTGATTACAGATTATATATACATAGTCCCTTTCTAGCAGGCGTATTCGGGAAAATATAAGTGCAAATGTGCTGTCCTGGAATTCGCGAAATATGCCCAATATTTTTCACGTGATTTTGCTTTGAATATGTCACGTGTTAAGTACAATACATTTACGTATTTATTTTTATTTATTTTAAAATAACCCCTTAAAAGTCTTTGCGCCTATAAGAGTCATTAGTATTTAGTATGTCATTGATTACATTTGTTTTCCTATTTCAGGGGATTTCGTGCAATTTTACTTAAATGATTTTCTTACATTTCCTCGGGTTTCTGGAATGGATTGGGTGTGGAACCCCTGAGCATTAACAGGGACCCTCAGTATCCGAGGAGCGCTACCCTGGCTGTGTACCGCGGCCTCTGACATCCTTATGTGTCAGGGCGAGTATTTAAGTAGCAACATAAAATGTGTTTGTTCATCTATACATAAGCGGAAAGAGGTGTTGCCTATTTATATTATTTAGGTTATGAAAATAAAATTAACATCACCAAAAAATTAATTTTTGCATTGTTATTACTATTTTATTAATAAGTTTATAGGAAATATAAATGTAACGTGGCTTGTGAATATCAATGCAAAGAAATTTGTCACAGAGTTCAATTAGATAGACCTGTGACATATCTTAGGGAAACCAACTTAACTTTGGCAAACAAGTATTACTACGTTAGAGTGGTATAAACTGACGAGTTGCAAGTGGATCAGGCATATATTTTCAGATTGATGGTAATATAAGAATTTTATTTTAAGAGACATGTTCCTTTTATGTCCGTCTTAACCAGGGCCGACTTCATCAAATATATTCGCAAACATATCTAGGAGAAAGTATCATTATTAGTTATGCAAGTAGCTTCTTGTGTTTAAATTATGGAACAGCACCCATAAAAGAAACTATTGACGTATAGTAAATAATAATTGTATTAAAAATTATTTTTGTTTTGTAGTATAGCATGTCAAACAAATTATTTAAACTCATAATATTTAGAGTATTCCTTTTGATAATTTTAATCTGTAAGTAAAAAAGAGAATCAATTAGTGATCGCAGGATATTACACCAATAATTGCAAGATGTTATTTTTACTGTGTTATCTTGAAATTGGAAAATGCTTACATTTGTCAATAACAAAGAAGATTCCTTACTTCTAAAAGAAAACAATAAATTAAGAAAATAGTTAGTAATAAATAACCACGAGTTCTGCTCATATTATTTTTAGTTAAATATTTTCCTTCGGGTTTCATTTAGTACTAATAAGATAAGAATGAGTTAATTTTTTTATTGTACATGTACGAAAACTCAATGTTTTTTACGTACTTGAGTTATTCTTGTAATAAGTTTTTTTTGTTTTGGTGTACTTTAGTAGGCATATTTGTTTATTAATATTTCACGCCACTTGACGTGTTTTTCGTGCTATGCTGTAATACGTTTGTTTCCGGGGTTTTATACACATCTTAAATGGCAAATAATTATTATCCTGTGGTCGTTCGTCGCGCATGGCCGAAATGACGATGTTGATCTTACCTCCCATCGCCATGAATTTCCATTCCGCTGACGTTACGCCTATTATGAAGGGAACCTTCGTAAAGTGTCCTCCTTCCACAAGCTTCCTCGGCGAGTCGGGAAGGAATGCCTCTGGGCCCAGTTCGTAGCTAGGGAAGAACGCCTCGTGCAGAGCTTGATGCAGCTCCTGACAAACCATGTCAAGAACCATACATTATTTCACGATTCGCAGTTAAAAAGAAAGGCCTACATGTACTGAGAAATAAAAATACACATTTAATGCTTTTATTATTAGTTTTTTAGGGATTACATTTTGCATACCATTTCATGCCTTTGTGCCGAAATTCTGGACTACATTCTGAACATTGTTGAATGTAATGAGACCCAGGTGAGAATAATTGACACTGGAAGACGCTGTGTATTTCCAATGTCATTAAGAAATTAATGTTCCAGAATATATCAATAATGTTTTGATGCTCATGAAAAAGTGATACATTTTATAGCCATTTCACTTCACAGAATGTGTAAATTGCGATATGCTTGTTCTCAGTACGGTACTCATTTAACATCGTAACTGAAATTTTGATGTAAACTCAGTTTTAATAAGCAAAAAAAAAAAAGCAGTTAAAGTACCTTGTAAGTCGAATGAGAGTTACGTAAATTGTCTGCAAAATAAGAAGAGCGAAACATGACAGGGTTTATGGGTAATGATTGGTAAATGCCCTGTTACCCTTCAGTCAAACGACTTTGTTAATGATTTTTATTAATAGAAACGTAATACACTGGTTACAAGCTCAAATCCTAGACATTCACAAACTTTTACAGGCACAGGATACATATTTTTACAAATTCGGTTTCACTTGATCATATTCCTTCGTAGATGTATTTGGTGTGTATATGTTACATGTTAGGCACATATTAACCTGCCAATTAATAACTCAGCAAATAGCCAAAGCCAATTTTCTATTAACATTATATTTAGCAAATAGTCAGATACTCGCGTGCATAAGCACGCCCGTCTGTCATTTGATAACATAAGAGCAACGATATTAACCCCGTAATTCTATGTATTAATTTTGAGCATAAAAGGCATAAGGAACATATAGTATTCATGCATACTTGCGTTTTTTTTTTTTTTTTTTTTTTTTTTACTGTTAAGCATACGTAAAATACAAAACCCCACAGTTAGGAAATATTCCTTTTGTTTATTTTTTTATTATTAACAATTCAGCAAGCAAAGCAGAAGTGGGAAGTTATACGGATCAATATATTTGACCTACGTTTTGTTATATGCAAATGTGTTAAATGTAATGGGTATATAAACTCCACGGGAACCAACAATGTAAATATCCTTCCCCACCAATAAGGATATACGTTACACATAACAAGCACATTTGCTATATACATTTGTAACATTCCTAATAATATTTGGGTTAAGTGAGCAACAAAAAAATTACAGATAAACAGATAAACTTATTTTTATCTCTCTCTCTCTCTCTCTCTCTCTCTCTCTCATATATATATAAACAGGATTATTCTAAAATCATGGGACAAACATTGAGGGGTGGTAGAGCTCACTAAAACAAACAATTATTGTATAGGAATATATGGGCGGCAGTGACGCGTTGAGGCACAAACAGAAAAATAACACATGAAATGCAACACATTGTTTATTTACAACGTCGCCGCTAAATGCCTTTTTACAGCAATGTTTATAATAATTGCTCAAAATTGCTACCACCGACAGTAATGCAAGCTTGGTAGCGTCGGTGGAGTGATTGGCGAACAGATTCAAATACGCCGGGTATTTCACGCATGCCACCATTGTCAGCCAATCACGCCATATGTAGAGGTCGCCAAGCATGCGTGACTGTTGGTGGATGCATTTCCAGCAACTGCTTTAACATTTTCTGTACGGAATCACTCGTTACGTATGCTGCCAATGAACATTTTATGTTTCCGTTAATGTGTTTTGTTTTTGTGTTTGAGCCTCAACGCGTCACTTCCGTCCATATATTCCTATATAATAATTGTTTGTTTTAGTGAGCTCTACTACCCCTCAATGTTTGTCCCATGATTTTACAATCAGCCTGTATATACACACACACATACGCAAGTAAATTTCAACAGAAATTTAAAAATCTTGAAAAGTAGAATGTGCATTAAAAAATGTCTCAACAGAAATAATTTCCCATCAGATGTGATGCTAATCGGTAGAGTAAACCATTAACAAAGTTTTTTTGCTGATGTACTTTAAGAAAATGGTTTGTAAGAAGCGAATTTGAAGAGGGTTCTCTGAACGTTGGGGACTTCGGCACACTATGTATAATTTAAACTGGTTCAGTAGCACCACAGTAATGACATGTAGAATAATACGGCAAAAGTAAGACATCAATTTGTTGTCCGTTCACCATTCATCCGTATGCACAATAGGCGTGGCGGGAGAAGGAATATAACGCTTCTTGCACATTACACGATTTCGCCCGTGCGATACTCGAGCATTGAAGATGACGAGGCCTTCCCCAGTGCGGTTACAACATGGGCAGATTGCTATAATGTATTCACGGTAACTTCAAGATTTTCTGAAGCCCTGCTAAAGATCTTCTTTCAGGGAGCCGATTATGTTGTGACGCTTTCGGGAATAGTCGGTCCAATATCGCTTACTTACGATGTGTTTACCTTCGCATGTAGAAAGTATTGCCTAAGTGCCAGGCATTGTATCGTCGCCGCTGAAAACTTTGTATGTGTATAAAAGGGAAAGGTAGGTTCCTAAGAATTTGTAACAAAATGACCTATTTTGTTAAATAGGACGTCCTGCACTATAATATGGTATCACAATTGCATATAACTTGCAGGCAACCAAATTGTATGCAATTAGAAAATGGCCACCCGTATTATTTTATGAGGGTGGAAGGTCTTGACGCCGGTTTCTTTCATAGGTTCAATATATCGATATCTCTGAACATTATCCAACGAATCGTTTATTAATTCCCTGCCGTTGCCTATATTTTGCGAAATAACAATTTCTCTACTCGATCTTCAAGGGCGTATATCTCCCTTCGGAAATGACCTAGGCTATAAGTTGCATTACATATTTCTATCTCTTTTTCCACAAGGAATCGTCTCCAGAAATATTTCGGGTGAGTTTCTGAACATTCTATATATGCTCCTGCTTTATACCCTATTTTCCGAAGGAAAGATAGGCATATGCAGTCACCTGAATGTCTGTCTGGAATGTATGTCCACCCCTTAAAAACTTTAAAACCTACTAACCGAATTTCACCTAACTCAGTCCACATGTAGTATATAGTACGTATTCCAACTTATATTTTTTCTGTCAAGTCGGGTACTTGTTTTCGAAATAGCAGTAATTTTATCATTTAGGCCACTAGGTTGTATCTCAGTAACCGTTTAATCAACGTAAATCAAATTTGGCACATTGGCATTGCATAATGTATCGATTGAATTTAAAAGGCGATAATTTTATGTGGCCATAATAAAAATTTTGGTTGATATGTTATTCTTTTAAAGCCATTAAACCGACATAAATCAAAAAATGTTGTTGCCAGTGCATCATGTGAGCATTGAAGTTAGAGATGTATATTGTTGTTGGTTCGCCATTTCGGAAGATGGCAACACATGAAAGAATAAAAGCACTTCATTACATCTCGAAAGCTACTCAACCAATTCGCGCCAAATTCGGCAAATAATACTATGGAAGAACATTTACAAGTATGTGATTTAAATTTATTACACACTTATTTTCAAAATGGTGGCCATAGAAATATTTACTGCAATTGGTACATCCACCATACCATTTATACAATTTCAAACAAATTTTAATGATGAAAGTATTTTTAGAAGCATCAAATATTCCATAACATAGCCACTTTTGTAAGCCATTTTGTAAGACAGCGCCACATGAAAAAATTACTTATTTGTCATATCTCAGGAAACAATTAACCGATTCCCAAAAAATTTGAAGACAAGCAGTACTGCAGTTTATGTAAACTGGTATGTTTTAAGTATGTAAATTAAACACCTGCTTTAAAAGTGGCGGCCATATTATTACTTTAGATTAGTAAGCTATATCGTCAGAACCATGTAAATATTTTCAACTTGGCATTGTTTGCTGGCAATACNTTCACGCACGCCACCATTGTCAGCCAATCACGCCATATGTAGAGGTCGCCAAGCATGCGTGACTGTTGGTGGATGATTTTCCAGCAACTGCTTTAACATTTTCTGTACGGAGTATGCTGCCAATGAACATTTTATGTTTCCGTTAATGTGTTTTGTTTTTGTGTTTGAGCCTTAACGCGTCACTTCCGTCCATATATTCCTATATAATAATTGTTTGTTTTAGTGAGCTCTACTACCCCTCAATGTTTATCCCATGATTTTACAATCAGCCTGTATATACACACACACATACGCAAGTAAATTTCAACAGAAATTTAAAAATCTTGAAAAGTAGAATGTGCATTAAAAAATGTCTCAACAGAAATAATTTCCCATCAGATGTGATGCTAATCGGTAGAGTAAACCATTAACAAAGTTTTTTTGCTGATGTACTTTAAGAAAATGGTCTGTAAGAAGCGAATTTGAAGAGGGTTCTCTGAACGTTGGGGACTTCGGCACACTATGTATAATTTAAACTAGTTCAGTAGCACCACAGTTATGACATGTAGAATAATACGGCAAAAGTAAGACATCAATTTGTTGTCCGTTCACCATTCATCCGTATGCACAATAGGCGTGGCGGGAGAAGGAATATAACGCTTCTTGCACATTACACGATTTCGCCCGTGCGATAGTCGAGCATTGAAGATGACGAGGCCTTCCACAGTGCGGTTACAACATGGGCAGATTGCTATAATGTATTCACGGTAACTTCAAGATTTTCTGAAGCCCTGCTAAAGATCTACTTTCAGGGAGCCGATTATGTTGTGACGCTTTCGGGAATAGTCGGTCCAATATCGCTTACTTACGATGTGTTTACCTTCGCATGTAGAAAGTATTGCCTAAGTGCCAGGCATTGTATCGTCGCCGCTGGAAACTTTGTATGTGTATAAAAGGGAAAGGTAGGTTCCTAAGAATTTGTAACAAAATTACCTATTTTGTTAAATAGNGAAACTTTGTATGTGTATAAAAGGGAAAGGTAGGTTCCTAAGAATTTGTAACAAAATTACCTATTTTGTTAAATAGGACGTCCTGCACTATAATATGGTATCACAATTGCATATAACTTGCAGGCAACCAAATTGTATGCAATTAGAAAATGGCCACCCGTATTATTTTATGAGGGTGGAAGGTCTTGACGCCGGTTTCTTTCATAGGTTCAATATATCGATATCTCTGAACATTATCCAACGAATCGTTTATTAATTCCCTGCCGTTGCCTATATTTTGCGAAATAACAATTTCTCTACTCGATCTTCAAGGGCGTATATCTCCCTTCGGAAATGACCTAGGCTATAAGTTGCATTACATATTTCTATCTCTTTTTCCACAAGGAATCGTCTCCAGAAATATTTCGGGTGAGTTTCTGAACATTCTATATATGCTCCTGCTTTATACCCTATTTTCCGAAGGAAAGATAGGCATATGCAGTCACCTGAATGTCTGTCTGGAATGTATGTCCACCNGCTTTATACCCTATTTTCCGAAGGAAAGATAGGCATATGCAGTCACCTGAATGTCTGTCTGGAATGTATGTCCACCCCTTAAAAACTTTAAAACCTACTAACCGAATTTCACCTAACTCAGTCCACATGTAGTATTTAGTACGTATTCCAACTTTTATTTTTTCTGTCAAGTCGGGTACTTGTTTTCGAAATAGCAGTGCTTTTAACATTTAGGCCACTAGGTTGTATCTCAGTAACCGTTTAATCAACGTAAATCAAATTTGGCACATTGGCATTGCATAATGTATAGATTGAATTTAAAAGGCGATAATTTTATGTGGCCATAATAAAAATTTTGGTTGATATGTTATTCTTTTAAAGCCATTAAACCGACATAAATCAAAAAATGTTGTTGCCAGTGCATCATGTGAGCATTGAAGTTAGAGATATTGTTGTTGGTTCGCCATTTCGGAAGATGGCAACACATGAAAGAATAAAAGCACTTCATTACATCTCGAAAGCTACTCAACCAATTCGCGCCAAATTCGGCAAATAATACTATGGAAAAACATTTACAAGTATGTGATTTAAATTTATTACACACTTATTTTCAAAATGGTGGCCATAGAAATATTTACTGCAATTGGTACATCCACCATACCATTTATACAATTTCAACCAAATTTTAATGATGAAAGTATTTTTAGAAGCATCAAATATTCCATAACATAGCCACTTTTGTAAGCCATTTTGTAAGACAGCGCCACATGAAAAATTACTTATTTGTCATAGCTCAGGAAACAATTAACCGATTCCCAAAAAATTTGAAGACAAGCAGTACTGCAGTTTATGTAAACTGGTATGTTTTAAGTATGTAAATTAAACACCTGCTTTAAAAGTGGCGGCCATATAATTACTTTAGATTAGTAAGCTATATCGTCAGAACCATGTAAATATTTTCAACTTGGCATTGTTTGGTGGCAATACNTATTACTTTAGATTAGTAAGCTATATCGTCAGAACCATGTAAATATTTTCAACTTGGCATTGTTTGGTGGCAATACATATAAATATTACAACCATCATATGTGTCCACACAAAGTTTCATTTGTCTACTATTTTATACAATAGCATTACAAGGAAAATTGACATTTTTATGTCCTATCTCTGGACAAAAAGGACAGATTTCCTTCCAATTTAGCACACATGTAACAATATGGCAGGCCATGTAAACTAATATTTTTGAGTGCGACACAAACTTATTTTCAAAATGCCAGCAATTTAAACATTTTACTAACGTAAGTTATAGCTACGAAACTAAGAGACAGTTTACAACTTAACTTTGTATGCTAGCATTATTTAGTACAACAATCAAATTTGTCTAAATAACACATCATAAATAACACCTCATTTCTCCGCCATTTTGTAAAGTAACCCCATGTGAAAATATTAAGTTGGTATGCAATACCTCGGGAAACAATCAACAGATTTCCACTAAATTTGGCGAAGAATTTGTGGTGGGGTAGTCCATATTAATTTGTATGTTTTGAATGTGCCAGACACTTATTTTCAGAATAGAGACTATAAAAACACTCTATTATTTAGTGCATTATAGCTACGAAACTATGAAACCGGGTTTAAGTTATTTTTGTTTACTCTATCTCTGACAGTAATAGAATATGCAAATAAACCAACTCTTTGACCTCCATTTATGAAGATCGCCCCATAAAGAAATAAAGGTTTTATACAATTTCTCGAAAATAAATTAAACTATTCCAACTATATTGTGCATATAAGTAGTGCTACAATGAGGTGTGTAAACGTGTTAATGTTTCAGTAGTGGCAGGCCTTTTATTAATAGTGCAAGTATAATTAATTTACTATGCTGTATCTAATAAAAATGTAATAAAATTTAACCAAATATTGTATACTAAGACAATATTTATTAGATGCATCAATCATGCATGCAGATATTTTATTTTAGATGCCTTTTGTGCAAAATAGTGCTGGTTGAGAAAAGTGAAAATTTGGCCATATATTCATGAGAATTCTAATGGTTTCCACCAAATTTTGCACACCATTATTGCTGCAGAATCCCATGTAAACATACACGATGACAGTTGGATCAGACACTGCTTTTTAAAAGAGCGGTCATATAAAAGGATTGATAACTTTGTCATATATATTAAACATTTTAACCAAATTCAACCATCCTTTTTATGCTGACAGTGTATATTAGAAGCATAGTTTTTATAACCTTTTGAGACAATTTTGTAAGATACCATAAATAAGAAGAAATAGTATTTATGCAATATATTAGATACAAATCACTCGATTCCATCAAATTTTTCACACATGAAGCGCTGTGCTAGGCACTGTAAATANGCAATATATTAGATACAAATCACTCGATTCCATCAAATTTTTCACACATGAAGCGCTGTGCTAGGCACTGTAAATACTTCAGATTATTAAAACCTATCATTCAAACTTTAGGACGATTACATCCGAAGCTGATGATACGAATCCGACCTCCGTAATGCAGTTGATTTCATGCTAACTTGTGGTAAAAGATTTTCCCCGTTTGGGTCATGGGTACAGCATGTGTGTATTTACAATTGTCTCACTAATGTTGCATATGATTCTAGTTTGATCTCTAATCATTAATGTCAACGAGACATCAAGGGCTGAATACCATCTAATGTTTAAGAATTTCATAAAAAAATTATTTGCACCCATGTAAAGGAAAGTAGTCTCATTAGTTGTATAATACACTCATTGTATTATCTTCTTTTCTTATTGATTATCGATCTTTATAAGACGCATTTCAAGTTATCAATAAAATTTACAGATGCTTTGAATTTCACCAACATGATATTTCCGGCTACTTCAATTACTTAGTTTTGTAAATGCCAGTAATGAACGCTAAACCCCCTTTTTTGCATTGTCAAACTAGGTTACTTTATGTTGTTTAACGTTTACGTATGTGCAATTTCCGTATAAAAATGATTACATGTTCGGTTTCTTCGCTAAAAATACAATATTATTTCCGTCTATTNTTCATAAAAAAATTATTTGCACCCATGTAAAGGAAAGTAGTCTCATTAGTTGTATAATACACTCATTGTATTATCTACTTTTCTTATTGATTATCGATCTTTATAAGACGCATTTCAAGTTATCAATAAAATTTACAGATGCTTTGAATTTCACCAACATGATATTTCCGGCTACTTCAATTACTTAGTTTTGTAAATGCCAGTAATGAACGCTAAACCCCTTTTTTTGCATTGTCAAACTAGGTTACTTTATGTTGTTTAACGTTTACTTATGTGCAATTTCCGTATAAAAATGATTACATGTTCGGTTTCTTCGCTAAAAATACAATATTATTTCCGTCTATTNTTATGTGCAATTTCCGTATAAAAATGATTACATGTTCGGTTTCTTCGCTAAAAATACAATATTATTTCCGTCTATTGTTTGGGGTATCTCTTCGAATACGTGTTATATTCTAAGGCTAAAATATATAGTCTCGTGATTTTATCATCAAATATTACTAATACATAGGACACTTTTACATTTTTTCAGGTGAAATTTCATATTCACTGTAGTTAATGCCATTGTCTCTCTTTGATCTTGAAATGTCACAACTACTTTTATCGCCATTAACTTAACTGCATTCTAACGTTACGATATGACCGCATTGTAAGAGATTTTCCTATTTGTTTCATTTTCACAGACGTAAGAAAACACGAGAAAGACACGTCTTACAAATCACTACAGTTTTCATGGTGCACCTTACGGCGAAATTTTTGACAATCATCTTACATTAAGAGAATTTATTACTAACCGTCGACCAATTTTGCAACCGACTACGCATACAGACAAACAAGGCGCGCTATACAATCATATGCACACACTCTACTGGTGTAGCAGAAGGCGAGAGACGGGGGACTCAGTGGAGCCCTCTAGTGAGCAACTGCGGAGTTATACAGACAAACGAATACCACTATTGAATTCACACGTATATAGCTGATCGAAAACTGCATTTTCCTACGTATTTACTTGTTCGCACCTAACGATGTCCTTTGTTAATTAAGTGTATCATAATTCGGATCTACACGCCAAAATAAATTTCGGATTTCTAGAGGCCCAGATGTTTCCCGAATTCACTTGGTTGCATGTTCGCAGTCATTTGTATATTTTGGTGACTAATATGATGTGTTAAGTTTTATTTTATTATATATTTACGCCGTCATTTTTTATTATTTTAACTGAGTATTCGTTCATTGTCCTCTGAGTCAACCAAAATGTGTATAAATGTGGTCAGATAATTAAAACAAATTGCTGAAATATTTTAATTTCAACCCACCACCAAATAAATTACTTAAAGCTTACAAACATCAAAAGGTTGTTCTCAAGGTTTATCTTAATATATGAAAGTAAATCGACTCCTTGGAACTCTTCACTTCAACACGAGCCCTAAACTTAGATATATCAAGTTCCATGCTTTGACGCACATGCGCTTGGGAGTTCATGTTCTCAATCCTAACCGTCTGCTTTGGGGTGGTTTTATGACTTGAGGTTTTCCGTTTCCCTTTCCTAGTAAATGCCATCGTACTTCTTNAACCGTCTGCTTTGGGGTGGTTTTATGACTTGAGGTTTTCCGTTTCCCTTTCCTAGTAAATGCCATCGTACTTCTTCACTATCAACAATCCGATTCATCTACTTATCGACGTTAGTCTCGATGAATATATATATTATTAAATTACTATTTTTACCTCTCCTGCCTGAGCCTTTTGACGGTCACGTATGAACTTCTCAGCTGGAACAGTCCTCAGGAAATTGGCTATATCTTGAGGATCCTCAGNTCCGATTCATCTACTTATCGACGTTAGTCTCGATGAATATATATATTATTAAATTACTATTTTTACCTCTCCTGCCTGAGCCTTTTGACGGTCACGTATGAACTTCTCAGCTGGAACATTCCTCAGGAAATTGGCTATATCTTGAGGATCCTCAGAGGCGCAGCCCAACAGCTTAGCGACGCGGCGAGCCCTCCGGCTACTGACGTCGACTGAGAGGTTGCAGCCGCCGATAAAGACCGTGCCACTCTGAGCGATGGCTCGATGAAACAGTCCTGGAAAATGTAAGATAATATTGGTCTTTCGCGCTGAGCCTGCAGCTATAGCACCAGCGTAGTGACTAGCAAGTTCAGATACAATGTTTTAAGGAAAAACATAAGCATTGTCTTTGATTCAGCATCATGACAAGCATGCGAGTGGGACATACTATCTTCATACAGTCCTGAAGAACATGTTTAACTTGCAGCATATCTAAACTGCCAGCTTATATGTGAACCTCCCTCTGATTCTCATCTCATCAATATCCCCTTACTCTGTGGGCTGCCATCCCCTCCTCCCCTGCGTACAGCCTATTCCATGCTGTGATCTAGCGTTGCAACTGTAGACTAAATATTGGATATTGGCTGTTCGCGATAAACTGAGCACTTTAGAAAACCCTGCTTAACGCCTCCTTATATACACATATTATTTCTTCCGCCATATTTAAAATTAACTTTTCTATGGGCCTCCTCATTTTATTCATGCATCGGTCACAAAAACTGTGAATTTGTTAGAAAGTTATTATTTTTCACATGTGGTAATTCTTGCTTATATGCATTAAAAGCAGAAAGCTAAATAATTAATTTCGGTGTTCACATACGTTTAGCTAACACTTTTAATTCAATGTTAAGACATGAAACTATCTTACCTCCGTTGTTACCAAATTTACTGGGCACATGCCAGTCAGTTTGCCCGTTAAAATGTTTGCAGTTAGGGGTAGTGATACTTTCAAAGGTTGAATTCAAAAGAGCTTAATTAACAGAGAACAGCTTGTACAACTGAATAAGTATCATGTGACAAATGCGAGTTAAACACTGGAAACCGAATGTTTCAGTAAAGTTTTATATACGAAAACAATTAAAATTTTTGACTCTCAGAAATACCTGTAAATAAATAGCTGTTGTTGCCTGGATAAAAGTTGCTCTGTATCTACAGGAACAGGCTCAGAATGTCACATTGTTTTGCAGTTTGGTTGGGTCTGTTTTTATATTATCTTCGTTCAGAGCTCTACTGATCCAAAATCTATGTATTTGTCTATATAGTATGATATACAAACACACTCATATATATTATTGACACGATGTTCACAAAACGCACCGGGCATACACACGTTCTGGCGCAGCTGGAAAAAATTATATATCGAGCTACAGTACATTTGCTATTATTACAGAATGAATCCTTTGCATTAATCTCCCCACTGAGTTCTGACACAGAAATTTGTTTCCCAATTTATTTTTAGCATGATATATTATAAGTGGTATTTTTCTGTTGGTTGAGTATGCCTAGCTCACNATTTGTTTCCCAATTTATTTTTAGCATGATATATTATAAGTGGTATTTTTCTGTTGGTTGAGTATGCCTAGCTCACAAACGGCGATCCTGCTCATTAGACGGAAATTCTATTTGGTTCAATTTGGAGCTCTACGTATACTACTATCGCATCCCCAACCTCTTGATCTTCAAACAAGATCTGAATTGACGTTTCCATATGGGCAAGATAATTATGATGCTGACACACTAAAGTGTCTATTCCAAATGTCTGCTAAAGCGTGTTAAGCGTGGTATAATCAATATATTGCTATATTAAACAGTTAATCCATCGTTAAGACTAATGGCTCCACATATAATAACACTGCTGGCAACAAACATTACTGTTACCGTAATAACAGAGGAAAATACCGTTCGCCAGGCATTCATCAGATCCGCAAACATTCATCCGAGTGCTAGATCATGTATCATGACTTGTGACGCAATAATACCTTCACCTACTGTTGTTTGCGCCACTCTAGGAGACGTCGGACCTTGGCGTGTGTGATCAGGGACTTCCTGGGAGAAGCATGGCCAGAAAACTAAATTCTATCACTTTCCGGCAGAGAGTCGTAACTCTGGTCTCTAATTGAACTACCATATCTAACAATTGGTGCACACAACCATGCTTCAAAGTATTGGTCATATTCCGTGGTCATACTACAGCGATGCTTCGGGTCATTGTTCCGTGACTTTTCCTCTTGACAATGACATCGCTGTCAGTAGACCGAGGCACATTTAAGTGGCGACAAATCTCTGAGATATTGCTATAATGCACGGTCCTCGAGCTGTGTGCCTTTCTTTATATAGCACCCTACTGGGCGAGTTCACTGAGAGTGAAGGGTTGTCCGATAAGGTTCGACCAACCAGTCAATACAATATTTTTCTGACTTTTTTCAAGAGATATTTCGACCACACATCACCTCAGCCTACATGTTTCACTTCTCCGGCCGCCCTACCCCCTGTCACCATCTGCAACAAAGCTGAAACCACCTCGACACCANGCCTACATGTTTCACTTCTCCGGCCGCCCTACCCCCTGTCACCATCTGCAACAAAGCTGAAACCACCTCGACACCATCACCACCATACATAACACTAGCACACAGCTCACCAAGCGAGTTGGCACAATGGTAACACACTAACCTCGNCCACCATCACCACCATACATAACACTAGCACACAGCTCACCAAGCGAGTTGGCACAATGGTAACACACTAACCTCGCATTCGAGAGGACGCGTGTCCGATTTCCAGTCCGGACATTCCCATTGCAGTCTCACCAGGTCTTCCGATATCACACCAGGCGAGTGTCGGGATAGTTCCTTAAAACAAGCCGTGCCCTGCTCCTTCCCGGTTCCCAAGCTACTGTTGCTGCCACTAATGATGTCTCTTGCCAACTATGCGTCACGCCATGCCTTCCTACCAACCTACAGATAACTCGCTAGCGTAGGAAATTCTGGTCAGCACATCTATCATCATCTGTCGCACAGCCAACTTGATGTGTTATCGCATGCAGTGCAAAAATATATCACCCTATGGCAATTGCTTTAGCATTGACACAATGGTAACTTTAAACCTTTGTTGCGATAATAGAAAGAGCAAATGCAAGTAACACCAATTCCAACAAAGTTGTGTTCAAAATAAACCCAACAAGTTCTCTATTTTACGAAGTTGAGCTTTGGTGGATTATTTTATTTACACGCACCTTCATCATGTTCAATCACTCAATTCATAAATTTTAATTACAAATTTACTAACACAATATTACTAACAAGCCTATTGGCAATAAACAGCAAACAATGGCTTCAAATGTGTAATCTGTTTTAAAGCCTTTAATAAGAGTCACACATTTGAAAGTTAATAACTATTTTCTACAGATTAACAGACTCCACAATATGAAATGAGAATCACTGTTTATTGTTAAGAATTGGCTAGAGAATATAGGTCGGGCATTACTGTTTGCAAGGTCGACTTTCTCTGTTCCGTCGGGCGGGCGAGCTTCCGATAGATTCCCGCACACGACCACTCATATTTCCTATTCTCATCAGAAAGAAAACAAGAAAACAAGGCAAAATTGAGGGCTAGGCATTTCTGCAGGCAGTCCGAACAGCCTGTCTGAAAATTTAACATAAACGTCAGTCACAGACTGAGTAAACAAAAAGTTTTTTCCAGCCCATGGCAAATTTTCAACAGCTATTTTGATGTTGCTGCAGCTACCCATTAGCGGATGTACTCCAGCCACTCGAGTGCTGCCCGTCCAACTCGCAGTTTCACCAGAGACAGAGAAGTGTCACCATTCTGTGTGGTAGTTTGAGATCGACATCGTAGCTCATACACACTGCCATCCCAGCTCCACATTGTTGCCATGTCAGAGACAGTGTGAGATACACCCACCCGTGTTCAGCCATGGGCAGCAGTAGTGGCAGCAACAACATTCCGCGAACATAATACTCAGATATTGCCGCTTTGCCCATTTCATTGCTGTCACAGAAACCACCCAGGACTTCAAATTGTGAGCCTGTGCTAATCAGTAAGACACCAGCTAAAGTTACTCTAGTTCGAGCCAAGTATCATGCAGAAATAAAGCAGGACCATGCACCCAGTAGCACGTTCTCCAAGACCTCTCTAGTTCCATCACGCGACCATTCCCAGACATCTATTACTTATAGCTGCATCCAGGAGCCACTGTCATGAATAGCCGAGTTGGCTTCCAAATACACACATCGTACCTGAGGTCAGGGGTGACAGCATTAGAAAGTGCACAGAGCCGCCGCCCGCGCTTTGTCCAAAGATGGTCACATTGCCAGGGTCGCCTCCAAACTTTGCGATGTTCTTCTTTACCCATTTCAAAGCCATCACTTGGTCCCTAAATCCATTGTTTCCGGTAATGTCGGAACCTTCTAAATACAGGAAACCTACAACAACGAAAAAACATTCTAATGATTTATCCAAGCTTCCTACCAATTTTCATTTCAGATAGTTTGATACATGAAACTAATCTGCACCATAACTCTTAGGTAAAATATACTATTAAGTTTGCATTTATAACCATATATACATCTAGTTGTAGACTTTGCTCTAAGAGTCGATTTTCGGGAGAAAACGGACCTTTCCCATTGAAATCTACTAGAATAGCAAATAATTTAATGTAGGCAAATTCTACACTACAGAAATAGTTTTTTATCTTTCCCCAAATTGTCATAATTTCTTTAGTATTCTTACTCTATGAATCTTACAAGATGTTTGATGATTGATAAAAAACAATTACATATAATTAAAAGTATGTTCACGTTATTTAAGATGAAAATTACTCGCGGCAATGTTTCATTTGCTACACAAGCACTCGCTGAGTTGTTTTATTTATATTAAGTGTATGTTTGAGTTAAATAATCCCCTTCGTAGCTTTTCAAGACAGTAATAAAGGACTTGTAATGAAAGCGATTATATTTAAACAACAGAGAATAATTTTCACTTACCATCTGCTGTTTTAAACCTTACAGACAGAATGTAAGTGACGATACATTCAACATTTAAAGAAACTGTCATATATATTTTTAAAAAGTTGAAAAGATCTTTGAATGAAATTTGTAGGAATATTATAGACGACACTATTCCGCGAAATATTTTGTACTGTCTTCAAATAGTTCGTAGATTTACACAGAGCATTCATGATTGGATTTAGTACCATGTGGCTAATGTGTTTTGTCTACGATACTTATCAAGATCACAGGGAAAACAGGGTAATAATTGGGAAATGGTTTCTTCTGTACATGGCGTATTCTTGTGGACTATCCCTGTGAGTTAATTTTGTATGATACAAAAGATCTGGGCACTTAACATTCAGCTTTTTAAGGTTTGCATATGGGTTTGAACTCACCTATAAATCTGATTATGATGAAACNATGATACAAAAGATCTGGGCACTTAACATTCAGCTTTTTAAGGTTTGCATATGGGTTTGAACTCACCTATAAATCTGATGATGATGAAACATTAACATTAATTATTAGTTAACATATTTAAAAGTCCTTAATTACTCCTTCGGATTGAATACAAAATGTTTCGACCTAATCGATAAATACATATTTTTCAAGTCAATTTTATAATTAATGGTAGACCTGCAAAAGCTATATTATTTCCAAATTTTCCTAAACAACTTCTAGGTAAGGTTGAGGAACTGAAGCATGTGTTATTGTTATCAAAATCTTTAATATGACCTTCTAGACTTGCATTTGCAGTGCTTGTAACAAATACGATCACGAATAAAGTAGGACATTAAGGAATGCAATTCATGTAGCATGTACAAATGCCCCTCAGCACAGAGATAAATGCTTATATTTGAGAAGCATGACTGTTTGGACAAATGCTAGATCGTACATGCTTCGGGACTTCACGGGAATGATATACAGAGAAACAAGTATTTCTAGACTATAGCCGTCTTTGGTGGCCATATTCGCTAAGGCATACACTAGTGTAGTGAGGCAAGTCAGCACAGGTTCCACCCCAGCCCCAGGTAGTTCGAGAACTTCTAAGCAAAAAGTCGAATAAAAACTTATGAAAAAAATTCATTCATATCCCATTTATTTGTAAACTGAAGGTCAGATGTCAACTCTTATTTGATACGGAACCGTAAAAGTGACAATCGAAGTTCTCAAACATTAAAAAGCTTATTGTGAATGAAGAACATTTAATATTGGTATTGATTATATGAAGGTTGTTATTAAAATAGTTTTTAATAGTTTCTTATTTAAATAAAATACTTCTGTTTTATGCCGATGGGTAGCGTACATAATGAGCTAAGTTTGTAACGGAAATCTACACGTATATATGGCGTGTCTGGTATTACAAGCCGTAACATTGCTATAAGTACAACAGTAATGTGATAACAATCCTGTTTATAAAGGTGGCAATAAAAAAAGTATTAATTAATTTGTTTCGTCACTTGGTTCGAGTTTTGAAAAATAAGTCAGCTGCTTTTTCTAGTCTTATTAAACAAGTTACCTTTCTATTTCTCTAAAATATTCATTGTTTTGACTAAAGTGTATGCTATATAGTTACAAAATTCCCTTTCCTTGTAGAACAGTGTACCATAGAAGTTTACAAAATACAGAAAATCATGACAAATAAATGCCTTTCTTGACAAAATGACAATTTCTGTATTCACTTTTAATGTTTCTTTAGCTGTTTTCAAACGTCAGTTTGTATAGTCATTCTGACTGGAATTACCTAGAGCTCCAAGACGGTAGTTGATAGTCACAAGGATGACTTCTTCAGCAACCAGGAAGTCAGGCCCAAACATATCAGTGTTGCCTGATCCACCCATAAATTTACCACCATGGATCCACACCATCACTGGCTTTGGCGACGCTGCTGACAGCTGTTGAGAATAAAAAACACATTGCACATTTTGCACAAAATGATTTAAAAAGTACTATCATGTTTATATTAGTTTATAATGTATTATTCGAGTGTCGCTGGCACACTAGAGCAATTGTGCTATAGGCAACTTTATGCTACACATTTCGACAACTGCACGAGACCATATTTTATAATAAAGTATATTTTAGAATATATATTACTCTTAATGTCCTTTAGGACATATATATTCTATCCTGTTGAGGTAAAATATAAATAGTTCACTGATAAAGTACACGCACGAATTGAGAAAATGTAAAAGGACGGAGCACACGTGTATTGAATGGAAGGAAACGCTTACATGTTGTGGAAGCCATGTTTGTCATTGCTAGTCCCCGCCTCCCATTTTCTATTCCACAAGTCATTAGCATGCAATAAAACGCAAAATAAAATTATCTTTTGTTTATGTCCACACTATCTTATTAAAATATAAACATATCAGATAAAATATTTACTCATTAAAAACGTGACAGTTTATTTTTGGATAATTATAATTGTCGAAAATTAATTATTTTAATAATTTTAATTTATTTTTGTTTTAAATCACGAACTTTTCACTCTCCACCTCCATAGTATGTTTGTAAGGGCGAGATATGTGCTTCCTAATGCCCACTTCAAATTCGCGCGTGATATAGAACACAATGTCCAGTGTACTCAGCGATACGCAAAGTATATATGAGTACGTGACTAGAGTAGATAAAGCCCAGAATTTTGGACGATAAAACTATTGTTTATAATTTAGTACACATACTGGATTTGCTTTACTGTATTGTTCGAAACATGCAATATGTACACATTGGTACACTTCTGATGATACACACTGCTGGCCATTAAAATTGCAACACCAAGAAGGTCACTCCTGAAGGACCCCACATTAGGAGACAATGCAGGGTGAGACAGTGATGTTGTTAGTTGTTAAGCCAACACTTATAAGCGGTATATAAGTGGAGGTTGGAGATCCGCTGAGGGCAGTGGCGTTGTGTTTCTCTGTCGTTCATGTGCACAGGAGTAAGTATGCTACATNCACAGAGATAAATGCTTATATTTGAGAAGCATGACTGTTTGGACAAATGCTAGATCGTACATGCTTCGGGACTTCATGGGAATGATATACAGAGAAACAAGTATTTCTAGACTATAGCCGTCTTTGGTGGCCATATTCGCTAAGGCATACACTAGTGTAGTGAGGCAAGTCAGCACAGGTTCGACCCCAGCCCCAGGTAGTTCGAGAACTTCTAAGCAAAAAGTCGAATAAAAACTTATGAAAAAAATTCATTCATATCCCATTTATTTGTAAACTGAAGGTCAGATGTCAACTCTTATTTGATACGGAACCGTAAAAGTGACAATCGAAGTTCTCAAACATTAAAAAGCTTATTGTGAATGAAGAACATTTAATATTGGTATTGATTATATGAAGGTTGTTATTAAAATAGTTTTTAATAGTTTCTTATTTAAATAAAATACTTCTGTTTTATGCCGATGGGTAGCGTACATAATGAGCTAAGTTTGTAACGGAAATCTACACGTATATATGGCGTGTCTGGTATTACAAGCCGTAACATTGCTATAAGTACAACAGTAATGTGATAACAATCCTGTTTATAAAGGTGGCAATAAAAAAAGTATTAATTAATTTGTTTCGTCACTTGGTTCGAGTTTTGAAAAATACGCCAGCTGCTTTTTCTAGTCTTATTAAACAAGTTACCTTTCTATTTCTCTAAACTATTCATTGTTTTGACTAAAGTGTATGCTATATAGTTACAAAATTCCCTTTCCTTGTAGAACAGTGTACCATAGAAGTTTACAAAATACAGAAAATCATGACAAATAAATGCCTTTCTTGACAAAATGACAATTTCTGTATTCACTTTTAATGTTTCTTTAGCTGTTTTCAAACGTCAGTTTGTATAGTCATTCTGACTGGAATTACCTAGAGCTCCAAGACGGTAGTTGATAGTCACAAGGATGACTTCTTCAGCAACCAGGAAGTCAGGCCCAAACATATCAGTGTTGCCTGATCCACCCATAAATTTACCACCATGGATCCACACCATCACTGGCTTTGGCGACGCTGCTGACAGCTGTTGAGAATAAAAAACACATTGCACATTTTGCACAAAATGATTTAAAAAGTACTATCATGTTTATATTAGTTTATAATGTATTATTCGAGTGTCGCTGGCACACTAGAGCAATTGTGCTATAGGCAACTTTATGCTACACATTTCGACAAACTGCACGAGACCATATATTATACTAAAATATATTTTACAATATATATTACTCTTTATGTCCTTTAGGACATATATATTCTATCCTGTTGAGGTAAAATATAAATAGTTCACTGATAAAGTACACGCACGAATTGAGAAAATGTAAAAGGACGGAGCACACGTGTATTGAATGGAAGGAAACACTTGCATGTTGTGGAAGCCATGTTTGTCATTGCTAGTCCCCGCCTCCCATTTTCTATTCAACAAGTCATTAGCATGCAATAAAATGCAAAATAAAATTATCTTTTGTTTATGTCCACACTATCTTATTAAAATATAAACATATCAGATAAAATATTTACTCATTAAAAACGTGACAGTTTATTTTTGGATAATTATAATTGTCGAAAATTAATTATTTTAATAATTTTAATTTATTTTTGTTTTAAATCACGAACTTTTCACTCTCCACCTCCATGGTATGTTTGTAAGGGCGAGATATGTGCTTCCTAATGCCCACTTCAAATTCGCGCGTGATATAGAACGCAATTTCCAGTGTACTCAGCGATACGCAAAGTATATATGAGTACGTGACTAGAGTAGATAAAGCCCAGAATTTTGGACGATNCACAATGTCCAGTGTACTCAGCGATACGCAAAGTATATATGAGTACGTGACTAGAGTAGATAAAGCCCAGAATTTTGGACGATACACCTATTGTTTATAATTTAGTACACATACTGGATTTGCTTTACTGTATTGTTCGAAACATGCAATATGTACACATTGGTACACTTCTGATGATACACACTGCTGGCCATTAAAATTGCAACACCAAGAAGGTCACTCCTGAAGGACCCCACATTAGGAGACAATGCAGGGTGAGACAATGATGTTGTTAGTTGTTAAGCCAACACTTATACGCGGTATATAAGTGAAGGTTGGAGATCCGCTGAGGGCAGTGGCGTTGTGTTTCTCTGTCGTTCATGTGCACAGGAGTAAGTATGCTACATTGAAGAACATGACGACGATACAAACTTGTTCACGCTTTATCGCGGGAGAATCATGACCTATTGGCACTGTAGATTATCCTACCGCGAAATTGGTTCTCATGTTGCAAGAAATACAACTGCAGTGAAGCGAATATAGGATCAGTGGTTCGAGAAGGGTTCAGCTGAGCTATGTTCATGAAAGCAACGGACCCGTCGTACACACGACAGACACCTGGAGCGCTTGACGATAACAGACCATACAGCCATGTGAAACACACTCACTCTGAAGTTTACGAATGTGACACTTNACAGACACCTGGAGCGCTTGACGATAACAGACCATACAGCCATGTGAAACACACTCACTCTGAAGTTTACGAATGTGACACTTCAATCTGTGTCCGCAAGTACCATCTGCATCATCAGGGCAGCATTTACAGGCACCCACCTCTGCACCCCACAGGCGCCCATTACTATACACTATAGGCGCCCACTACCGCACACCACAGGCGCCCATTACAGCACACCACAGCCGCACATTACTGAACACCACAGGCGCCCATTACTGTACACCGCAGAAGCGCCTTACTGCACACCACAGNACCACAGCCGCACATTACTGAACACCACAGGCGCCCATTACTGTACACCGCAGAAGCGCCTTACTGCACACCACAGACGCACACTACTGCACACCACAGGCGCCCATTACTGTACACCGCAGAAGCGCCTTACTGCACACCACTGGCGCACACTACTGCGCACCACAGGCGCCCATTACTGCACACCATATGCGCCCACTTCTGCAACCCACAGGCGTCCATTACTGCACACCACAGGTGCTCACTACTGCACACCACAGGCGCCCATTACTGTACACCACTGGTGCCCTCTTCTGCAATGCTGCATTGTACATCGGGCTTAGAAGGACGAAGGGCATGTCCTCGCCTTCTCCGACAAATCTCGCTTCAGCTTGCGGCACCACGATAATCGCAAACATGTTCAACTGCAGTGCGGCGCACGTCTGGCCAAGTCCTGCACAATGCACTATCTCATCGTCCCAGCACCTGGAGTTACGGTGTGAAGTGCCATCGTATTCCTGTCCTGCTCGCGCCTATTTCGCATCACTTGTACACTGCCCATCAATCGTTACATCGCGGAGATGCATGAGCCTGTAGTGCTGCCCTGTCCTCAGGACCAGCCTGAGGCCCTGCGCCAACAGAACAATGTGTGACCTCATGTGCCACACATCGTCCGGTGGTTTCTGGATTACAACCATATCACGACCTCCCTGGTCTGCGTGTTCACCAGATCTCTGACCCAGAAAAAAAAACATTTGTTCAGTGGTCGGATGACGACTGACCTGCAACAGGACACCCGCGTCGAACACGCATCGAAGCAGCATGGGAGGAGTTACCCCAGACGGACATCCAAAGTCTCTTCCTCTCAATACCGTGTCGTGTAACAGCGGTAATTGCCGCCCGTGGTTTTGCCACGCAGTACTGATTTCCCTATGTTCTGTACACCATTTAGTGGAGCAAGAGTAATCATGTCAAATATGTATGACGGATATTCCGTCCAAAAACTCTAGTTGTGGAAACTGAAATGGTTTTCGGTATTGCAATTTTTAATGACCAGCAGTGTATTTTAGTGATTGGGTGATACTCATATTGGGTACTTATTAGTACACAAGAGCGTACATGCTGGCACATATACTGTAATGCATTATGCAGTACACACACAGATATATACATCTTATTTCACCAGAGCGTGTTATACATATACTGCAACATCTTCGGTATTACAAATATTGTGTTTCGGAAAGTACAGAGAAGCGGGCCGTAACTTAGTTTGCATAAACTTAGCGGACACAAACATAGAATGTATTAATTAGAGCAATGACTACGTATTGCTCAACGCATATCGCATATATTTATTATTATGCCAGAATATATCGGAGCTTGTTTATTGTATAATGCACAGTGTGTGTGTGTGTATGTGTGTGTTTACAGCGTAAACAGAGTGATTTTAGAACATGACACACCATTAAATGTGTAATGTTCACAACTCGACACTGTACGGTCTCTGAGTACGTTGGCAGCACACATCTAGCATATGTGTTGATAAATCATGCTGGAATGTGTCTTGGTCTGTTGAGCAAACTTTGTACCTCGTGGTATTTCAGAATCTCTACAGACAAAGCTCTACGTAAGTGGTATAGAAATGGCGGTTCGGAATCACGATACTAGGGCGTGGATAGTGGAATAAGTCAGCCAATAGTCAATACTTTCCCATTCCAGTTGGACATCGGCCATATTGAATATCGGGGTGCCAATGTCGGATGTTCTTAACAAGTTCTTTACTAGACTCTGAAGGTAATTAAAACTAAAAATTCGAGAAAAGTGCAAAAAATTTAGAAATAGATTATAAATTCTCTAAACTTGTTTGTCACGCTCCAATTATATTTTTTATATCCAGTGTGTATACAAAATTGGAAAACTTCAATATTCGCAGTGTGCCTGAGTCGGACATGTTGCATATTATGGCTATTGCCGTGTTGGGAGTTCCATCCATCTCTCAATGTTTTAATCTAGAAAAAATTCTAGAAAATGACAAAAAGAATTATGAGAAACCATTACGGCGAGGGAGGGCTGTATTTCGACCATGACAACTGTCGGATCAGCCATGTTGGTTCGTCTGACATGACTTTGGTCCTAGTGACCTTAAACCCAAAAATTAGAGAAAAATGATAAGAAAATTTAAATTTGAAAAAGGTTATGTTAATAATAATTATATATAAGTTAATTGTACAATCATAAGATCTTGTCGACACGTCGGTTATATTAGTTTTATAGACTACAAAGAGCGAAAGTCTTTAGTTTTCATTAAATTTATGTATTTTTTCATTCGTCAGTGTACTTGCATATGAAACACGTGCGAGTAGGCACTGTGCTAACTATGTTTTTTATATTTATTTCATCGATACCCTTTTTTATTTGTAAAGTCACTAGAATTTTAATAACGTAATGCGTTTTCAAACTAAACGGACTAACACTGGCAGGTCATTCCTTGCGAAAGTATAAGACGAAAACTTATGCACCACTTTTCCCTTAAGTGATTTTTAAGGGAGCTGTGCGCCTCCAAAAATCTGGTTTTGAAATACTATTTGGAAATATCAAAAATAACTTGCGATGAAGTAAGACATCTCTGAATGGTGATTTGTATAACATGTAACAACTCTTGAAACATGATTGGTAATACATCCCCCTTAATTAGGTAAATGGGGATTGCCACCATATGTTTGCACAAAACGTTGTAATACTGATCTGCAAAAGATTTTTTAATGAAAATTATATATCAGTGCATCGAAATTAAAGGAAAAGGTGGTTTTATCGGAACACTCTCAGGTGAACCATTTTCGAGAACTCTATGCGTAAAGTTCAAAACTGAAGGTGAGTGACATGACATCAAATTTGAGAATGAAAAATACACAAGTGAAAAGTTCTGATAACTGTGTATGAGATGTAACGCACACGATACTCGCCAGGAGTGATTGGTGGATTATTGTTTGTCTCCTGCATGTTCTTGGTAAGCCTTACTTACAGCTGAAGGACATTTAGAGAGGGTCGACAACAGACCTGTAAAAGGGCATGGCAAATGGCGCACCAAATTTTCCATGATTTGGGTCTCTTGGACATGATGGTCAGGTTGTGCTGGAGGCAGTGAACAACTGAAGGTACCCACACTAGTCGCACCACTCTGGACGCCGACATGTGGCAAGAAGGAAGAACATGTTGATTGTCTGACAGCTACCAACAAAGCCAGTAGCTTCTAAGGCCACCTTCCAGAAACATGCAGTCATATTCACTAGAGCGCCATATCTCTACAGGAAGCATTTACAAGCGCTTATTACAAGCACATCAGATGGTCTGCAACGTTTGTGTGTTGTGTCATTAACACCTCCAAGTGTTCGCCTTCGTCTTCTTCAGAGCGCAACACTGAGTCATGCGTACTGCCGATGTACTCTCGCCAGAACAGGCTGTGATTAGTCTAGAGTATTTAGATNAGATGGTCTGCAACGTTTGTGTGTTGTGTCATTAACACCTCCAAGTGTTCGCCTTCGTCTTCTTCAGAGCGCAACACGGAGTCATGCGTACTGCCGATGTACTCTCGCCAGAACAGGCTGTGATTAGTCTAGAGTATTTAGAGATTTCATTTTGTATCGAGGCAGACATCAAACACTTGCTCTTTTCACATACTACTGTGACTGGACGTTAGTTCCTTAGCCCCGCTCCGTTTACCTGTGAGCTAGTAAAATAAGCAGGAAGTAGTTGTGTTAGTGATTGTTGAACAGCCCTGTACAAGGCCTCACGTGTTCGCAGCAACCCACAAGCAAACAATAGTGTTCGGCTGTAAGTCTAGCGCGTTGCTAGACGACTGTTGAAAGTTTTGTACATTCGGTATAGTGAGCATTGTTTTCTCATAGCCCTTGACTTAAAAAATCGCAGTTTACATTACCTACTGCAGTACTACTTTTGTTTGTACCAAGTTTGGTAGTAATTGATTTATTGTATTCTCAGATATAATAAACTTGATTTTTTCGTGTTGTACTATCTTAAAAAATGGTACATCAATAACATTACCGCTATCTAAATCCAATGCTCACATCATGTATTATTAACTTACCAAATTTGGTCTTCAATCGGTTAGATGGTTCCCGAAATAATGCATAGTGCCCTTAAACATTTAAATTACCGCCATTTTGGAAACAGGTACCCGAAATAATAGAAATATATAAATTTATAAGTTACTTTCTAAATAGTATATGTGAACTGAGTTAGGTAAAATTCCGTTTAAGGGTTTAAAATTTATTCTGATGGAGGTGGTGGTGGGTCATACATTCCAGACAGACATTCAGGTGATTGCATAAGCTTATCTCTTCTTTGGAAAGTGGGGTGGAAGTGAGTCATATCTGCACACAGCAGAAAGTTCTACTTCATGTTAGATCGTTATTGACATCTAGCAGTCTCAGAATACCATGGGATGCCTCTGTGCCCAATCAGTAGGCTCTCGACCTGGCATACCAATCACAGACCCTCTCCTTGCTATTAGTGCGCCCGGCGGAGTGCCGTAATTGTATTGTCACATTGTTCTGCCTATGGGCTGTTCGCGGTAAATTAAGCACTTTCGAATGCCCTGTCATTTGGAATAATAGTAAATAAATATATATTAATTGTAGCTTAGACATTAACTTACAATACCGGTGTGTTTATTACTTAAACTGCGACATTAATTAAATAAAATTGATGGAAGTATAAAAAGTAGCCAATAGGAAAACAAGTAACTAGGGCCTCACAAGTGGTCACTTTAACGTGAACAGTCAATAAGTATACAGCGAAATGTTTTTTTTAACAAGTGTCTCGCCCAATGATGAGAGAAGATTCCAGGGCTCCGAAATTTTATGATGTTATTTGATGTTGTTTCTGTTTAATTTTGTCATTATGTAGTCTTGTAACGTCCTTTAACTTTGGTTGTGTTCGTACCAGTAGTGCAATGTTTCGTTCTTTTGTGGTTATTTGATGTAATAATTTTTTTTGCAATCGTCTTTGACTCACCAAATTTTTATAATTTGTTTTTACTTTATGTGATCATAATTTATTTGTCTGCTACTATCGCTATCGTTTTCTTGTTACTGTCATTCTTTATAAATTTAAAAATGTATGATTTTATTTATTATGATATAATATTACATGATTGGTGTCACTTTTGTTGCTCTGTGTGATAACCGTTCAGTTTTTTTTGTAATTTTTTGTTAAAATATTTATTCTTTGTTGTAAATTTTTAAATATATATGCTTTGCATTTTCTTGTTTTCTAAATATTTGCAGTTATATTCATTGGATATTGTTTCATTGTTTTGAAATTTCTTAGTTTTCTTTGCATATATATGCATATATATATATGTTCGCCAATAAACAAAGTACGTTTAAGTATCAACACGAATAATGAATTTTATTGAATCTCAATGTATGCTGGAAGGATGCTAGTGATTAATGTTGTACCACCCTTGAGCAATTTTTTTAATTTTTGTGCATTATTATTAATTTATTTTATTGCCATTAAGGTGCAAATAAGTTTATTTTGGGAGATTTTAATTTGTAAGAATTTTTTTTTAAGCCAATGAATTTCTTTACATTATGATTGTACTTTGAAACTTTCTAGCTCTACTGCCGGTAATATTGACAGTCACGGCAGCTATATCAGGCGCAGATCATTTTCCAGACGTGGTATCTTACTGCCTTGCCTGTCTGCGCACTCGCCATCTAACACAATTCACGTACCCCGATGCTCTCAAGACCACGATGCTAAGAGCTGGCCGAGTTTCTTCTCCACTCACTAGCCTCGATAACGGGTCGCTACGACAGTGTCTTCCCGCGGGACTTGGCCAGGCACTCTCCTATACTGCGCCACTCGCAGACATTTCTTCTCTGCGTGAGACGTATCTACTGTCCAAGTCTTCCTCTTCTCCACATGTATGGTGCGTCTACCATTCATCAACGGCAGTAAGAGTTATGTGTGTCCTCACCCATGCCGTATAGATACCGCCAGTGCCATCAAGTGGCAACCTCCTCCACTGCGCCTAGTTTCCCTTCTCCACAATACTGCCCGTTGCAGCAAGTACTTCAGTGCGCGTCCTATCATAGTGATCACGAACATTCTTCCTAAACTACTGACGCGCGAGACACGTGTCATTATGGCGTACATATCCGTCCGTGCGTAGTTGTTAGGCGCATTTTGGTTTATTGTTTATTTAGTTGTGTAGTGCCATAGTGTGTGTGGGAGTCAGCCACCTACGATGTTCTTCAAAGTTATTCCCACGGAAAGGCGAGTGACTCGCTTCTGTTTTTATTTATCTCCCTCCTTCCCCAACCCCTTTATTAATGCGGCTTTTACTCACTTAGCTTGGATTTTATTTAAACTTTGTCCAAGGATTCCAATGGGCCCAACCAAATCACTTCTCCGATAATTCCACCATGACCCGAGGAATCCACCACATGGTGGGACTACGGAGCCATGTACAAGTGGTGCGTCGTAAGTCTGTGTGTGTGACTCTCGCTCGTGCAAATGTCTTTCTTTCGACCCATTTTCCGAACTTCATGGCATCTCCGGATTCTTCAGTTCCAACCACAAGTATACGTCGGTGTCATTAAAAAAAAGACCACTTTGCATTAATTATAAAGTAAACATATCAAAATTTAAAGTGTAATCAACCTGATGACACTAGGCCAAATAAACTTGAGGAATTAAAAATCTTTTTTTAACTTATTTCTGTCTTATGTATTTAATAAAGTTTCCAGACAATGTATCTCTAATGCAGAATATAAGTTAATTTACAGGCGGACCTGTTCCCTTTTAAAGATTTTGACTTAAGTCTATCACATTATGTAGTTAAATTAATATTCTGTAAATGGCCAATGATGAAATTTAATTTGCAGTATAACGTTAAGTACTTAATGGCCATAATTAAACATTAATTTATGAGTCAACTGTTAACGATATAATTATGTCTTAATCAGATTTTGGACTATAGAAAACTGTACTGGGGCACGCATATAAAGTATGTAGAAAATGCGCAAATATAGTGTGTCGTTTTCTTGATCTGAACCCTTTGTTTGTATATTTATCTGGCTTAGGATCCACTATCTTTGAAGCATATCTAGAGACCTCTCTATTAATTTGAATGCTGAAGGATTTATTTTTTCTTTGTTACTCACCCTTTGAGACACTATGATCGCTTCAAAACATTCTCGGCACAACAATACTGATAATACCAAGGAGGAGAGTTACATCATCTTGTCGACAGCGGATCAATACAGTCGGAACAAGTTGTTAGGAAAAGCAGGAGAATGGGAAGGAATCAGTCAAGGCCTGTGAATGGAACCATCCTAGTTTTCACCTTGAGAGATTTCGGAAAGCCAAAGGAAACTTTGGCAAGAATCGCTGACATTGCAAATGCAAACTAATGTGCAATAACTGTGTCATCTTGCTCGGTTGAATCTCAAGAGCAGTAACACTTCCATTACTTAGAGCAGCAGAGAATTATACTAGATGTATATATACATGTCAAATTGACGCATATGTGTCTGCAGTTTCACCTAACTCGAATATTTCTACAAGATTGTCCAGTTTTGACAGTTGTTGCGATGTCACACTGACACAGAAAGATATATTATATACCAAACAATGTCTATGGGTTTTGGTACTGATGCCCTATGTTGTTACTATATCATTCAAAGAAAACCACAATACTCCTCCCTCTCAGTTAAGGAAGTTAACCATATTTACATCCCATTTAACTGATATTCTGACTCCAGCACCTGGCAAATAATTTAAGGAACTTGAGCTCATTCTGCAGGGAAATATCAAGCACTACATTGAATAGTTTCATAGTCTCGCCACTTACTTGCGGAGTGTACACGTTGAGGAACAGGCAGTCCTCGCTCCCAGCCATGATGTCAGAACGAATTTTGTTCTGCAGGCAAACTGCTCCTTCTTTAGTAGCATCTCTGGTTCCTGCCCAGAGTTCTGGTTCTTCAGGAGGCTGCAACGAGCAACATACGTGGACTAAGTGCTCATTAGATATGCGCCTCTACATTCACATATCTCTGGCCATTGTGGCGGCAGCGCAATAGTGGAATGAAAGTCTCAGAAGAAACAGCAGACCATAGAGCCAGGGCCACTTCGGTTGTTGCCTTCCGTAGGTGCCAGGTGAGAATATTGATGAACTTTAAAGGTGAAGGAACATTATCTTAACCTGTACGCCTGAGGTAACCCTTGGTTATGAATAGAATAACTTATAAGTCGTGGACATAACTGTCTCTCTGCAAAATATCTTAATAATCAAAGAGTGCAAATTTATTTATACAGCTAAAATTATTTTGGAATCTGAGAACACTTACTGCTTTCTAAAAGTACCACTGCATTAAGTAAACTAGCAGGCTACAACATAATTAGTTAGGACTTACCTTGAACCTGAGAGGACCCAGAGGAGGCTTGGCGTAAGGTATGCCCTGGAAGCTGAAGTAGGTGACCCCACTAGCAGGCGAGGTGACTTTCTTGCCTTGAAGTTTACCTTGAGGGATTTCCACCGTCACGAACTCTGACATCTGAAACACGCCATCCAAACTTGCGTCAGAACGTCAGTGAAAGAAACATTCGTGTGTAAGACCTGGGAAAGTTCACAGAGCATGCAGGTTAGCAGGGAAAATTCTAGCAATTAACTAAGGGTAGTGTCCTATGTTTCTCTACAAAATGTGTTTAGAAACAGCCTTACAATTGAATTAAGTCCTAACTTCTGTGTTCCTGATAACATCAAATTTTAAGGAAGCCTATTTTAGTAGTCAAGTGTACACAGATACTTTTTGAGCTTTATATTCTGTACCTACAATGCCTCTAAAGCAATGTATATTTAAAGGCACCTTTATTATTAGGAGCTCATGTTGATTCTTGATTGATGTGAAATCGTTACAGATATCCTCCGCTGCAGCGAACATATCCTACCACACACCACACGCCCAACTATTGTAACTTCACTGGTATTTTCAGACCTATTCATCACAGATCACTGTATTTGCATACTACGTAGGAAATGAAGGAAAATGGAAAGATATATTTACCAAATCAACTTATCCTTTTCAGTTATGGTCACACAAATCTGTGGGGAATTCTCACGATAGGAGTGTCTACATACATTCATGAACATGGTGTCGATTAATAAATGCTGCCAAGCACATGTGAACTTATCTGCGCTGTGCAGTGGGCCTGTGGTGAAATGTTGCAAGATAAGCTGGTGCTTGGTAAGTGCTGTACATTATCGGTGTACACAGCAGGAGCCCGTAACTACAGTGCAACCTTGGGAAACTGAATGCATTCCGACCACTCACAAGCGAGCAGCAAAATGCGTCATGTGGCATCAGCTGCCGAGATATGTTTTAGTAGTGGAAGTGTTAACTAGCAAGCAACAGGGTACAGCACAGAGCTAACACCAACTTACATTGCAAAAGTACACCACACACCACTGGTACTGACTGATAACAGTTGATGGGCCCGTAAATAAACAACATGCCCGTCGTTCTTGCGACTGAATAATTACAATTCCCTGCACACGTACGCAGTGAGCATCTGGTGCCAAAACTCATGGAGTCCATCGCCACTGGCTCGTGTGCGATGACAACCGTGCTGGCCGGTCCGATCACTACAGCTACTGATTGGGAAGAATCGTTATTACAGAAGAGACAAATCAGTAGATATAACACGATGAGTTTGGTGCAGGTATCGTGGCATCGGATTATCCAATTACACGGGTGCAATGACGTCACAGGCAGAGTTCCGTCCTCGGACAACCGTGTTATCGACAAAAGTGGCCTGTTTCGCCCCAAAAAAATCTATCCGAAATTAATTATTTTACAAAAAAAAAACCTTTTTAAATTAAAAAACATATTAAAAATCGAAAAATAAGGAAAGCGTATACGAAGTTTACTGAAACAAGAGCCGACCAATCTACAAACGAGCTAGAAATGTAGACACTATTAGCGGAATGAGTCACGTAATCCTCAGAGCAGTAAAGGAGGAGTCAAGGCTAGGAGCCCTCACTTACCGCCTCCTCTACTGAGCCACGGCAAGTTATGTAAATACAAATAAATCGAAAAAATTTCCAAAAATCAGGGAAACATTACGTTAACCTAACACTCACCGCACTACCATAACCGACACCCCTCCCCCCATTTCCCTTAGCATTTCATAGGCGGCACAAACACAGTCATAAACATTCGAGAATTCGCAAAATATTGCAAAAAAAATTATAAAAAAGTTGATTGTAAAAATTGACTATCTGACAACATTGACCTTAACCACAATGACCTTGATGATGAAAAATGGAGAAAAATACAATAGATAAAAACTAATAATAGTTTAGGAACATATGTTGTCACTAACTCCGACACCCATGTTGGATAACTTGAATTTGACTTTGATCCCAATAACTTTAAAAATGTAAAATAAGAAAGAAAATTGCAAAAATTAGTATAAATTCATGAAAATCAACAAACATATTACGTTACCGGCTCCAATCTCTATTTTAAATGTTGGTGATTTTGACAATAATCCCGATAACCTTCAAAACAAAAAACAGAGAAAAATGTGTAAAAAGCGGCTTAATTCCATAAAAATTGCCGAATATATTAAATTACTCACTATAACTACAATGTTAGATGTTATTGTCATTAACCTTGACTTCAATAAACATGAACTCAAAAAATCAACAAACAATATCACAAAATCAAAGAAAAAGGTGGAAAAACCCAGAGGAACAAATTACACACCTAATACGAACACCCTAGCGGCCACTCCCAAGTACTACAATCAGCAGCTTACTCAACACCCACCTCTGTATTACATTGGTTATACAGCCGATACATCTTGCAACCCCCAACAAGAATTATAGACTTTACATACAACACTTCCTGTCGATATTGTGAAGAGATTCGAATCCACTTTCCTCATTTTTCCAGTTTTTTTTATTAATTTTTTTGTATAAAAAGAGTAATTTCATGGTAAAATAATTAAATTTCGGATTTGATTTTTGGATGAAACAGGCAATTTTATAGATAACATGGCCCTCCCAGACCTCGACCTCGGCCTGTGACGTCAACGCATCCAATTAATTAGATAATCTGTTGTCATGATACACGTTAAATTATTCACCATGTTGTATCTACTAGAATCTCTACAGAAATTCTCCTCCGAATATTCTGACGCTTGTATGCTGACTCCAGAGAGAGCGGCTCGGTTGTAATTTCCATTATATCGTGGCGCTCTTGAGCGCACATATTAGTAACTATGGAAAGCCACCGCGCCTCCACGCAGAGCCGATAGTGACACCCCACGACAGTCGAGTGGAGACTTAGGTCGTCAGTTACCAGCGTGATGGCGAACTGAGGGGAGGGTGACATGATATGGAAGTGGAGCAGCGATGGAATTATAGAGCGCGAGAAACCTACCGGCAAATATCAACGTCCGCCATGTTTTCCACTTGCTGTAGTACGGGTCACCCCGTAAGATGTCGAGCCCGGTTTGCGTTGATGGGAGGTGAGTAATCTAGCCACAACACCACCTTGGCCCCCGACTTCTCTTACTCTCCACGAGGTGAGTGTCAGTGCCACTTCCTCTCGCGATCTGCTCTCGAGAGAAGCCCAAGAGTAACAACCTTCCAAGTGGACACTGACCTTAAGAAGGTTGGCTTAGTGAGATAACCGCACACCGGCGTGTCGTCATCAACAAACGGAAACTATTAAATAGGTGTCTTTCTGTCATGACAGAAAACTAGCCTCTAAAAGATGTATACGTTTGCACTTGCTTCATTCCTTCTATAAAATATCATTGTCAGCTCCTTTTTCATAAGCATTCACTAGACAGTTGATCACATTACGTCAATCGCGGTTCCTGGAACCTCCAGCTATTCACAGCTTTAAGATGTTGTTAGATGTTGCTCATATAGAAGAATTACAACGAAGCAGGACGATGTAGTTAATTGAATGTGTCATAAAATAAGCATATCATGAATATACTTTAGTACATTCTTAATGTGAGCAGCAAAAAATTTGGCGATTAGTTTCCAAGATTTTCTTTGTAAGAGTACTAAAATTTCACTGTTAACCGAAGGAAGAACCGAGCGATGAGGCTCAGAGGTAAACCACTGGACTCACATTCGGTAGAACCCGGATTCGATTCCTAGGCCAGCCATCCTGATTTCGGGCTTTCATGGTGTCCCCAAGTCACTTCAGGCGAATTATGGAATGGTTCCTCACTACAGTCTATGGCAGATTCCTCCCCCCTCCCTCGCCACTGCTTCTCTGAGTAACATGCTCTGTTTCTAATGACTTCGCTGTCGACGAGACGTGAAGCCCTACTACATACCTACGGAAGGGACACTAAATCGACTTTGTAGGCCTTCGTTCTTTAATTATTTACTACGTACCACTGCTAGCGCACACTGCTACAAAAACAAGATTTAATCACATTTCGTTATTTTCTTTCCTTTCAATACCAACTCTTTACGTAAGCCTTTCACCAATTTTTAAAAGTATTGTTTTTTTGATGGCACTACACTTATTTGCAGTAATAACAATAATGTTTGTAATTTGTTAGAGAAACTAGTTATAAGCAATGACCTCACAACACCGCAATTACCATGAAACATTTCGTAACAGAAAATAGACTAAAGTCATCTACAGAGATTACACAGTTTTATTTCCATGACTTTGCCATCTGTTTAGAAGACTTGTAAGACGTTTGCGTTGTCCATGACGTCAGTGAGACGGTGTATCCCGTGCTGTCCGCCTTCAAATGACAAAGTGCTGCCACTTCCCAGCAGAGAGCGCAGTCGTGCCTACTACACGCAACAGAGCTGTAACAAACCTATGTAGCTGCAAAGAAGTTCCTTGTTTTGAACACGTTTCTCCAGTATTGGGTTCCTATGTACTCTATGAGGGATATTTATAACTTTTCTGGAGTTTGCAGCTTACCTTAATTCTTAAAAAACACACACAATTACGGGGACATGTTTACAAAAAAAAACATGCCACGTTTATTCAAGTACGATTCCTTCTCATTCGTGAAAACTTTTCTTTTGAAAAAGTTGTAGCCAGCTCACAGAGGGGCGGTTACGTCCTTATTTTCTTAATCATACCGACTGAACAAAAGTTTAGCTACTTTTGCGAGGTTATGTACCATACGTTTGTCTTCATTTATTGCTCGTACGATTTAAAAACAATGCCACGTATTTCGAAAAGTTATCCCTGCGTACACAGGAAGTAACTGAACTCTACCAAATACCTTCAACAGATTATACCTCATCATTAAAATAGGCAGAAAATATATAAACTACTTTCGCCTAAGTCTATTCCTGAAGGATGTAACCAGCAATGAACGTGTTGCTGAAGTAGGCGTTTATTACTAGAAACACAGCCTGAATGTAAGATAAATCTCTTGAGTTTCTGGATAATGCGATTTTGTATCATGAAGTGGACACCACAAAATATCGGATTCCAGCATCAACTCCCTCCCTTAAGGGAACAGAGGTTTGATTCCAATTTGTGCTTTTAAAAATTAACTTCTGTGGCAATTTTATATTGATCCCTGCAGATCAGTCATGTGCCGTAGGCCTGCAAGCACTGTAAACTATTTTTGTAATTGTAACTGACAAATTCTTGTATAATTACAAAATTTTGTTCATTAGCAAATTTATCTTTCGTAAATTTACAGTGTTTGTTTATTTGCAAGATAGCATTTTTGTAAATAACGAAATAAGTTTGTGTCGTTACAAAGATATTGTAAAGAGCCGCGCGTCACTCATCACTTCCGGGAATTCCACACATTCCTCACATTCCGAGAATACCCTACCTGACTCGAGGAGTTGCACTTTTATACATTTTAATAATTTGAAGAATGTTATTGCAGTATTTAACAGCGGAAAATTCTATTATGACTAAGATGAATGAGTTTATAAACTTTAATTTCGCAATTGTTTTAAGTATTAAAAGTACAAACAGCGGATTCTGGGCTTAAAATTTAGATCATTGATTACAGTTAAACGAAATAATGGATATCAGTAAATTTATTTTATCTCGACTAACACTGTTGCACAAAAAAAGGATTGATGAAATTGGACCATATTGAAATTAAAAGGAGAGAGAATAAAATATTTATATATACATAACATAAAAAAAAACATTTTTGTAAGTGGACCTAAAATATTTTTGTATGTAAACAAATGTTTGTAAATTTACAAAAAAAAATTTGTAGATCTATTGTATTTGTACACTTACAAGAGCAACAGCTGCACTGGTGTACTAACAGTTCTTGCAGAAATACTGATATTCTGTAAACTACTTATACCGTCTCAGAAATATATTACACCTTGTACTATCTGTTCAGAATTATTTTCTTAAAGCAAATTTTGTATTCGATAATTTTTCTGTAGACAGCAAAATGTAAAAAGTGTGTTGCAAGAAATGAGTACATTCACATGGTTTCGCATGGCTTCCTTTGAATAAGAGAAGATAAGTTACAAAAATAAGCAACAGAATGCAGGTATATAGAAAATAAAAACTCTCAAAAAAATGCAACATATATTTTTTTTATATATGTATAAAGTTGTCGGTTTTATTTTTTCCGTGGTACCAACATTCTCTTTGCGATTAAGTGTCCAACTAATTAAAGTTCCACCGCGAGCTCAGTAAAAACTGGCTGTTCACTTTTGAAGGTAAAATACCGCATATAAACATGATATAAAATTATTAAAAGCCGTATAACACATTAAAACTGAACATAACATATGGATGGCTCAGTGATGTAGTGGTTATTGTCCTTGCTTCTAATGCAGAAGGTACAAGTTCGATTCCCGCCACCCCAATGGGAATCTTTGAAGACGTATTTGGGTTGGAACATGCCTGACTGGGCTGCATTACATATGTTTCGTGCAGTCCTGGCTGGCCTATACTTTTTATACTATTAAAAACTACCGAGTATCATCAATGAGACAAACTACTTTGTAGAAGACCAAATAATAGCTTGTGATTTTGCAGGAAAATGATATGAGAAATATTACACATATTGTTGTAATTCTACAGCATATCCCTCTGTAGTTACTGCACCTTTTGTACAAATACTGAATATATCCCGTACATTTCTCAAGCAATTTGTTGCAAACTTTACAAATATTATTTTTAAAAGTACCAACATTTTTTTACTGGGTGGTAAACAGAACGGTCGCCTTATGTTTTTACCCTACGTGTAACCATTTTCGATAATTTAATGCACGATGTTCGAGTACTGAATCGGAACGTCTGCATTGTTTGAATAAGTAAAAAGCACAACGCCATTCGTCAATCAGCGTCTAGACACAATCTCGTCGCAGAACTTCCTTCCCTCAGAATAGCGCAGTCAGTAAGAGGTAGGCCAGCCCCCAGATCAACACACAACAGGTCAGAAACCGACCACACGTCGTACATCAAAGGCATCACCACGTCATTTAGTCTCAGTGAACGTGCATTCAGTGCGGAGTGCCCGGTGATCATGGCTACTAATGACGCTTTGCTCGCGTGGCGAGTGTTCCCGTCCAGTTTCCGGGGTCGCTAAAGGATGTTTCAAGTGCACTAGAACCAGCAGTTGGCATCACTGCCGGCCAGCCTTCTCGTCAAACACAAGCTTCATTGTGCGAGGAAGTCCAGAGTCAGATGGCGGTCTGACGTGTGATGTCTCGAGTCGAGCTGTATGGACCTGACTTACCTTGCTCAGCTGGCAGTAGTCGCTTCTGCTGTTCTCCGAGCACTGATAGCTCGCCCTCGTCTGTTGATCTTCAAATACAGCTGATAACACGATGTAAGACAGAACATCGTGTTATCAGCTGTGGGTCGTATCTTCACTTTACCCTCCAAGACGTAAAAGGTATTCTCGATACCGTAATGCTAGTTTTGCCGTGCGTACAATAATTCTGGTACGCGAACCAGGATTTCAGCTATGATAACAAAATTATTTCAGCAGTGTGCGCAAATATGCTGTGCCATTAAAACTATAGGAGTCTAAGCGATATAATAAAACATTTCATTAGCAAAAACATTTAAAAAGGTTTTGTGTACTTAAAAAAATAGAGCGCACAATTACGCCTGCACTATGCTATAGGTAACATCAATGCCATATATCTAAATGCGAACTGATAACGTAAATCTTTATGCCCATAGCATCATTACAGTGAAATAAATAACCATTAGGTAAAGTCGACCAGAAAAATGGTAACTTTGTGTTAATTAAATGTGGAATAAATGTATTTTTGAGCTCATCGTCTTAGCATATATTTATTATAAGAAGGATCATTTTAATTTGCATCCGGAATAAGGGATGACTTTGGTGAAGTGGGAGTACATTAGTAACACATTTCTCGTATTTTCTTATGGAATGCAAAATTTTGATAAATTATCCTGAGCAGTAAAAATTTTCTAAAATACATTAAGAATCAACTATTGTATCTGTAACTGACAGGTATTTTCTGGTAATAGAATTCCGTCTGTTCCGTCTAGCAATAAGGGAGCACTGTAAGAGTGAGTGAGTGAGAGAAGAGATTTGGACGGCTCTAAACAGCGACGTCTTGAGAGCATATGAGAGTGATTGAGGTGAGTATGGAGCAGCGCCGGAATGAAAGGGTGGGGAAACGGGAGATCCCCGAGAAAACCCGCCGACCAGCGCTATCGTCCGTCACGATTCCCACGTGCGAAAATCCGAGAGTGACCTGGCCGGGGTTTTAAACCGGTTCGCCTTGATGTGAGGCGAGCAGGCTAACCGCTCAGTGACCGCTGCCCCGCGCACTGGTACAGGGAGGTCACAGAGAAGTCGGAGTACTGTGAGATTGTGTGACTACTACCACCCGGCTACTCAAACGTTCCAAATTATGTAAAATAGAAAGTAAATAAAAATATTAATATTGTTCCGTATTTATATGCAGTGTTTGCTCACGGGTTGTACGTCTCGTTTTGTTTGGCCATATCCTCTTCACCATGCCTTTTTTTCTCTTAAGATTAAGTTGCCGAAATGTTCCTTCGTCGTTTCTCCAGTACAGAATATTTCCGACATCATGGAGACATGAATGCAGCATGCCGTTATTTTTACCATTACGCCATAAAACTATATGAGCAGCGTTGAAAGTCTCATAGATGCGCGTTCTAGACGGAAACTCAACACGCGTGTGCAATGTCTTGCGTTTAGAGGAGACATGTAATGTGAGAGCGCATGCAACACTTATAATAACCCGGGTTACACGCCATACACATGTGACATACGTGCAGACAGGCCGCGGAGCAGCTCATAACAGAGAGCTATACAAGAGCCAAATGGTTCATGTAACTTACAATTTTTAAGGTAAAGAAGTTAAAATAGTCGCACCAAGTCTGAAAAGACGATTGCTTGTAGGAAATAGTTACTGATAAATTCGAGACCTATCTACGTAATGAAACTCATAGTGATGATAGTACAATAAGAGGTATGGCCGATTCGACGGCAAAGGACAAGGGGTCCGGAGCCGAAGCCGACCACCCACTCTGTCATTCGCCTCGGCCGAAGGCCATATTCGATTACGGTGATTTTGGCAGTGTCCCATTAACTTAACCTTGACTCCATGCCCATAAAATTAAATGACCTAAACTCAAAAAATTATAAATATTTCTGAATCTTTTATTCAGAAATATTTATAATTTTTTTTTAATTTGGAAAAACAATTAAACATTATTTATACAGGTACACACAAGAGTTCCGGGGTTCGATTACGGGTTAACTAAAGTCCCTAAAATACCGACTCTCGCCAAGTCGGCCGGTATCCAAATCCTCTGCCATGTTAGAAAACAATAACCTTGACCCTGACCCAAGTAACCTTGACCCAAAAATCCAAAAAATAAAAATTAAAAAACTACAAACATATTATTAAAATAATTTTTAAAATAGTCAACAATATATATTAAAATGTATAAAACATTTACAAAAAAATGAACATTGGTTAATTATTTTTGAAAAACTTACGATTCTAAAAGTTTTCCCAGAACGACGACCAGCAGACGACTGACTTCACCGGGATTTGGGAGACTCGCATTTCGAGGCAAGAAAACTGGCGGCCATATTGGTTTTATGGGCATAAAACATGTCAAATCAAAAATATATTTTTTATATCAGTAGATAGATAATGTATGTCCTAGGACAAGGGCTGGGGGCTAAGGATCAGAGGATCGAATCACCATCATAGATCTGCCATCTTGGATGACATCACAGCCACCATCTTATTTCCTGCCTCCATATTGTTTCCTGCTGTTATCTTCTTTCTGGCCACCATCTTGTTTCCAGCCACCAATTTGTTTCTGGTCGCCTTCTTGTTTTCTCCCGCCATTTTGTTTCCTAATTACTTACCTTCGCATCTGTCGCATGCGTTCCGTGGGTCCTACTTCTCTCGTAGTCCACAGAGGTGCACCATTGAACCCTGTAATGTTGTTTATTGTTGCTAGAGAGTGCCACTATATTACTCATCTTCGTTCGACCCCGAGACTTTGTTTCCACTTGTTCGTCGTTTAACTTTTGCCTGCTAAGGGCACCGGTATCGCTCTCGCCCGGCCACCATGTTGGTTCTAGAGTTGGCTGCTAGGGGTACTGGGTTTTTATTTCGGAGGAGGGCGAGATTGAACTGCCGAACTTTTGGTTCGCATGTAGATGCCATGGACCACTTGGCTATCGGATCAGACCGGATAGTATAGTGTTAAATGGTGTATACACTTTGCAACGTTGATTTGATATGCATATAAACAATTCAGATGTGACATCAGAATGTATGTATGTATATTTAAATATTTATTATTTATTAGTTCATTTTATTATATCAGATTATTATTTTTCTTATAATTTTTATTTCTTCCTGAATTATAACATTTGTAATATATTCGATTACCGTTAGTTATATTTATAATGTTCGTGTCATTATATAATATTATATATATAAACATGTAAGGGGCGTGTGGCATTTTTTTAGAATAAAATAATTTGTAACATCAATTAAGAGTATATGATACTTTCATTACGAGTTAATAAAAACAATTTCTAGCATGTAAATGTTAAATATTTATTTCCATTAGCAAACATCCAAATAACCCACCAAAGGTATACATATGCAAAATGAAAAAACATTAGCGTAGAACAGTATTTGTATAGATGAACCGAGTAATTCAGAAACACATTATTATGGTTCAAATTTCTTCTCACTGTTAATCGAACAGATGACGATGGTGATAAATAAATGTCTCACAAACACTGATGTTATTTAAATTTAAAGAAAAGAAATGTAATGCTACTAAATAAAATATATATTTACAACAAAGATAAAGTATAAAAATAAACCTTAACAGCAGTTAACCCCTTAATACATTACCCCAAATATACTTGTTCACATTTCACATGTTGCAGAATAAGTAGAATCATAGTCGTTGCTGTGTAAGTCCAGAAGTTAGCACCAATACAGACAACACCTAGAATTGGGAAATACTCTTTGTTGCTGTTGGTACACCAACTGTTTTAATAATTGGTTGTTTATTATGCAATGGATATACTAAAACTATTTCCATAGGTTCCAAAGTAACACTTGCATTAAATAATCGTGTAGTGCGTTTCAAACCACAAATGTGTGATTTTGCAGAATGTTGATGTGTATGTAAGCGGTTAAGATCGTAGCAATTTCATGTAAAATGAAAATTTCAAAAATTTTCTATCGTAGAATATATTAAAAATTAAAAAAAATCATGCTTAACAGTTATGTGCCTTTTTTTAAAATATGCAATAAGCCAATAACTTGGTATAGTATATGGCATAATGTATTTAAAGCTATGAGCAAATTATTTATTTATGAATATGAATTTTTTTTTTTTTACTGACTGTTAAATTGCAATTTTACTGTCAATGATTATACTTTGTTTGCACACGACGGAGTTACATACCAGAAGAAGAGAAGGAAGATTGCAGAATAATAACTAACTGCGTTGTTTGTGACTCCAGTGAATCGGACGATTTCAATTGGACAAAGGGGACTATGACGTCTTACCACGAAAGTCACTTCACATAGTCGCAAGTTCACCCCATAATGTAAAAAATTATATTTAAAAAGTCATACACAAAGTGTCAGTTTCGTTGTCGTAAATACTCACTGCTTGTATTGGCGTGAATATGCGGAGTTTTCCTTACGGCCGTACAGACAGGACCGCAAGCCGACTGAAGGCACAACTCCAGGACCAGTCTCTGTGCCCAGCATAACCTATAAAAGCGCAATTGTGTGTCAAAAACATACCATCGAACAAAATACATAGCTTTTAATATCTTGATGGTGATGGTGCGTACTTTCAAAAGAATTTGCAACACATTGCAGAATAGCAGTCGTTTGTGAAAGGCTCCGCTGCACGTTGACAGGTCAAGCGTGAACCTTTGGTGCGGGACTTGACGCACTGGCTGCCAATCACTGCACCAAGTACAATAAACTCGGCGCCAATATTAATTTAACAAATTAATAAAAGTTTACTTGAAAACATAGCATACCTTCGCTAGTAAAAGCTCGAAGCAAAATTGAAGGCGAGTGTGATTCCTCAAACTCTCTCACTAAACGCAGCATTGTGACGAAGCAGAAGCGTACTCGTGTATCCAGACGGGAAGCCAAGATATCATATTGAGAGATTTCAGCATGATCCATCCTTAATATAACGCAGCCTAGTGGTGGGCAGTCGCGCATTGATACAAAGGAAAGAGTGCCTCAGTTTACCACAGAATTTTCACTGGCCAACTTCCCCTCCTTCAAGTCTTAATTATTTTGTCTGAAACTATGTGAAATATAAGGAAACGATTAGGGCCAGTGATTCTTATTTGTTGACTTCCCCTCCCACCCTACTTATTTTCTCATAAACTATATGGGGATGACAGGAGTACAAAAATTCCTGCTGAATTTGGGATAACCTAATCGGTTGACGTCACAGGCAGGGCGTCTCTTCCGTCTACTTCCCAGCAACATGTAGGCCTAACTATTAATGACATAAAAAAAGGTTTTTTCTATAACAATATTTAATTTTAAAAAACTTATACAATGAAGAGCCAAAAAAACTGGTACACCTGCCTAATATCGCGTAGGGACCCTCGAGCACGCAGCAGTACCGCCAGATGACGTGGCATGGACTTGACTGATGTCTGAAGGTATGCAGAATGCATTTCACACTATGGATCCTGCAAGGGAGTCCACAAATCCATAGGAGTACGAGGCGGTGGAGATCTCTTCTGAACAGCACGTTGCAAGGCATTCCAGATATACTCAATAATGTTCATGTCTGGTTATTTAGGTGGCTAATGGAAGTGTCTAAAATCAATTTTGTTTCTGGAGCCACTCGGTAGCAACCCTCGACGTGTGAAGTGTCGCATTGTCCTGCTGGAATTGTCCACGTCCGTTGGAATGCACAATGGACATGAATAGGTGCAGGTGATCGGACAGGACGCTTACGTATCTTTCACCCGTCAGAGTCGTATCTAGACGTATCAGGGGTCCCATTTCACACCAACTTCACACACCCCATACCACGACAGAGCCTCCGCCAGCTTGAACAGTCCCCTGTTGTCATGTAGGGTCCATGGATTCATGAGGATGTCTCCATACCCGCACACGTCCATCCGCCCGATACAATTGGAAACGAGACTCGTCAGACCAGGCAACGTGTTTCCAGTCATCAGCAGTCCAATGGTGGTGTTGGCGGGCCCAGGTGAGGCGTAAAATTTTATGCCGTGCAGTCAACAACGGTACACGAGTGGGCCTTCGGCTCCGAAAACCCATATCAATGATGGTCCGTTGAATAGTTCGCACGCTGGCACTTGTTGATGCCCCAGCATTGAAATCTGCGCCAATTTGAGAAAGGGTTGCACGTCTGTCACGTGTAATGATTCTTGTCAGTCGTCGTTTGTCCCGTTCGTTCACGATCTTTTTCCGGCCACAGCGATGTCGAAGATTTGATGTTTTACGGTATTCACGATATTCACGGTACACTCGTGAAATGGTCGTACACGAAAATCCACATTTTATCGCTACCTCGGAGATGCTATGTTCCATCTCTCGTGCGCCGACTATAAGACCACGTTCAAACTCACTTAAATCTTGATAACCTGCCATTGTAGCAGCAGTAACCGATCTAGCAACGTTGCCAGACGCTTGTTGTCTTATATAGGCGCTGCCGACGGCATAGCATTACTCTTGTTCCATACCTCTGTTATTGGCGAATGCACGCCTATACCAATTTTTTTGGCTTCCCAGTGTATGTGGGCTTAGTGCATACTTGCCCTGCGGCCCTTTAGAACATCGGGGTGATACCTATGTTATGAATTTGGGGGTTGTATCTTAATAGGTTCGGAAATTAACAAAACTAAGCTTATAAAAAGACTTAGGGTATACTTGCCCTGTGGCCATTTTCGTTGTCGGAGGTGATGCCTTTGTTATGAATTTTTTCACTATATCTTATATGGTTCGGAAATTACAATTAACTATGATTACAGGTAGACTTAGGGCATAATTGACCCTGTGGTTCTTTTATTTGTCGGGGGTGATGCTTAAGTTATGAATTTTGTGGTTGTATTTTAAATGCTTCGTATATTATATTCATTTAGGCTTATTAGTGTGCTTAAGTCACACTTGACTGTGCAGTCCTTTTCACTGTCGGGGGTGATGCCAATGTTATTAATTTGGTGTATGTATGTTAAATGGTTCGTAAATTACCGTCAACTATGCTTGTGAATGCTCTTAGGGCCCACTTGTCTATGGGGCTCTTTTTGTTGTTGGGGGTGATGCTTATGTTATGATTTGGTGACTATATCTTAAACGGTTTGGAAATTACAGAAAACTATGCTTAGAAGTGAGCAGGGTTATACTTGACCCTGCGGCCCTTTTCGTTGTTGGGGGTGATATATATGTTTTGAATTTGGTGGCTGTATCTAAATCAGTTTGGATATTTCATCCAACTATGCTTATAAGTTGGCTTAGGGTGTACTTGATGCACATGCATCGTGCAACTCTAGGCTAGCATGCGTGGGCAGGCCTCGCTCCATGTCACACAGCTGGTATGATAGAGGATGATGCTCTTCCCCACTAGAACGTTAGGTGAAATAAGACTAGAAGGAATATGAGAAAACCAAATTGGAATTGCAGAGCATGAGACTCGTTCCAACCAGGACGCCAGGGAAAGGAGATCGGAAGTGATATGAGAAAGCCCATGGTGGAATAACAGAGCATGAGACTCGGCCACACTAGGATGCTAGAGAATACCTTCAGGAGGGCAGGGGGCGAGATGTAGAACAGGAAGCATATGCGAACGAACAACTCGAGGGATAGAACAAGGGAGACGAGAAATATTGGCAAGAATATTAGAAAACCCACCAAATAGAATGTAAGAGCATGATGTGCTGAGGTAGAGTGATTGAATAGGAGGGAAAAAGGAAAATCTAATATGACCTTTGTTGGCTAGGAATGACATAGCAGGAGGTTTCTGCTTGTTGCCATCCAAGATGGTGGTTGGCTCGTCCCTCGTCCCCAGACCCCAGCCCCTGTTCCAGAATGTACTATTTCTAACTACTAATTGCGGTGCCGTGTTCTGTGCTAAGAGCGGTGTGTGCGAAGAAATTCCAGAACGATTGGTGAGGTTTGGTGTTGATTGCAGAAGATTGTATTGCAGTGGATGATTTGTGTCTGAGAAGAGCACGGAAGATTAGACTATCACTCGAACTGCCCTCGTGAATTCCATGTCTGAAGGGTTTTTCCCAAACGGTTTGCGGATAGCATCGTCGTAACATAGGCAGTCCAACTCGAGTCAACGATGGCACCACCAAAGATGAAATCGCTATTGAACGAACACTTCATCTTTATATCTACACTCCAACAGCTTACAGGTCCGAGCTGGTATTCTAAGTCTTAGGAAGAGTTTGTACTTTGGTGGAGGAAATGCATGCTTGATAACAGCCTGCAGAACTTTATGGAAGTGATAAACATAAAATATAGCTTACCAGACAGAATGCTGAAAACATAAAGTAAGAGAGTTTGGTCATCTGACATCAGACAAAGAACTGTAATGTGGCGCACCTTTGGATACATTAGTTATCTGCAGCGGACGATATATCATGAGGCCAACAACCAATCACGAGCGAGCAACGTGATAGGTTGCCTTGGCAGATTGGGGTTGGATGGGTCAAGCGAATGCAAGTAATCAATAAATAAAAAATTGTACAGGTGGTGGGGGTGTCAGTCGTCTGCTGGTATTCGTGTCGGGGCGCTGTTACGCTGATCGCTCCACCCTGGCCTCCTGCATGTAAGTAATGTAATGTTATTTACAACATTTTCCAAAAAAATTTAATTTTAAATATGTTTTAAGTTTTAAAAAAAATTGGATTTTTGGGGACATTTGCGATTTTTTGAGTTGAGCGTCATTCAAGGTTATGGGCATTGGGTCACTTTTAAGGTCGCCAGCTTTCAACATGGAGTCCTAGTCAGTAACATAAGAATGTTCATCGATTTTTTTACAGTTTTTTCTCGATCTTTGGCTTTAAGGGCAATGGTCAAGATCACTGGCCTCCAACATGGTAGTCGGAGTCAACAGTGTAATTTTTCAATTACTTTTTGTTCTATATTTTTGTGACTGGAAGGGTGGTGGCAGAAAGTAAGGTTGAGGTAACATTATATGGTACTCGATTTTCCTTGGTTTATTAATTTTATTCAATTTATCTCGTTTTTTTATTGGATGAGTATGTAAGGTGTAGGGGTTGTTGTTAGCGTGTTGGGGTTGAGTCAGGGATACGGTTGATATTGTACAGCATGTTCCTCGAATTTTAAAATTTTTTTTATGTTTTTACGATTTTTCTCTATTGTTTATGATTACCAAGGTTAGGGGGGGCATGTGAGTGTGGCGAGAGGTGGGCCGAGAGGGGTTGGGACGGAGGCCTGCCGACTAAAAAACCAGTGATATTTGGTTTGTTGTTAGTCATCTGCTAGATATTTTGCTTAGGGGCCCTCCAAAAATGTAAGTTTGTTTCAATACATGTTTTTATTTCTATAATAATTTAAATTTAATAGTTTTAAATTTATTTTGGGTTCCAGGTCATCCAACGTTATGGACATAGCTTCAAGGTCAAGGTCACTAGGCTTAAGGTCATTTGGATAAAAGACAATATATGTGTAAGTCACTAGGGTCAAGGTCACATATCAAGGTTAATGTAACTGGTCAATGTCAAGGTCACCCAAATCCAACATGGTGGTATGGAGACTTCACAACATGGCGGCAGTCGGCTCGGGCTCCGGTCCCCATCCCCTGTGTGCTCTACACATTCTCAATTTTAAAGTTTTTTCTTGTCATTTAATTTTTATTTTTTATTTTTATAGATTTTAGATGCTTTTTAGTATGTTTTCGATTATTGGATAGTTTTACAATTTTTGGGTTTAATATCAAGGTTACAAGGGTTAAGGTTCTGGGTCAAGGTCACTGGGCAATGAAGGAGGAGGTGTATTATGGTAAGGGGGCGGAGGCGTAGTAGACTCGGTGTGTTGGTAAGTGGTATTGGTGTTTGGTGGAGAAGGCGTGGGGCGAGCTTAGGGGTGGTGTTGTGGGGATGGGTCGGTGTGGGTGGGAGAAGGAATGGTGTGGAGTATATTGGTGAGAGGGTGGGGCGTGGATGTGTTGTGATGCCCATGGAGTGAAGGGATTGTTGGTGGTAAGTAGTGAGGGAAGTTTTAATTTGTTATAAAATAATTTTGAAATGAAATGTTTTTATTATAATAATAATTGTTAAAATATTTTGTTAAACTGTTTTCCTGGGTTACCGCTTGTTGTGGTGAGGAGCAGGGCAGGGCATGCATCTGACATGGCCACCGGCTGCAAGCCCTGGCTGCGACATCAACCATGATGGAGGACAGCGCCGAGCTCCGGACACTGTGCAACCGGCTCTAACTAAGTACACTACTGATGCAGTTTGTTTCGTTATTACGTAGATAAGACATACTTAATACAATTATTATATGGCCACCATTTTGAAAATCAGTGTCTGGTCTGCTTAAAACTTATTAGTGTAAGTGGCCTGCCATAGTGCTACCTGTTTGCCAAATTTGGTGGGACTTTGTTAGCTTTTTCCGTTGATATGGCATAAAAATATTAATTGGTAATGTAATGATATCTTACAATAAGGCTGAAAATAGAGATTTTGTGGGGATGCATTTTATGGTTATTTTATTTTCTGCCAGTACACAAAGTTAAGTTGGAGTTAATTACATATTTTTGACAATCTAGCATAATAGGCAAAGTTTATGTGATCACAAATTTTGAAAATAAGTGTCTGACATACTTTAAACATTATAATTTAAGTTACCTGTCACAGTACTACTTGTTTGCCAAATTTGGTAGAAATCGGTTTGATTGTTTCCTGAGATAATACTTAAAATCTTTATTCGTGTGGTACTATGATACAAAACATTTGGCAAATGTCTCCATGTAGACACGTTTTATAGTTTTTATATATACTGCCATCATACACAGTTATTTTGGAATTGATTGCAGGGTTCGATTATATACACAGTATTCTAAGTTAATGGCTATACAGCCACCATTTTGAAAATAAGAATTTGACCTTCTTAAAACATAATCATTTTAATCACCTGCCATTGTACTAGTTTACCAAATTTGGAAGTCACCGGGCAATTGTTACTCGAGATGACAAAAACTTTGTTATTTCATGAGGTGCTATCTCCAAAAATAGCGGACAACAGTAGTAATTCGCTGGCATGTATATTTATTGTAATGGATGCTACCGGTATACAAAATTCGGACAAAATTGGTTGAACAGTATGGTAGATATAACAAATAAATAAAAAATATTTGTACAGCCGCAGTTTTGAACATAAGTCCCTAATTAATTTAAATCGTGTACGTTTACGTCGCCTACCATATTTTTACTTAGGTACTTGCCAAATCTGGCGATAAATGGTTAAGTAAATTTCACAACATGATGGAAAATATATACTTTTTCATTCACTGCTGTCTTCCAAAATGTTGAACTAACAACAATATCAATCTCTATATTAAATGCTTAAGCGATGCACTGTCAACGTACATAATTGGATTTAAATCGTTTCAATGGTTCCGTGATATAACATATCACTCTAAACATTAAAACGGCCACCATTTTGAAAGTATATGCCCAGCGTGCTCGAAAACGATAAAAAGTCAATGTCCTTACTAGGCCTAAGTACTATGTGTAACGGTTTGGTGAAATTAGGTTCAGGCGTTCAAATGTTTTTAGAATATCCGTTGAAGGGGTGTTGGGGTGGGAGGGGGCACGCACACAAACACAAGCAACTGACAGGAAAGTGATCTCGTAAGCCTTACTTTCCTTCGGAAAGTACAGTAGAGATCTCAACGTCTCAGTGTACTGAGTTTTGTACGTAAACACAGACTACTTTGCACGTATTGTACCCTGCGAGTCAGGGGCAGCGGTGGCGCAGTGTCCAAGGCGCTCGCCTCCCACCACGGCGATCCGGGCTCCATCCCCGGCCCACCACTCCCGGATCCTCACATGTGGGAATCGTGCTGGACGATGCCGCTTGCCGGCGGGCTTTCTCGGGGTACTCCCCCCTCCACCGCTCTTGCATTCCAGCGCCGCTCTATTCAAGGGTCTCACTTCTGTCATGCCCGGGGATGACGGTCACCTACGGGTTCCAGCTGGAAAAACCGTCACTCGGAGGGTGTTGCCTTGCCCGGGGTGCACTCCCCACACGCCATTTATTTTTACTGCGAGTCTAAGTCCAGTGATCTTCCTTGTCGGTAACTTACTCATGCAGCCGAGCTAGGTTATCACTACAGAATGCAGATATATTTTTTTATTTGCGTCTTCTGAAAACATATATTCAGTTGTGTCCGATATAGTTAATAAAAGGTTAGTGCCTCTATTTATGGATAAAATAAATTGATTTCCCATAAGTTTTTTTCGTATACATTTAAGGAAGAATTGAAGGAAAATTTTCCAACCATTTAGAAGTGTTGCTTGATTGAAGTATGGGTTTTAGTTCTCGGAATATTTACAGGATAGCGTCGGACATGACGCATTTGATAATTCTGTGTATTTTGTACATCCCTGGGCAGAGCAATAACTGTGCAAACGAACCCAACATCTCATGCAGCAGAGTGCAGTGACGTAGCGTAGCGACTTGGTCACGATCTAGCAAGACGGGCAAGGAGAGGCTCTCAGTTACATCACTGCTTTATATGTCGTAGCCTTTTCATTTCTCTTTTTTTCCCCGTATCTGCTTTTTATAGTCGGTTCACCATTATAAGTCACCTTATAAGTTCTGCTAGTTTCTTCGTCCTGATCAACAAACGAGTATGCTCCCAACGCACTCGTTTTAAATTGCCAACATTTATTATTGTCAAATTTTAATTACAGTACGTTGACGGATACTTATAACATTTTCTGAAGATGTCAAATTTTTACTCCCAGAATATTCCTCCGCTTCATGCAAAGAAACCTTAACCGAGTCTAGAAAATTACACTAAAGAGATAACTCACAGCATTTATGCGCACGCAGTGTAATAATGTTTCCCATATGAACTATTTCTTACTAGGCGTTAATCACACACCTATTTTCTCACTGTTTTATTAAAATTTACTATAAATAAAATATAATTTATATCTACAATTTCAAATTAACAAAAAATGTGTCACTTCTATACAATTTCATCTTAACACTAGTATAACACGCTTTTTATATGTACTATAATTAGCAAACAACCAAACCCGTCATACAATGTTTTTCAAATTCCAATTCAAGAAGTCGGAAAAAACGGCGAATAAACTATAGCTAGACGTTGAGACATGAATTTCTCGTTCCTCATACGCTTTCAACGTTACTAAATACGCCCAGTGTTTTTTAATATGTACCGTCGCGTTGAATTAACCTCAAACCAGGTCTAGTCAAGACTAAAAGATGCATGGATGTACATTTAGAATCCACACTCGATCACCACCCGCTTCCTCCAACAAAATTCCTTTCTTATCAATTTTCCCTAGGCCACTCCAAATAACGGGAGTGAGGGTGATAGGCTCCAGCTTCACTTCGCGGCCGTGAGATTCACAGGTGAGAACATATTATTTCCCTGCTCCAAGAGTTGATAGTGTGTTGTGTTTCATCAGTCAGGCCGCGGGTTAGAACCCAGCCGACTGCACTGAGAAGAATGTTCCAAACGGGTGTCTCATTCCATTCTAGCTATTGCCAGTTGCGCTTCTATATATATATATTCCCAATTTCTCACCAGAACTAATGTTTTTTTCCGTCCATTGGCTTTGTGCTGTTGGCCAGCGCACGCAAACTGTATTCATTGAATTTTTCGGTGACATTCATTTTCCTGATTGAAATCACTTATTCAATAGTAGGATAAACTGAATAGTGTATGCAGCGAAAGTGTGATTCCACGGGACACGGTGGACTAAAACAGAACTTGGTGCCAGATGTTGAGGGCAGTGATCGCTGAGGCGAGGCCGGGCCACAGGAACAAGACACTGCATGAATGTTGAGTTGTTGTCACCGGGCGAGTGTACAGCCAAGTACGTGGCTGGGTGCTCACTGCAGTGGCGACGTGCATCAAGATCCAAGTTGCTCGCCTACCTGCGGCACCAACACGCTTCAACACTTTACAGCATTATGTTATGTCCAGCGGTATTATTGATTAAGTACTTACCAGTCAAGACACGTTACATCTTCTGTCTCACCTACTTGTTAACATTGCTGGCGGTACCGTCTACAGCTGTTTCCTTGGCTACAGCGGTGNCCCCCCAACTCAATATGTCGTTTACATAAAACACACTCGACTGACTGTTAACTTACCCAGTATGTCAACCGAAAATATTTTGCCACGGAAATTATTGCACAGAAGATTTATTTCAGAACTGTTGTCAAAGTTCACTCTTTCGTGAGACAGACTGAACTTATGTGTACAATAATGACTTTGTATATTGTCCTCTATGTCGTACTTTATGTAAATTAAAATGGTCGAACGGATTTTTTCAAAATGACGTTTATGTGTACATACCGCAGAGTAATTTCAAATGTTAGAAGTGCGTAGTCTATCGCTTCCTCTCCGCAGGGGCTGATGCACTCAATACAGCGCCTGGCAAGCGATAACCTTGAAGTTTTCCCTGTGCATAACCGTACAACTTAAAATCCATTTACTTCTTGACTTCTGTTTTACCGCACACTAAATCCTAATAGGTGGTTTCAGTCAATGATATTGAAGTCACTGTTGATTTAGAGTTTATACTGGAAAACCAGAGAAATGCACTAAAAGTCACTCATTTCAAGTAGACCAATTCATAGCAAATCAGCACGTGCCACTGATAAACTTATGCAAGTCAATCATTATTTTAAAAATCAGGTTTTCACTTTCTTCAGTGGCATATACTAACTGAAAAAATATTTTATATTTGAATTCATTTTGTTTTTTACTTGATGATTAAAATAATGTAACTAACTCTTGCCAGCGCATATGTAAATTTTCTAAAATAATTCCATACAACAATCTTCTTGGCCGAGACAGTTTCGGATGAGATATATTGGCTGTACTTTATTATTCGTACAGCTTTTGTACTTTGTGACAAATATTTGCTGTGCTATAAGTTTTCTATATAGAATAAATGTAATTTATTTTTATTCAGTTTAATTTTACGGGAACCAATCCCTGCTCATGTTCTTTCTCAACGAATTTCCACAGCTTACACTTTATCTCGCGTGAGAGAAGTTTTTACAAATAGAAACACTTCATCAACGAAACAATTACTGTTTATTATAGGGAAACAATTCCCACGGTATATCTTCTCAGTTGTTAGCAGAAGCGATCAGAGTCCGAAGTTTAGCAAATATACAAAGCGATAAGATTATACATGCAGGTCAATTGTAAACACGAGCTAACGGTGTGATATTAGAGAATATGTATATCATTTGATGCTTTTTTCTTTATCAGTCGCTGTTTAATCACAATAACTTAGACATTTTTCTCAACTTACTCATAGCGTAGAAAAATACAACACTTTGTAAAGGACCAGAAAAATATCACATTTAATCATAACGAGCAAAGGATACCTGTTAGGCTTTCGAAAGATCAAAATTTCGATATTCGCTGAATGAAATACGAGAGGTTTTTGCCCAATCGGTTATTTCAACGTCTTTCGAGGCAAATTCTGATTCAGTATCTTGAAATGAAATGTCCAGATTTCTTGCTGACTGAATTAACACCCTGATTAAAGTCTGTGAACCGAATTAATAAAAAATGCAGGAGGCGTGCGAGATCGTTCCGGACATCCTGTGTCGCCAGTCCGACGCCTTGGTCACACGACCGCCATCGCATGGGATTTTTTAGAAGACGAAATGACGTATATACGCACAATATACACATTAACACGTACTTCTTATATGTGTAAAGACACACTGGCCTATGCACTCGACAGACAATAAACATTTAATAGCGAAAAAAAATCAACATTGTATGCCAACGAGAAGAAATAGTTAAAGTACTCACATATTCATTCAGAAAATAACTAAATACATATACACACACATCTTATATGTAGAAAGACATACTGGCCTACGTACTCAAAAGACAAAAACTTGTTATCGCGAAAAAACCAACATTGCACGGTTACGAGAAGAAATAAAGTAAATACTTACATAATGATTCAGAAAAGAATTATATATATATACACGCAACTCTTATATGTGTATAGAAATACATACAAAAATTAATAGTGTGAGAAAATACCGATAGTCTACACAGTACCGAGCCTGCACATTCATAAAAATAAAATAAATAAATGTACATCTTTAGCTTTAAGGATGTTAAGGTGAAATGAACTATACTTCAATCACGCTCATGCAAAAGCCAGCACGGAGTAAATTACTGTATTCACACACTACCTCACTGTGCGAGGGCCAGAACATAGTCGACACTTATGTTTAAAATAGCAGTAGATTAATTTATAACAGAATGTAATATATATATATATATATATATATATATATATATATATGAATTAATAACAAGAGTTTCGGTACATTCATATCGAGTACCAGTATAGCAAATGGTTTGAGACTTCGCACGAAAAGAAGGACTTCAATGACTGAATAAGTGGAGGAGGACAGGTTGGCCTCGAACAACACAACAGAAAAAGTGTAGGAGGGCAGCTGGCTACAGCCAGACAAAAATTAATAAACATTTAGACTCGTCTTCAGTAATTACCTCCGCTGAGTCGCGCAGTCCCCGGCACTCTTTCAGTCGGGGGAAAAAATAAACACCTGTTTAAACACCTGGACAGTAATCGACTCTCCACCGGACACATGCCCATCCTTCCCGGACCTTCTCCTCCAGACTTCAGAACAGAAACACTAGTGCATGTAACACACGGAGGGAAATACAATCTGATTAAAAAATCAGCATAAGTTCTAAGAATTAGCTTATTTATACTTTAAAAAAGTACATTCAATTATTGAACATACACACTCCTCTTACGTTGCTATGTGGGACCAATTACACATTAGTAAGCACCGACCTCAGTATCCAGCTATTGTGGTTGGTATCGAAACCAGCCCATTTAACGAACAGTTTATGTCGTCGATGCCGTAACACCTTTTCGACCAAAGAGATGTCTGGAAACTTCATTGTAATTATCACTTGTTCGTAAAATCCTCCCTTCAGCGGTTCACCAATCAGATCGACGAGTGGTTCGTAATGGCGGATTTTTTCAATCCTGTAGACTTCAATGCTTCAGTTCGGGGTGTATAATTTTGCAAATTTTTCTTTCACTCTAAATATTCGAACATAGTGACCAATCTTTGCTTTAACGTTGCACCTGTCCAATCTCTTAGCTTTTTAACACAGTCGACAGCAAAGAATCGTCCTTAACGTCCACTGGGCTCATGCAGATGGTGCGATGTACTCGTCCATTGTAGTCGGAAATCAAACGAGGTAGTAAATCCAGCCAATTGTAACTACCCTGTGACGAAAATTCACACCACATGACATTATTCAGAGTGCGTTTTAATCGTTCCACGATGGAGGCTTTCTTATCGCCAAATGTACTGTAGTGATTGGTTTTATTTGCAGCCATTAGCGAACGAAAGACTGGGTTGTAGAATTCTCTGGCAAGATCCGTCTGCATGTTCTTAGGGGCTCATTTATATTGTAAAACAGTCGTCATCGTGGTGGTTACATCCTCGCCTCGTTTCCGACGAACCGGTACTGCCCATCCATATTTTCTGAAACAATTTACTACCGTCAACATGTATATATATATAGCCCATATTAACAGAGGCATACAGTATAATTTCAACCAAGTCAGCCAGATAAAAATCCCGAAGTCCAAAACTTGTACACTTCGCCTGCGATAATTCCGATGCGCAGGCCCGTGATTCTCAATGGCGATCTGTGCACGTGACATTAGTATATGTAGCCACCTTCACGCAATTTTTCCATGATATTCACTATCTCATTTGTGTGCCATTCATTGCCAGCCTGCTTAGATGCAGTTAGCAGTCGTCGATGTGATACGAGCTCATTCCCATCGTCCCAGTACACATACTCGACTGACTGTCTCCATCAATCTTTGAAGTCAGACCAGAGCCGCTCGCTATACCGACGTCTGGAAACAGGTCAGCAACAATGTTGAATTTCGGATGTTTCTCATACTTATATATGTTGCTGGAAGTGTCATTGTTAGTTAAATGTGCACTCGTGAGACTAAGTAATCTCTTGCACTGGTGTAGAACCTCTGGCGAGAACCCACTTGGCTCGCGCTTAAACAACAATTCGTAGAGGCCTGGAGACACTCGCATTCCTGCATCATTAATCTGTGTACAATCATTTGGTAGAAATTAAATTTGCTTTTTCCTCAAGAGTCATTTTTTTAACATCTATAAATACCATACATTACATCATTAAACATCGTCGTGTACAAAGATGAAAAATTGCTAAAGGTAGTCGTGCACAAGTGAGATCTGTCCTTTTTAAGTTTCTATGAAGCTAAAGAAAAATCATCATCGTCATCAGCAGTTGCAGTATCCTTCTCCGGAAGTATCGTGCACTTCCTCCAGCGTTCGACGTCCGGTTCAGTATTAATGTCGGCAGGGGGGACAGTTTGCCTCTGGAAATTATCCAGTGGAGATATGAGCGGCCGGAAGGCCTCTTCCAATACAGCATCATGTTCCAACACACACACTTGGCCAGTAGATACTTATTGCGCACACTTGCAATTACAGTGTGTAAATTCTCAATGGTAGAGCTATTGTACTAATAGTAAAAGCAGAATGATCATTCTATACATATTTTAGGTGTTGACTCCTTGCTCGATCAGCTTGACAAATTTATCTTCAAACATGGTGATTCGCTGGATGACCGCATCTCGCACGAGCTTGCAATGTGTCCATTTTCCATCGTCCGTACGCAAGTCGTTTAGGTTATGCACAATCCTGTGTCGTATAAGCTCTTCATTATCCTTGAGTCCCATACTCAAAGTGCGGTCACATGTTTCCAGCTCCTCGACCATGTGAGTAAGAACTCTACTAGACATTCCTTCGAAGACAGAGCTGAGTTTCGATTCCAAGTTGGACACACTTCCTAGCAGAGCACTTTAAGTGTTCAGCTTGCTCGCACCCTCGCTCGATACATTGAGGTGTTCGACCAGTTTAGCAAAAAGGTCGGCAATAACCTTGACATCCACCTGTCAGAGCTTAGTCTCCACAGTCGTGAGCTTGTCTCCCAAAGTATCAGCTAGTCGGCACCCTCGTTCGCAACATTAAACTGCCCCTTCAGCATAGCTGCCAGGGCAGTAAGAACTCTGTTGTCAATTCGCTCACCCAATTCGCTTTGTCAGCATGGTCGTGAGCTTGCTTCCCAGAATGCTCCAAACATCGTCAGTAAATGTGTGAATTTGAGTATTCATAGTAGCGGACATCATACCGACAGCATCGAGGTTCGATTCCAGCTTCTTACTTAAAGCGACTAGCATGACATCACTCTCAGGCTTGGCATTAAGATGTTAGTCTAGTTTTGTAGCTAGACCGGCAAGAACTCAGACAGCGACTTGCTCTCCCACATCATCAATTTTCTTCTCCATGTTCCGGAATCTTGCCTCCTAAAGGGGTTAGTTTGAGCACATCTTCAGTTAATTTGCGAATCTGAGCTTCCATCTTGGCAGACATATTGCAGAACAGCTGTCCCTCTATGGCCTCGAGTGCATCGCCGGAAGCAAAATCAGTTAGTTGGGACATGCTCTCGATCAATGTACCAAGCTACAAATCCATGTTGGTAGTCAGTATATTCGTATCGAAAAGACGATATTCCATGGTGGCGAGTTTCCCTCCTAAAGCAGTCAATTTGCGAACATCTTCAGTCAATGAGCATAATTCGCCAGTCACAGCAGTATGATTTCTGCTGGCTATTTGCTCACCCATTCCATTGAGTTTCGACTCTAATGCAGCGATTCGAGTCATACCGGCTGTCAGTGTGTGAAGATGTGTCTCGATATCAGCCTGCAGTACTGCCACTGGTTGCAATGCCTCCGAAGTGACGCTTGAAATAAAGGATACATTGGTCGAATCGCCGTCATGTCACGGGCCTCCAAGATTTTTGGCTCATTTCCAACCGAAACTGCAGTTTCCGTCGCTAGTAGATGTAATGCAGCTGTATGTCAAACACTTCAGACCACTATGGCCGAACTTCAATATGGTGTAGCCCATCGTTCACTAATGGTCGATAATGAAGTGAGGTTCGCACCACCAACACAAGCATGTCTTTAAATCGGTCGAACATCATATCGGTAGTAACATGATCGGAGTAGAAATGGTGCAAATTCAGATCATCCATGCAAATAAACGAGGATATTCGCATTGTCACGGAGAAGCTGCTTAGACAAATGTGAATAAGTTTGACACAGGTTAATCGAATCCACTGCCACACATGGTGTCCCATTCTGAAATACTGCTGCATGGTCGACTGTTTATCACATGCCATATCATCGAAAACATACACAGAGTTTGGTAAAACCTGACTTGGCGGCATGACATCTTCATTGTGGCTAAATGTAAAATAGCGAATACCCTCTACCTCCTGTAGTATATGTGCTAGATGTAGGTACTTTGGCTGTTGTAGAGATTTCGAGTATATGTAAATGTTCTCGGAGCAAAGACCATTGGGTTCCTCCAAAAGTTTAAGAAGCACACATGTCTTTCCACAGTAGCTTGGTCCTGCTGTGATACCCCGCATGGTGGTAGGTAGTAGCTTCCCATGACGTGATCCACAAGCGTTAGTTTCATCACCGGCGATGGTGATGTTGACGGGAAGCATGGTGGTCTGTGGTACGATCATTTTTTAACTGATTAGTGAATGGCTATACAGTGATAATTATGAAACCATCTCCCATGAACAGGCAAGTTACCGGTCAGGTGATGTGCTCGGCCGCAATCGTGTATATTTGATGTAGCGATAAAGATGTGTGTTAGTATGTCGTAATGCACTGTGAGAGTAAGATCAAGAGGGTACATGGACTGGTGAATATGTTGATCAACAACTCCCTTTAGAAGCACACATTCCAGGGTACAAATATTGCGGGCCTGGTACACAACTAGCATGAAAATTGAAGCGAAACAACATCCCTGACAATTCGTTGGACAAAGCATGCAAGGAACACAATATTACCTACACGACCAGTGGCAAGCTGAAAGATAGACATATGGCCGACACCATTCTTGCAGATAAAGCAAAGTCGATAGGTAGATCGTCCAAGTCCAAACTCGGCGAACATCTAGCTGCAAGGGCATGTCCAATATTATGAAAACTAATGTCAAGAGGGGAATGGGTTTGCAGTTTGGAAGGATGAAGAAGAAAAATATCGGGAGTAAACTACGAAAAGTATGGAGGAAGTGATGAGACATCTTGCCCTTCATCTTGCCAACACTAGAAACTCTCGGCAGTCTTATCGGTGGCAGAAGTGGTATTACAAGAGCCGAAAACATGGCGAAGGAGGAGGACAAGCAATTGGCCTATGCGATACGACTCAATAAGAATATGGAGACGTTCGCTAGAGGTAAAAAAATGGCATCGGACTGTATCATCGACCCTGCCACGTAGGAGACAGCAGGCAGAAGCGAAAACGATGGAGGGTTGTACGAAAGAAGTGATCTGCCCATCTGTCCACTCACCAATGTAGACATACGAAAGTTTGCTAGCAAATTAATAATAGGGAATTTCCGAGGCATGTTCATGCGAGACTTCCTACCACACAGTGCGAATCACGTCGAGTGCGGTATAGTATACCCAGATACCAGTGTCGTGCTAGGAACGCATTGGACCGCATATAAAAAGTGTGGCGATACGGTGCAATACTTTGACAGTTATGGCAACTTAAGGGCCCTACCTGAAGTAAAAACCTCTTTGAGAGGTGCGAGATTACACTACAACTACAAAGCAGAGCAACTGCCTCGATAATAGAACTGTGGACACCTATGCCTGTACTTCCTTTCGAGGTATATATAGTTTATGTGGATACACTACATGTAACAATCAGTCATATCCATAACCCTGACTGTGTCGGGCAATAGCTCGGAATTGTGTTATGCGGTTCATCGTTGTGATAGATTTTTGTACTTACTTCTCTGTACCGAACATAGATGATCACAATTGAATGTTCTGTTACATCAAGGAGGGCAGTAAGAGAGAAGAGGTATGTGTGTACCCACAGGTTCGTACACTGGAGAGCCAAAAAAACTGGTATAGGCGTATATATGCAAATAACAGAGGTATGGAACCAAACAGAGTAACGCGATGCGGTCGGCAGCGCCTATATATGACAACAAGCGTCTGGCAAAGTTGATAGATCGGTTACTGCTGATAAAATGGCAGGTTATCAAGATTAAAGTGAGTTTGAATGTGGTGTTTTAGTCGGCGCACGAGAGATGGGACATAGCATCTCTGAGGTAGAGATAAAATTTGGATTTTTGTGTATGACCATTTCACAAGTGTACCGTGAATACCGAGAATCCGGTAAAACATCAAATCTTCGACATCGTAGTGGCTGGAAAAATACCGTGAACGAACGGGAGAAACGACGACTGACGAGAATCAATAAAAGTGACAGCCGTGCAACCCTTTCTCAAATTGGCGCTGATTTCAGTGCTGAGACATCAACAAGTGCCAGTGCACATACTATTCAACAGACCATCGAGATGGGATTTTGGATCCGTAGGCCCACTCGTGTACCGTTGTTGCTGCACAACACAAAGCTTTTTGCACACCTGGGCCCGCCAACACCGCCATTGGATTGTTGATGACTGGAAACACGTTGCCTGGTCTGACGAGTCTCGTTTCCAATTGTATCGGGTGGATGGACGTGTGCGGGTATGGAGACATCCTCATGAATCAATGGACCCTACATGTCAATAGGGGACTGTTCAAGCTGGTGGAGGCTCTGTAATTGTATGGTGTGTGTGCAGTTGGTGTGAAATGGGACCCCTGATATGTCTAGATATGACTCTGACAGGTGGCAGATACATAAGCATCCTTTCCGATCACCTGCACCCATTCATGTCTTTTGTGCATTCCAACGGATGTTGACAATTCCAGCAGGAAAATGAGACACCCCACATGTCGAGATTTGCTACCGAGTGGCTCCAGGAACACTCTTCTGACTTTAGACAGTTCCATTGGCCTCCTAAATCACCATACATGAACATTATTGAGCATATCTGTGATGCCTTGCAACATGCTGTTCAGAAGAGATCTCTACCGCCTCGCACTCCCACGGATTTTTGGACTCCCCTGCAGGATTCATGGTGTGAATTGCCTCCTGCATACCTTCAGATATTTGTCGAGTCCTTGTCACTTCATCTTGCAGCACTTCTGCGTGCTTGCGGGGGCTCTACGCGATATTAGGCAGGTGGACCAGTTTTTTGGCTCTTCAGTGTATGAGATTGAAGGCATAGGCGAGTACCTTAAGAATGCTCTGGGGCCGGATGTGATATTGGTGCTGCGAGGTTATTCTAATATGCTACACAGTGAGATGTGCTGCACCTCAAAGCGAAGATAGACTTAACGGGAGCGATACACTCGCTACTATGCTTTGATTTGAGAACGTAAAGTACGAAGCTAATAAAACGCATGAATCTACCCTGCTGGTAAACTTCCCTGCTATATATTAAACTGTTATTTGGTTACCGGATCGTGCTTCTACGGCAAGCCTAGTCAAACATTACACGAATTTTCCGCGATAAGTAGAATCGTCTATGAGCTAAACGGATGTGAAGAGGATGCTACGAGAGATCGGCAACCATAAAGAACTATCTATCATTGACGTATAACCAACTACCAGCATCTAAAATGTCATGCTGGAGGATCGGAGAGGTCTTTAAGGTACCTGTCTAAGCTAATAGCAAATTCAAAGTAAATATTCCCCTAACCTTGCTTTTAGGGTTACCCGAAGACTACATGCACGTATTTATCAATTCCAAGCAGGAGTTAGTTATTCCCATGGACATACACACAAGCGAACGCGGTCCTGGATGCTGCCACAGCGCCGGAAGCTTTGGCGTTGGCAATACAATCTATCGAGTGGCGGCTTCCCCACGTGCAAGTAACAATGTCGGAGCGCATGAAATTTTTGAAAAATGTGGGGAAAGGTAGGAACATTGTTATTGTGTTTCGTACATGGTGTTAGAGATGTACCCCAGTGTATCATTCTCCATGAGTTTAAATTTGAATTTCAAAACAAGTTTCATGCGCGAGGAACCACAATGAATAATAGTTGTTTTTTCAGACAGGCAAACAGAATGTTGTCAATGCAGATTGTTCAAAATTTTATCATGCAAACATTAGGAATGTTAAGCTTTCCGGAACTCTGAGAGTTATCCATATGGATATTTAAACATAAATTTTGTAAATGGTATGTATATGGTACCATTCCAAATGTATGCTGACTTTCAGAGATACTATTATGGACAAATGCAGTCACCGATGCTGGAACCAAACGAGTGCATGAACACCGTTCCCCTATTTGTCTTTGACGTATGTACACAGGGCGATAGAATAAAGTTGTGCGTAGTCGACTATAGGATTTAAATGACCACCTTGGAGAATTTCCCAGCCTTCCACCAGGCCTAAACTTTAATAATTAACAACAGACTGGTCACGTACAATGTGCGTGTCAGAGTAGTTAAAATACTAACATAATTCGTACCTATAGTCTATTTATCATCAAACTGTCAAAATGTTCGCGAACGTTAAGGGATGCATGTCACAGAGTAGTTTCATTATTAAACATATCTGCATAGCATATGTAGACGGCAGCATAGTAACATATACATTTCTACCACTGTTTCCATGGACGGTGCTCGACAGAAAAATAAGGTGACAAATATATGGCTAGAAAAACGCTATCTTAGTCTCAACTGGAACGATGGTGATGTAGAATACGACAAAATGTGTGATGTACTTACCTCGATGTTGATCATGGATGACATGGTCTTCGTGGTTAGCCTTGAGCAGAAGAGATGGTTACGCATACATTGTAGCTAACGTGAAACGGTAAGACCTGCAGACAGAGTTTAACTGTCCTTCGTTAAGAACATTGTATGTATGGTACATGAAAAAAAATCGAATATTAGTGTGATGTGTGCAAACTAGACCAGACATATCTGTTCTTGAACACACTACTGCAAAGGACGTGGGCTATGTGACATCGAGGTGGTGGTGGGTTATATTTTTTTCGAACAGCAGGCAATATAAATAGTGAACCTGCGAGGAGGGGAAACCACTTTACTACTCGATACCATCATTGAAGGGCTTATAGCGAAGCTGAACAGTTACCCTCCGGAAGGCGGAGTCAACTTACGGCAAGTGCCTAGCATGTTTACTAAATGCTATATTTCAGGTGCGTCTACCTTACCGATATGCACAACGTATCACCGAGGATGACATGGTCGAGCTTAACATTACTACAGTACAGATAATATATGCTGGCATTAAGCCCATTGGTAAAGGCAAGATGACCCACATTCTCGAGTTTTCATAATGTGGAAGAATGACTCATCCACGCTGGAAGTGGTCAAATAAGATGGCGATGTTACGACCAGCTACTGATGTGTCCACTTCAAACCTCCTGGATGGCCTGCACAAGTGGAAAGCTGCAACGGACTCGAACATTGGGTGAGTCAAAACGAAGAGGAATATCTTATCCTATACCCGATAGAATGCAGTGTTGGTTGGTGTCCCGTGTATTACCTGCGACTGGAGATGAAGCTCCCTTGCACCATCACTGCAATGATAGCTCGTGCTCCAGAAAAGAATATACATTAGGCATGGTTTACACGGACAATCGTATATGAACTGTGTCAATCCAACAGCGGTGATGCAATAAGACGTTGGATCGAGTCCAGTATGGGCGTTAAGCACACGACCTGCATGGAGCGTGGAATGGTTAAATGGAAGACCATGTGTTCACCACTAACATGTGAAGTTTACTTGATGACAACATAAGAAGAAATAAGTGTTATATCCAGCCTGCAGTCAGCAGTGCAGCATTCAGTAGACAGCCGATGTCGCCATGTGCAATACGTTTGACATACATGACTGTGTACTGTTACATGTGAACTTGTACAAGGGGTACTTTATCGAGTATAAGCAGGTGGGGGGATTTAACCAGAGCTTGGACATGACCAGGTGCAGGTATGTGATGGCAAAAATCATATATGGGGATATCACAACTCGTGGGACAATTTCCACAATGAGATTCTACCCTGCTACAAGTACGAGCGATGTGTCGTCGTTAATATCCGACCAAACAGCCAGCCACCTGCAAATGGTCACATTCTCACAATGCATGCTAAATTCGAAGATATTACCGAACTGCATCACGAGAACAGGAAAGTAGACTTTACCATACGCGATGTAGAGACAGGTATAACCTGTCAATGGACCGAAGAGTGTATAGGTCACAAACGTACCACTACACTGGAAGACTGTGGAAGAAAATGAATCTTACCCTGCACGACCAAGGTCTGCTGTGTATATAAGTAAAAATATTAATTAATCTACATGTATGACAGCATGGACATTGAAGAAACGATTACGAACAGCACGACTGTCCAGGGAGAACTAACATGTCGCAGCAAGTGTAAGTGTTGGGAAACTATTTGTGACCTTGTTGCACGCAATATGTTGCAGTTGGCTAAAGCTCTGAAGTAGTGGTGGTGGCTGTGACATCACATACGTGGGAGAGAGCTATATAAGACACGTGTATCCAGCCAATAAGACATCAGTGATCTAGCAAAGATGAGCGCACCATTCTGCCCAGAGACTGCCTACATCAGTGTGACGCCAGGTCACAGCACCATCACTTACGATGTCGGAGATGAGGCAGAGCGATGGAATTGCAGTGAAGAATACGACAGTATTGCTCATTGGGTATTGGCACACAATCCAACCTCATACGATCACTGTCAGCAGATGTATGCTTGTACGATGCTGGAGAGGTGCGCAGTTCATTACATGCGTGCAAACACTGCTCTACCATGCTGTGAGGACGAGGGGGTGACTCATGCCATGCTAGATGACGTTATTCAAATACACCTCCCCGACTACAATCCTGCAGAACCTCTAGTTCCCACCACCACCATCGACATCACTGACGACGACAACGCCCAGCTGCCGGCCATCACCGCTATCCCAAGACGCAAGTGAGCCGCGAGGGCATCGTTGCCTACTGTCTTTAAGTTGGAGATATCGCAGCGCCGAGCACCTCGTCCCACCCACAGACATCAGAAGCAACCTTCTGCCTCTGCCTGCCAGCACTGTGGTCGCTCCTCATCAGCAATGCTGGGGGAAGCATACAACCTTCCCGACATGACCAAGTTGACCATGGCAGAGAGGAAGGAGGTACTGCAGCAACTGTTCAAGACCCTTCTAGACTCGATGTAGAGAGAGGAAAAAAATTGCAATTGTATATATGTATAAGTATTACTAAATATATATTTCTAAACTATATTCAATGTATGTATTCTTTATCTGTCTGGGTGAGGCGAGGTGTCAAAAGCATATCTTGAAACTCAAGTACCTGTACACTGGAGGTAACACAAAAAAACATACAACACATACATAACTTTATTCATCATTGCCATTTTATTAAAGGTAACAGAATGAACTGTAGCAGTGTAGTAGTGTAGTAGTGTAGTACTGTAGTAGGGTAGTAACATTACTCTCTAAAATGCAAGTACGTTGGAGACAGCAACCACTGGATATGTAGGGAGAGAGAAGCACAAGTATATCGAATGGTAACAAGTGTCATGTTCGCTGGAGACTAGACCTGCTGGGATGTGAGATGGGTCATACGCAAACTACAAGTACCATGTACGCTGGAGGTCACAGCAGCTGGGTATGTAGGGAGAAAGAGAGGAGGTTAGAGGTAGGTCATTAAACATTATTATTCCAGATTTTGTGAGTGCTGTGTGTGTAGGGGAATGGGTGTGGCCCCCTCCCACCATCCCGGGCGAACTTACAATATATAAACCCCCCGCTGACCTGTAGCTAGTTACTTGTGATCTGTCAGCTCGTTCGAGTGTGCCGCGTTCCTTTGCTGCCAGACACACTGTCTTCACTGACACACTTCAACATTAGGCATACTTCACGTTCAACTGTTGTGGTAAATGTTTCATCATCGATTGCAAACTCGGTGCTAGTTTGCCAGTATACTTGGTGACTCACGTATGTCTGTACGATGCTCGTTACCTGCTCACAGCAAAGTTAGTGGTGTCTGCCTGCTGGGGAGAGTGAGCTCTGCAACCGCTTTGTGAAAGGTAGGTTCCCTTCCCCCAAAGCCCTAATGACTCGACCGTTCGAGGTTAGCCATGTGATTAAAGGGCAGCTCGTTCCTCCTGTTGTAGGGGATGGTCCTCCACCCTTCGCAGGCGGAGCTGTGAGGTTACAAAAAATACACCTCCCTTCAGAACTTTATGCTTAAAGCAGGTGGTAGACTCTCTCGTTCATTTAATATATGTTGCTGTTAGCGAGGCATACACTCTCTCTCATTATTATTCATGTCATGCACGAATGTCGCTGGTTAGATATTTGACTGAAATAAAAAAAAATTACGTACTCCCAGCTTGTCTGCCGCTGTGTTCTGAGACTTCGAGGTAGGAATAGAGGTGACTTTCCTGCATGTTATCGACCATGACTGTTACGTCAGTCTTGATCGATACAGTAAATGCTCTGTTTTCAACTGGAACTGGCCGTGCACGGGCGCCTGGCGGTGCGAGGTAGGGATAGATCTGTGATGACGTGCTTAGGGGAGAGTGTCTTAGAACATACTAAGCAAAACTCTTTTGTTTTTTATTTGTACATTTGCCATACTGTGTGAGTACTCAATCGATATGGTCTGTTTCGTGGAGTTTAAGCTAGTTGCAAGACTCTTTTTTTTCTAGCCTAGCTTAGGATTATACATATTTCCAATAGGTCCCCTCCTGGTCGTCCGGTCCCGAGCAGTCCTTCGCGCGTTCAACCAGACCAGCTAGTCGAGACGTCCTTCATAAATGCACTTTCTCCGCCTCTTCCAGGAGAATGATAGATTCTGGTAGCTTTTCTTCCTTTCTGGCTTTCCCTTCTTTCGCATCATCTTCATCATCTCAGTCATCGGTTTCTTCTTCAACACCATCATTGACTACTACACCTACGGTGCGACCACCTGCACTACAGTGTGGTTTCTGCGATCGGCTGTTTGCCGATCGGCCGAATAGTCTGCGTCATGAACGCACCTGCTCCCCAACCCATTCAGGAGGGTGCTCAACACATGTGCGATAGGTGCGGGAAGAAATTTTCCCGCACCGACAAACTTGCCGACCATTGCTTAGCATGCACTGGATTGATCATGCATGCCGCATCGACCCAATGTACGTTCTGCAATGATGGCTTCAGTCGTTCTTGTGATGCTCGTCGCCATTAACATAGTTGTTGGGTGAATCCCGATGCTAAAAAATTGGCATGTGGGAAATGCGGCAGGCAGTTTACCCGAACAGATAAACTGTGTGAACACAGCGCTAAAAAGTATTGGAAATTCCACCACCCCACCACCAGCAAAAAGGGCTCGCATGGCTGCACCATCTACATCTCATCTAGGACCATCATGGCTCATACCAGCCCGTATTATTGCTGCCGAAGGCCGCTCTCGCTGCAGAATCATCGTTTTCAGTGCTCTTGGCGAGTGTAACGCCTATGGATTTGTGGAGGCGGATAACGCATTTCGGGGTGTCATGAAGACATGTCGCCGAGAATACCTCGAGTCAGGCCATATATGTATGCGACTACCTCAAGGGTATAAAGGAGAATATCATCGCTCATCTGGGGCAGAAAATCGAGTACCAGGTGTAGTTAAATTTTATATTTTCCTCGAGTGCACATATGGCAAACCGGAGCCACACAACGACGAGGGACCATCGCTTCTTCAAGACCAAGAACGTGCCTCTCTTCAATATCGACTACATTTAAGATGCCATGCCGGCCGCCATTGTCGAGCTATGCCAGGAGGATGACAAGTACATGGGGAAGGGAAGTGGCTGGACCCTCACCTCTGTGAAAAGGCTTCATCTTCGTGTCAACAAGCTCGACCTGCCGAGCGCTTCCTCCTACATCGCCTTGCTTGCGCAAATTGAAGCCAAGAAGGCAATTATTAATCCACAAAACGAGAACGAGCAGTGCTTCAAATGGACGATCTTGGCACAATATGTCGATGGTAATCCTGGGGTCAGTGTGAACATCTATGCACTCGACTAAAATACGAAGATAGTTTAAATACGAGTGTTGAAGGAAGAACTGGCCCAGCACTTCGACCTACTACTTTTGATGATGGAGAACAAGAATCCTCATTTTTGTTACATAGCCAATTTCTACTACCTGGTACACTCCCATGTGACTGTCCATGAACATACAACTCATATCTGCAAATGCTGGCTCAAGACATATGATGATCAACCATAAGTGACAGGGCTGACATGTGCTGAGATGCTGGATGAGCACAGGAGGTACTGCAATTAACATGCAACAGTCCATGCTGACATGTAACAGCCGGAGGAGAAGAATGGCAAGCCTCCTTTGCTCAAGTTCCAAAATTACCACAACAGCAATAAGGTACCTTTAGTAGTGTACGCAGACTTTGAGGCAATGCTAGTGCCGGTCCGGACATGGCAACCAAACCCAGGCACATTCTACACCTATAGGTGCCAGACGCACGAGCCTTACAGCTATGGCATTTGTGTCAAGCTGGAAAACGACATAATACCAGCCACCAAGACGACCAGCCTCGACACAGACGTGAAATGGTACATCAGAGAAGATGCATCGAAGTGGTTTATGGAAGAACTCGTGAGGATTGGCAATCTAGTGAAATATATATATATATAGCCAGTTCAAGCCTATGCGTGTGCTGAATTCTGGCGAATGGACTGGCAATGCTCTGGCCATGACCTGCTTCTACTGTTCTGGCCCCTTCACCAGCAGTAACCACATGGTTCANTTTATCGGGGGGGGGGGGCCATGCAATAACTGCAACAAGCTATGCTGCCATCCCCAGAGACTGCCAATCCTCTTCTATAACATGATGTATGATGCCAATTGTATTATTAAGCAGCTTGGCTATGACACCCAGGACATATTTATTATTTCTCACAAAAAAGAAAAGCTTATTACCTTCAGTTAAATCTGGGCGACAAATTCACGATACAGTTTATCGATACGTTTAGATTTATATCTGCTAGCCTCGCAACACTTGCACAGAACCTTCCATCAAGGGAGTTCAAGACGACATCAAGTTTTTTCAACTCCGAACAACTCGAGTTGGTGACTTGCAAAGGAGTGTTCCCCTACGACTATGTTGACTCGTGGGGGAAGCTCGCCGAGACACAGCTGCCGACCATTGAAGATTTTTCAATCGTCTCAATGGATGTAACATTAGTACGTACAGAAGATTACCATCATGCACAAATGATCTGGGCGGTAATCGGATGTCGTATGCTACAAGAATACTCCAATTTGTACCTCAAGACAGGTGTGCTACTGCTATGAGATGTATTCGAGCATTTTCAGGGGGTATGTCTGACCACATACAGTCTTGATTGTGTCCATTATGTGAGTGCTCCTGGATTCTCGATCGACACGATGTTTCGCAAGACACAGGTGGAGTTGAAGCTACTCGTCGAACGAGGCTCACCGGTTTATCGAGACTGGTATCCAGGGAGGGGTGGCCCAGTGCATCAATCATCATCACAGGGTGGCTAACAACAAGAATGTTCATGCCACATATGATACCAGCAGGCCATCTACCTACCTTCAGTATGTAGACACCAATAATTTGTATGGACGGGCAATGTCCCTGCCGCTGCCATACCTTATTTTATAATGGACCAGCATGGATATTACTGTTATGTCCATGCCAGAAGATGGAGTTGTTTATTACATAGTGGACGTGGATGTAGAGTACCCAACATCTTCCTCTGCATTACTAAGTGACTAGTTACATCTTCCTCTGCATAACTAAGTAACTAATTACATCTTCCTCTTCATTACTAAGTGACTAGTTGCATCTTCCTCTGCGTAAGAGCGAGACTGTGTATATAGCTGCCAAACATTTGCATAGTGATTTTAAGCTCTGGATTACTGAAAGTTGAACGCAATGTAGTTAACTAATAAATTATGACTTACAAACTGCACAATGAAGGAATCATACTGGAATTTCCTTTAAAAATCAGTGAATTAAATAATGTATGGAAACACTTTCAGCATACAAAGTCCACCCCTCACCCCGCAAGAAATTATTCAGTGTTTTTTATTGAACGGTTTACTGTGGCAGTGTTGCAGTTTGCTAGAATTTTCTTCTGATCCAGATTTTTTTAATTTTTTTTATGATCCATACTTTGCAGTGTTTGTATTGGAACACTGCCGGTGATCAGCCTTCAGTATGTATGTCACAACACGACTTTGTGCGTCACAGATAATGGCGATATAGAAGTTATAAATAACTACAAGGAACTTCGTCTAATCGTATTTTTGTACCAAGTTATTTAAAATCCTGACTTATGGAGAACGTTAACAGTTTCAAAATAATTTGGACAACAATGTGTAATTATTTCAAACTAATAATAATGCAAGTCAAATATTTATTATTCGATTGCGAGTACATAGCTTAAGTAGTTGTTTTACGCAAATATCCATATGCATACGTATTCAATATTTCTAACAGTCAAAACTAATACTGTGGTGATATTTATTATGCTATATTGAAATATTAAATCTAAAATTGCCCAAAAAGTTTATAAATTATGTCGACAAAACTTTGAGTATGTCACTACTGTTATTTTTTTTAACAAATTCTTGATGAACATTACAAGTCGCCATTTTATTTATTGAGTTTAAAGTGTTTAAATCAAAGCGAGTTCAGTTTGAAATATGTCATCATATAAGCTACCATCGTGACTGACATGCCAATCTGAGCGCAGAATAAAAATAATTTCCCCCAAAGCAGGGGTTCTTAAGGCTGTTGCCTCGTCGAGAATTGGGTATGGGGAAATCCATGTTAATGAAATTTGTTTTTATTTGGCGTTCCTGTTAAAGATAGATATATACAACCTGGGACTTTTTTGATTAAAAAAATTCTTGCTTCTTTGCTATTGAAGCCTTTTGTAACATTAATGTATAGTCTGTTTCCTGGATATATCAGGAAATTAAATAATTTAATAAAAAACTACCGAAAAACTAGTTGTTATATTTGCGTCGATACAGATCTTGAGAGTACCATTTCTTACACTAAGGTTTATGTTTCAAGCTTATATCTTCAAAATTGGCTCAAAAAACCGAATTTCAGTAACATTCTGTGGGTTTCGCGCACATCTTATATATGCTGTAAATGTCGCCGTACCCAAGAACTGTTTGTTTCATACCAGAAAAGAAAACATTTTCATTTAAACAACATATTTGTTTTTCATTTTGCAAACTGTTGCAATCTCAAGTTTGGTTTTCAGCAAAATTTGCAATAATCAGCTTCATTCGTTATAAAAGAAGTTACACAGCTACAGTGTATCCCTAATTAGCAAAAGTCAGTTTGTCCACTTGTGAAAATCTGCTTGTACACGAGCAGCCCACAAAATGTTTCCATAATCAATGAACATTCGTAATACACCAGCAAATGCACGTCGCTCACATGATGCCTCTTGACTGTTGTGTGCGGTTGGCCACATCTTGGCCACTCTTCAGACAACTTCAATGTAGCAACATACAATCTGCCCGCAAGTGGCCCGATTCAGCGTAGCCAACTGTACCCCAAGTATGCCAGCACCAAGAGTGGGCCACGAGTGGTAGCAGTGGGCCACCGGCCTACTGCCTCTGGCCTGCCATAAGTTGACCAACTATCGTCAACCAATTGATGGAAATCCACCTAAACCCAGCTATTGGCCACTTGCGGTCCACTTAAAAGCAGTTTGCTTGAATTTGTAATACAAAACCATAAAATATTGTGTTTTCCCCGAATGAGAATAGTTTATTTCCCATGTCCATAACAAGTTAACACTGATCTCAATTCACGATTGTTAAATTGTTTGGAAAAGCATTGAATCGCTCTCACAACTAATGAGCTCGTAAGTCCATGCATCTGTATAATTTATAAAAGATGTATTTACATGTCATCGACGAATGTCAAAATTTGAATTTATGTGTATTGTTTAAAGAATAGTATTTTAATTTCGGCTATTTTCTAATCATGTTTGAAATTCAAAATAAATACTTCATTTTTACATGTTACTCTATGCAAATATTTAGACTAAAGATTTTTTCTTATTAGTAGTAACGTCACTTGATAATTATACTTTATATATGCGTGAAATAAAAAAAATTATGGGAACTCCCCTTGACTATTTTGCAACACCATAAAGGTAGCATGCCATAAATGTCCTATGGAATTGTTGCTAATATGTCCCCAACAGTAACAGTTGGCATGTCATGAGCGGCCTACAAGTTTGCTGCTAATATGTCCCTAGCAGCAAACAACGTTTGGCATGCTATAAATAGCCCACTAGCTTGCTGTTAATATTTACCCAGCATTAGGTAACAGGTGACCTGCCATGTATGGCCCATAAACTTGCTACTAACATTTTCCCAACAGTAAGTAACGATTATCATTTTGTCTATCGTCTGCATGTGCTCCTGCTGAATTCTAAAAAAATTATCGTGATAGCATTGGCTTACATTACAATTATTTTAAAAATAGGTAAATACACTTTTATTGATATGACCTGATTGCCAACCATATACTGATAGTCATGAATGCGAACATTTGCCATTACTGACAACAGTGTAACATGTTCTTTGTGTTTTCGATGATGAACTACAATAAATAAAATTTAGCTTCGCTCAAAAGCCCGTGCATCCGCGGTCTTCGGTCTGGGGTTAGTGGTTCGCAGATAAAGAAAGACTGCTGGTTATGGAGGAAGACGGATAATTGTAGTCTTTGTTTGCATTTTGTTGGACTGTACCTAGTGTCGCGAGGTACCTACACTTCATCCGTCCCAAGAAAGCTGCACAGAAGACACTGTCAGGTTCTAATTCAACGCCATTGGTAGGCCACACGATTCACAGTTTAATTACAGCAGAAAGTAGCTCCAAAACGATATCCTAATATTTAAGGTGAAATATATTAATTTTAATTTATATATTGCTAACTAAACAGCTCTACAATATTAAAATACCCCATGTTCATTAAAGAGCATATGTGTACAGTATGGAAATAAATTTTTTTTGTTGTCTTTTGCAAAATGGCGAACGCAGCTTGTCAAGTTCAAGTGTCACCGGATGCCGAAAAATATACAAAAGGGGAAGACTTTTACAAGGCAGATAGAAAGAAGGTTAATTAGTATATTTGATGCATTGTGTAAAAAAATTTCCTACATTACAGATATGTAACTAAAAACAATTTTGTTGATACAATGTAAAAGCAACGGGGCCATATGTGTGACGGCTCATTGATCGGGATGTATGTGAGCAGAGTAGCGAGGTATAAAAGCTGCCGCCGTGGAATGGATGGAACATAATCATCGTACTTCGGACGTATACGTGCCTTCATCTGCACCGCCACAATGACTGCTGAGACAGGAAAAAACATCATTGTATTTGTTATCTAGATAATAACAATTTTCCCAGTTACAACCACTCAACACATATTGTCACAATTATAATTAGATTACCGCATTATCTAACAGGAGCGTGACGAACTACATTATAAACTAGAGAACAGGTGATGTAGATAAGAGGAAACAATTCGTATTAACAGTGGCATTTGATGAAGAATTTTTAGAAAACATTGTCACTGCCGGTAAGAAAATATTACTTTAAAAATTATGTGATAAAAGTGCATTAACACTTGACATATTATGCCAAACATTTTCTATTGTGTACGGCATGAGTAGTATAGTAATGCGGGTCCAAGCGCACAGGCTGCAGGCTGTGGCGCCGTCCGCCATGTTGTCACATGCGCAGCTGCCATCGTGAGGTTTTTCGTTTGTCATGTATTTTTAACATTTCTTGTAGGCCGCCATCTTGTTTACCTATTCGTTCGACTGTCGTCTGCTAGAGTGTACCTGATAAGTCACCTTCGTTAGACAGATCCATATCGCGTGTTAGAGTGCGTAGGTGTTGCGATCGCTCCACATGCCAGTGTAAATATTTAATATTTCCAACACTGAATTTAGGGAAGAATTGTAATTTTCCATACATGCAAAGTTGTAAACTAGGTATATAAATATTTAAATAATTTAATTTAGAATCTTTGAATTTTCCATATTTTATTTTTTGTATGTAACTTTAGCGAAATTAATCTTTTGGTAGGCCAGACCCCAATCACACTTTCAACGGTTAATACTTTGTTCATTAAATCGGCGTTTTCATACAAAAATTAAAAAAAATTATTTTATTAAAGTAGACTATGTTTTAGCTAGAACCTTCTCAAACATTATAATGTTTAATACTTTCTATCAAAATACTTAAATAAAGTGTTTATTATAATAAAGATATATGTTTTATTTCTTTTCTTTTAATATTATAAGGGAATAAAGGAGGTAACTATTTCCAGACATCAGTTTTGCAGTTAATAAAATACAATAAAAAAATATTAATTCTCAAAATAAACAGTTTAGCCTTGTGGGCAAGCATAGACTGACAGGTCTGCGAGTGTGCTAGAACAAGCATGTGCGGAAGGCACCGGTCCTTCACAAAGTAGAAAAATGCACATGCACAGTGTCAGGTAAATATCGTAGGCTGGATCTCCTCTGCATTAAAGCATCCGATCATTGGTTCGCCACATAGACCTTCCAATCAACACATGCGTGTGTACCAATGTCGTATGCGAACCACTTTGTGCAATTCTCTCAACCAGTTGTGACGATAGGCCTTGTCAAATGTGCCACAAAAAATATACCAGTGAAGAAAATAATTGTAAAAACCAAAACAAAGCAGACAAACCTTGTGAGCAATGCCGAAAAATATTGAGGACAACGCAGTATACTTGCAGCACCACACAAATCTACCATTTGAGAAAATTGTAAACATTAATGCAAGACTGTAAAATCTGCATGCAATGACAAAAAATTATGGAAGTCAACACATAAGAATTGCAGATACATAAAACGTAAAGATAAGGCATCTAAAAAATACACAAAAATTATAGCAATGCAGGAAATATGTTACTGTGTGTGCAAAAAATGGAGATTACAAAAAGCATAGGAATTGGATAAGCCAATGACACACCTGACAAGGCAAGTATACCACTTGCACGAGTTACAGTGTGTCGTTTATTTTCTTGAAACTAGAGGAAAACCGGCAAGCTAGTGCCACACCTGACAAGATGTGAATTCCTCTTGCATGAGTCACAGTGTGTCGTTTATTTTCTTGAAACTAGAGGAAAACCGGCAAGCTAGTGCCACACCTGACAAGATGTGAATTCCTCTTGCATGAGTCACAGTGTGCCACCACAGATGTAACTTAATGTAGGCCAAAAGAAAGTTAATAAACAACATGACTGCTTTTGTGGATGGAAGAATGGCCAAGCTGGCTGCTGGATGTCTTTGTACGACACGCCTGACAAGATACGCATCCTCTTGAATGGGCTACTGCAATCGCTTTTTTGTGTGACATTGTGCTTTCTTCCCACACCAAAAACTTACATTGATGCACTCCGAGCGCTATTTTGACAAAAAAAATTTCCTGAGGTAGTGAGATATTTTTTTATGATAAAAAGTAGCCTATGTCACTTCCCGGTCCTCCAACTATCTCTGTGCAAAAAAAAATCACGTCTATCCGTCGCTCCGTTGCGACGTGAAAGGACAAACAAACAAACTTTCGCATTAAAAATATTATATTAGTTATATCAGTATACATAAACACATATGTGATACACGTATATATATTTTCACATGTGATTATATCTGCGTGCATTTGAATTATCTTTTGCTCCTGTCATGAACACATATGTGGGTTTTCTCAAAGTGCTCCCGTGTTTATACATTTAAAATATATATATATTTCAGAAGACCTTCTGTGTGCACAAGATAGTCTCTTCACTGTAAAAAGATTCCCTTTTAAATAGAAATATGGTAGTTTTAATTTTGACACAGTGAGGTGAACATCGATTTGGAAGCACTCTCTCGTAATATCACGAACATGAATTGTGAATACAAAGGCCTGCCTGTGACCTTAATGAACATTAAGCCGCGACCTCCATCATTACTGCCTGATTTTTTGTTGGTGTCGATTCTGCGATCGAGTTTTCTCGTGAGAAAACCTTACGATAATGCATATGCATGCAGCAGTTCATGCAAGGTGATCATTGAAGTACCACATCAAGAACTGCAAGGATTCGTCTTTTAAGAGCCAGCAAGTTTTACCGCCAATACCACTTTTTGCATCGATGGATTCTGATACCACAGGTGATTATGATGAGACAGTTAATGCTAAAGACGGAATGAGAGCAGTAGAGTCGGTTCGTACGAAATGTACACTTGTAAGACTTAAGTGTGAAATCGATGAACTTCAAAATAAACAGCTATCAGCTCTAAATTCTGATGACCATAAAACACCTACTAAAATTAAAGTAAATTTAATATAGGATACAAAACAGGAGATGACCATGAAGACAGCACAGATGAAAATTAATTTAAAGACGGTGATGGTGCTGAAGACGATTGCGATTTTCTCGATGCTCTGACACAGCTCTCTGCCATATTTGCTGCAACGAGCGACATGAAGAAGGCAGAATATGCTGAGAACAATGGTTACATATTTCCCGAAGACCCGAATGAACTTCATAATAGACTCGGGCATTTGATCGCTTCGCCACAAGGTGGAAATTTCTCGCTCTTTAACCAGATATATTCAATCATTAGTGAACTGAAGGATAAAGGTTATATCGCATGATGTCATGAACTACTTTCTTCTGAGATTGTAGTGTATAAAAATAAGCATAGCACTTACACAAAAATAAAATTAATTATTTGGTTTTATTTTTTTTGCTGTAACCTCTTATACTTTATAAAGCTAAGGTGTTGCTATCAGCACTCAGCTATCAAGGTACAGATCTGCATACAGAACATAAATGACGAGTTTTTAAGTATAACGAATGCATGGATAGTGGACTGCAAACAAAACCTTAATTCGGTCAAAATGCTCAACTTTGGAAACAGTTGGTGAATTAATATAAAATATATGTATGGATGGGGACAGACAATTAACCGAAGGATTAATCGAAGGATCGATCAAGGAATTGGGATTTAATCGAAGGATTGGTGAGGATTGTGAAGGATTGCTGTGGATTGTCGAGGAAGTTTACAAAAGATTGCAGAGTGAATGTGGAGCGGTTGCAGAGGATATGGTTCTGATTGTGGAGCAGACAGAGCAATTGCGGAGCGACTGCAGAGCAATTGCGGAGCATATGGTACTTATTGCAGAGCAATCGGAGCAATTCCGGAGCGATTGTAGAGCGATTGCATATGATTACAGTGAATTGTGGTGGAGGATTGCAAAGGATTACTGAGGATTGTGGAGAATAATTGCTCAGGATTGGTGAGGATTATGGATCGTACAGGATTGTGGAGGATTGATGAGGAATGGTGTGGATTGGTGGGGAGGATTACTAAGAATTGGTGAGAATTGAAGAGGATTACAAAGGTTTAATGAGGATTGTAAGGAAGGTTTGGTGAGGTATAGGGGGGAGGATTGTGGAGGATAGCAGAATATTGGTGAGATTGCAAAGGACTGGGATTGATCGAAGGATTGATATATGTGAAGAGCACGAAATATGATCATGTTTATCGCCCTAGCTCTCCTTATACATTCCAAGTCTCAATGGGTTTACACAAACAGTTTGCGAATAGTATAGATGCAACATAGGTAGTTCAGCTGGAGTCAAATAACGTACCACCAAAGATGAAATCGGGATGTTGTTCTTAATCATGCTATTAAATGGACACTTCATCTTTATACCTACACTGTAATAGCTCACTGGTCCTAACTTGTATTAGAAATTTTAGGCAAGGTTTCTTCTTTGGTGGGGAAATGTGTGTGTTATTAAATTACGAGCATGCTTGATAATACCCTGCAGAATTAGATTGAAGAATGGACATTAAAAGTAACTTAGAGAACTGATGTGACGCACTTATGGATACATTAATTATCTACAGAGGACGAGATATCATGCAACAAACAACCAATCACATACAAGCAATGTAATGGGATGCTTTGGTAGGGTTGCAGTGGAGGCGGTTCAAGGGATCACAAGTAATCAGGGTAGTAACCATTGGAGGGGTTATTAGTGGGGTGTTAGTCGTCTGCTAGTCTTCATGTTGGATTCTTCGTCGCTGATCGCTCCACCTGCCATCGAGCCCCGGACCTCCTGCACATAAGTCTTTAAGTGTTATTTGCAAAAAAATTTTATGTTTTAAATTTTTAATGTTTTGGAAGTTTTTAAAAATATTTTGAATTTTTTAGATATTTGTGATTTTTGGGTTCAAGATCATTCAAGGTTAGGGGCGCGGGGTTAAATCCAATGAGGCCGAGATTCAGGTCGCCAACATTCAACATGGTGGTCGCAGTCAGTAGAGTAATATATTCGTCAATATTTTACAATTGTTTTAGATTTGCTTTAAGGTCATTGGGTCAAGGTCTAGGTCACTGGCATCCAACATGGGGGTCGGAGTCATCAATNTTTTTCAAAAATTTTCGAAATTAAAATTTTTTTTGAAATTTTTTTTTTTTTTTTTTTTTTTTTTTTGTAATTGAGAGGTGGACAGGTAAATGGTAGAGGGGCATGGTAATGGTGTTCGAGTCGAGAAGGGGGAGGTTGGGGTAACATTAAGCTACTAAATATTTACATTTTTATTTTTTTTATGTTTTACGAATTTTCTCGATTTCTTTGATTGGATGGCGGGTGGTTAGGATTGGAAGGGGTGTGCTTTATGGTGAGTGAGGTAAGTGTGAAGGTTAACATTACATGTTCCTCGGATTTTAGAATTTTTTCAATTTGCTGCAATTTGTGTCGATATTTTATGAAGGTTAGGTGTTGGGGTTAGGGAGGAAGTGAGGAGAGTGTGGCATAGGGAGGGATGAGGGGGTGTTGATCTGCCAACAAAACCGTCAATAACAATATTCGACGTGGTCAGTCGTTTGCTGGATATGGTGCTGGGAAAACCTTTATAAAGAAGTTTTTTGAATTTTGATTTAAAATATTAATTTTGTAAATTTTGAGTAAAAATGTTTTTAGATATTTTTTTTATATATTGTTTTAGGAATTTTTAAAAATGTTACCTTTTTTCTGGAAGTTTTGTGGTTTTGGGGGGGATTTAAAGCCATTCAAGGTCGTACACACAGGATCAAGGGCACGAACATGTATGATTATGGGGAAGGAAGGCATATTCGCTGATCTACTGGAACTGGCTCATAGACTCGAATCCAGTTGACTTGTGGACTTTTAGTCTCCCGCATCGAGGCTCCTCGAATCCACTTTCGTCATATAATTACTCGAACGAGAGATTTTTCAATTTTTTGAAAAATGTTTGGTGTAACAGTGATTTTAATTAAAAAATTAATTTCTGAAGTGATGTTTTGGGTGAAACCAGTGATTTTTTAAGTGAAACTATTTATGATTTTTGTCATTGAAATGGCGGAAAAGATGGCCACCGGCCGACTGGAATGGCCGAGCAGGAACAGCTTCGACCTCCACCGCTTCACGCCTTGTGCCAAAACATTTTAACTCATTGTGCTCCCAGATATTTGAATTGTCTCAGACTTCTTATAATTGCTTTGTAACAAGGTGGAGACTTCTTACAAATTAAGGAGATATATTCAATAATCAGTAATCGTAAGGACAGGGGTCATATCAAATGTGAACATAGGGTTTAATATATGGCCTGAAAACTTTGAGGAATGCAAATAAAGAATGTATGAAATAAGTAGGACAGTAGACTTATGTACACTTGGTATTGTGGGTTTAATTTATTTTTACAGTCCCTACTATTTATATAAAAACTTATAATTTAGTGGTGTATAGATGGTATGGTTAGCTGGTAGGGCAGTCTGCATAGATAACTAATATAACTGGTATGATGTTGGTATACACTGTTTCATGTAAGCTCACTACATTTTGACAGTTCTGCAAACATACACTATTTGATTGTATGCTTGCAGGTCACAGCGACTGTCAAAATTTCTTGCACGAATGTGAATCTGTGACCCTTGGATAACTGGCAGAATAGAAAATTTTTACTATCATTGTGATCTACTGGCACATCATCAAATAATATAAACCTTCATAACTGTCATGATTTAGTGCGCTTACATGAAACATAGTATATTGCTGTTTGGTATGGTTGGTATTGATGTTGTGGTAGCCCTAGTCATTTTAAAAATGTTCTGTTTAAATATTATTACTAAAGACTAAGTGTAAATGAACATGCATTGTACTGCATCCAAAACATTAATGCAGTCATCAAGTACATATCTGGAGACAGTCGGTGAACTAGTGGTTTTACGATTTGTGTGAATGGGGGCAGAAAATCTTATGGATTGACTGTGGATCGATGATGTATTGAAATACTTAAATTTTGATTGAAATTTGAATGGTTGATTGAAAGATTTATAGGAAGATGGGTTGATGGCCTAAGAGAACGTGGAAGATAAGACTGTCAATTATCCGAGCTGTTTTCGTACATTCCAAGCTTCAAGCGCCTAACCCCAATGGTTTGCGAATTGCATCGCCGACAATGTAGACAGTCCAGCTGAAGTCAGCGAGGCTTCTATTAAAGACGAAGTCGGAAATCTGGACCAGGTGCACTATTAAAATAAACGCTTCATCTTGATCTCTGCACTACAGTAGCTCGCTGGTCCGAACAAGTACTTGAAATTTGAGTAGATTGTCTACTTCGGTATGTAAATATTTATGTGAAAATACGAGCAAGAACGATAATACTACGCTAAATGTGATGGAAGAGTCTAACATAAAACAGTAATTTATTATACTGAATGCTAGAAACATCAGGAAAGAGAAAGCTATATGTGGCCTCTCGCATTAAAAGAATATATGTGATGTAGCATAACTTCGGGCACATTAATAATCTCCAGAGGTCGATATATCACATGACCAACAGCCAATCACAAGCCAGCAATATGACATCAAATTACTAGCGCAGTCTAGTGGTAGTTGCGGGCTTCGAGCTGCAGCAGGTAAATATTGGGAGGTCGATGAGGTGGGGTGGCAGTTGGATGTGACAAAGCCAATGATTTTTTAATAGGGTATATAGTGGTGGGTGTACGAAGTCTGCTGGGTCCATGCTGGGAAGATGTGCCCTCTTCCACCTTTATGAGAATTAAACCCTGGAAATCTTATAAAGATAAGTAATTGAAAAAAAAATTCCGCCAAATATTTTTAAAATTTTTCCAGTTTTTTAAGAATTTTTCAACATTTTACAAATTGTTTAAATAATTTTTTTAAATAATAGTACAAGTTTGCCTGGTGTCAAAGTCAAGATCACAGATATCCAGGATCTCGGTTGGGGTCTATAATGTAATTTATCTCCTGATTTTAAAAATGTTTGTACAAATTTGCGCATTTTTTATAGGTTTTTCGGTTTCAAGGTGAATTTGGGTTCAGGATAAAGTCACAGTAATCTTTACTCAATATGGCAGTAAGATTCCATAATGTAGTAACAAGCATGGCGGTCGGGGTTACATTACATATACATAACAACGGTCGGTCCTTAGTGTAAACAAGTATGGCCTCTGTTCCCTTTGAATCGCTAGTTTTGACCCACAGCCTTGAGTCCGTAAAGTGGACTGAAGTACTTTTTGGCTCACACATCGAAGAACCTCGAATATGTCTTGCTGATACGAGGACATTTGCGTAAGATATAAATGCAAAAGTAATTAAATTTATGTTTATATTTTTGGCAATTGGGGGTGGGGGTTTAGATATTGGGGTAAAATAATTTATTTATGTAGTGGTTCTGGGGTAAAACAGGATATTTTGACGATCGTGGCATTTGAAAATGACCGCCAGGTGATATCACAACATGGTGGCCGAGCGGCTCCTGGCTCCAGTGCCAGGTGCCTGTGGTGCGGGAGGAACGTAATCATTCTACTCCGTCGCATACTGGAAATTTGAATCTTTGAGAAACGAGCCACTGAAGAAAGGGGAAGGCTCTGTATCGTAGAGTGAATATGGGGTAGAGCGATCGCACTGGCTGCGCAGCACCGGTCTCCGTGTTCCAACATTGGACTGATTTTCTACCAACACTACTATCTTTAACTGCGTGGAAATTATTTGAGGTTAGAATACCATTAATGCAAACAAATGCTTTGAGATGTTTTTATATTTCCTCTGGTCAATTTTAAAGCAATTAGATTCAATTAAAATGTGTTAAAGTATTTAATTCGTATAAACGGTTTGCCTTTTGAAAAATAAGTTAGAAACAAGCACGTTTAACACTCTTGTGTTGGTTTGAAGTAAATCAATGTTGGATAAATGCGCAGAAGACGAATAATCCGTATACCACATCTTTAGTCAATTTTTTAAATATTTTTAATGACCCAGTTTCTCAGATTTTCCTGTGATATTGACTGATTGCCAGTGAAATGGACTGTTCCAAGTTACTGGTTGTAGATCACTCCTCTGATTGTGGCAACAAGATGTAAATTACTGCATTTTGATTTATTCTGCTGTCGTTAATTCGCACCTTTTGCTCGTATTGAGAACAGACTTTGAAATAATCTTGACTAAAAATCATTATTGTGGCCACAAAAGTATGGAAACAATGAGTACAGCAAAATTTTACTTCTATAGCTGATTGATAAAAATCACCCTAGAGTTGTTTGATACAGAATACCTCAAGCTTTAAAATGTGTTCGGCTTTGCTGAACACAAATCCAGTTGTAGTAAGGAAATGAACAGGATGAGAGACGTAGTCTTATATGAAACACATACAGCTAGGGATCATTTACTCATCGCAAAGTGATTGGTTTTTCTACAAAATTGCAAACTATCCATCTACATCGAACTCCACGGCACTGAACACACTGAAATGTTATTTTGTTTGTATGCTTGGGAATGGTGAACTTTCTTATGTCTTTAGATATGATTATTATTTCACGAAAAAGGTTAACACTTTAACCAAAAATGGATTCACCAAATCGAAGATGGTGACCAACGTTTAGAAGTGATAAATGCTGGTTTAGAATAAATAAATTCTTCAAAAATAATTTTTGTGTAATATGTTTGTGCAGTTAACTCGTCGGTGTTTCTGCGAACTCCAACCAGCTTCCCCCAAAGCTGCAAAGATACAGCCTTTAACCCAGGTACACTCAACCATCTTGGCTACATGAATCTTAGCCTGTGGTTAAGTTTATTTAGCTTTTTTTTATAGTTTATGTAAATATTTCCATTAGAACTATTTATAAAGATTATCTTGCAAGTGATGAAAGGGAAAACTGCAAAACTTGGGAAAATATAATTTCTTACTGAGATACAAATTTGTCATTGCCACATACAACTAATGAATAACTTTTAAAAATCAATCAACACCCGAAAATTCCTTTTATCATGACAAATAATAAATCAGTATGACTGAGCAAAATCAATGTAAAATTGTTTATTCCTGTCTTCAGGAAGTTGTGCCAAGTAGACACATTCTGAATACATGGTCACAGAGTATGCATTCAGATTTACATGGGAGTTTATAATAAATATCAATCAGTCTCTGCACTCCTCGAGCCATCTCTTTTATCATGCTGACCTGGCTTTGTTCATTTTATTTAAATCTGTCACTCCTTGTAGTCTTCAATATTTCACCACCTTTCAATTCAATTTTCAATTTCACTGTTTAACCTTGCAAAATCTAGCTTCAGAATAAATGTTTAGAACTACAAACAACGAAAGGAAGTGTTTCTAGCATACAATTATAAAAGTGTTAAATTGTGACGGAAAACATTCAGACACATGGGACAAGACACTTGGTTTTTCAATCCAACAGCCAGCGTCACAGATAATTTCGCTCACGGACTTCCCCCTCTAAACACTTCTTACCTCCTTAAAGAACTGGAGGTCACCGCGCCAACTGACCTTGGCCTCCAGGGGCAGGTCTAGAGAAACCGGAGTCGTTGTGGCTGGCCTACGTGCGACTGTTCATTGTCGCCACGCACACGTGGGCTTAGCAGCAGAGACGTTCAGTAAACTGACAGACGAGTCCCCACTCCCCTGGTCATACACACTGGGCACTATTATGACGTGTTATACTCATCCTTATACACATTGCACTTATACTGGATGAATATAAAAGTATGCCTCAACTTGGGAGGCCTACAACATCAAAACCAAACAACCTACAACCTTGATTGACCAAACAAAAGAACCGTGGAACCATGAAGTTTGTTCCACATGCATTCATAAATGTTCAATGTGACCACCATTAGCGGCCCGAACGACATCTGCGCGATCATCAAACTCGTTCCACGCTCTTGTCAGCATGTCCGGTGTTACGGTTTGGATGGCGTTCGTAACTCTCGGTTTGAGTTGGTGAGGGAGAAGCGAGCTCGCATTCGACACGTCAATGTGGAGGGAATGGTCTGATGTTTCCTTTATGTGCCAAGAGATGGCACTGGAAGCGTCTGTCGTCGCGCTATGAGCACGTGTTGTGTGTTAGTCCGCATCACGATGGCGACGAAACAACAGAAGTCGCTCTGTGTTATTCAGTTTGCTAAATGTGAATCGGCTACGACAGTTTAATTATAATTCCGTCGCTAATACGGACGTTGTCCTCCTGATAGGTGGAGTATCATACGTTGGTTTCATCAGTTACGTGACACAGGGTGCCTTTGGAAAGGCAAAAGTTCCGGGCGGCCGCGCGTGTCCGAAGAGAATGTGCAACGGATTCAACAAGCGTTCATTCGCTGTCCGAGAAAATCAACTCGAAAAGCTAGCCGGGAAATGCAAATCCCTCAATTGACGGTATGGACAGTGTTGCGAAAGCGATTGTTGTACAAATCATACATGCTACAGCTTGTACAGGCTCTTACCCAAAGGGAGAAATAACTGAGACGTGATTTCTGCGCGTTCGTTCTTGCCCAGAACGTTGCCTTCGCGAGATCGCTTCCCCCAAAGTGAACGTGTTTTGCGCTGTATCCAAAGACACTGTTTTCGGCCCTTTCTTTTTTCATGGGCCCAATATTACTGGAATCCCTTATTTGGACATGCTCACAGAGTGGTTGTTTCCTTAGTTATAAGAGACGACGGGGGACTTCATTTTCCAGCAGGATGTGGCACCACCCCATTGGCACCTAGCTGTTCGCGGATACCTGAGCGAAACGTTGCCGCAACGCTGGATTGGTCGAGGAGCAGCTGGTGACCAGGCTCTTCATCACAGGCCCCGAAGAAGCCTGGATCTTACCCCGTGCAATTTTTTTCTAAGGGGGTACATAAAGGATTAAGTGTTTCGTCCACCATTGCCAGTTAACATTGACGAACTCAAAACGAGAATTACGGACGACATCCAAACCGTAACACCGGACATGCTGACAAGAGTGTAGAACGAGTTTGACTATCGCGTACATGTCGTTCGGGTCGCTCGTGGTGGTAACATTGAACATTTATAAAGATATGGTGAAAAAAATTCACATTTCAACTGTTCATTTGATTGGTCAACCAAGTTTGTAGGTTGTTTAGTTTTGATATTATAGACCTTCAAAGTTGAGGTATTATTTTATACTCATCATGTACAATTCAGACATATTGCAAAAGTAATAAATGGTAATAGTAGTTACATACAAACTTACAATTATATGACAACATTCGCCGCAGAATCTAACTCCACAGTCCATCTGGAGGCACAGTGAGATAACATTTAAAGTAAAACGTTGTGAAAGATGAAATACACAGATTTTCTTTTCACATGCTATATTTAGTGTTCAAAATTAATTTCCCTTATAAAATCAATAAGTTACCGATATAACTAATTAGCTTACTTTCCTTTACAAGAATGCAAATAATTTTGATTACGTTCTTAGAATGTTAGATGACAGGGGGGACGATGTCTCGTTGAAAACTGTATAATTAAATATTGAACCAGAAACGAATGCAATTCTAATGAGAAAATTACAAATACATACGTGTCTTACCCAGGACTCGCACCCAGAATACCTCGCACCGTAAGGTGGCATGCAACCAACTGCATTACGAAGGTATAATTCGGAGCATCACCTCCGGTTTTTATCAGTCTCTAGTTTTGATAGACTGCGTTTACAAACCTCAAATATTTACAGAAACATCATTTTGAAAACAAGTGTGTGAATCACTTAATTAGTGTAGTTTTGTAGGGTCTACCGTAGTATTAGTTGTAAGCAGAATTAAGTGTAAATAGTTTTACTGGTTCTCGAGATATAGCATAAAAGCTTTATTTTAATTTTTAGCGCTATTTTACAAAATGGCTTAAATTCAGGCTCTGCATACACATATCTGATGCTTCTAATAGAAACTGTTTGCATACAACGTTTGGTTGAATTTTTGTCAAAGTATTTGAAAGTTACGAGAAACGTATCTATATAATTTATATTGCCGCCATTTTTGAAAAAAAAAATCTGACCTGAGTTGACAGACGGTATTTCGAATTACCAATAAATTGGTTGGGGTGCGTATTTTATGCTTCCCAAAGAAATAAACTTAAGCAAAATCCATATTTTGAATACAGCTTTTGATCAAAAAATTGTTTGGTTTTAAGCTATTTAAAAAAAAACCTGGAATATTAGGCCTTTATAACATTTGGGGTGGTACTCTGGGGTACCTTTGGGCCATATTGCAATATGATATGCTTCAAAACAGTAATTTGAGTGGCAAACATTTGTATGCAACAATCACACTAATATTTCATTGTCATTTCATTATAATATTTATGCTATTTCATTATTATATACTTTTTTTACAATTAACTTTATACACATAGACATAACAAGTAAATGAAATCGCAACCTTATCATGTTCGTTACTATAACATACTTTCTGTCGTGCTTACTATTATTCTTATTGCTTCAATCATCAGTCATTTACGAAGTTCACAAAACACTTAATATCTGCCACTAATATGTGTACTCAACATACCTACTCTTAACCCTATTCCATTTGAGTCTTCACAGAAAAACGCTATTGAATATATACAACTAAAGGTATACACAACTCACCTAATCTTTACTCTGTCCATGGTAATCTGCAAAGAAAATATGCATGACCAAAATATCTGCAACTATAATTATGCACAACACACATAGTTTACTCAATTCCATGTTAATCTAGATAGCAGTTTTTTTTGCGGTCAATACAACATAGAAAGTACGTGCAGTGTGAACACTCTGATCGTGTTATTATGATGGTTTGATTGGACTGTGTTTATTGCCGAACATGAGACTAACTGAAAATCACACACACACAGGACTCAGCAAGACAAAAAATCCCAAGAAAATTTTTACAACACCACATACAGATAATTAGGATAAGCTGTATCCTTGTCTATGAAAAATAAGTATGTATAAAATTAAAACGACAAAATTACGGAGGAACAACTTATTATTACAAAACAGGGCAGACAACAGAAGCCAAACAAAATAAAAGGCAACAAGATGACGAAAACTGATACACCACACAAGTGAACAAAATAGCGCAAAAACATTATTAGTAAACATGGCTGAGCAAAAAAACAAAAAAAAAAAAACAAAGAGGACAAAAATCACAGTGAAACACAAGTCAGGAAAAGTATTCCTTGTCACATTATTAAACTAAATAACTCAACACTAAGAATAAAACAGGAACCACAAAAAAAAAAACACAAAAATAATAGATAAGCCAACAGAGAGGACACAGAGCGACGAAAAATAACACAAACCTAGTAACAAGTCTTCACGACTTTTCGGGACCGGATATCTGTCCCTTTTGTTCAGGTGAGACACTGGAAGTATAATCCCAGTGAACTGCTCTTTATAATTCTCTGTCTTTTAATTCGTAGCTCTGTGTACTCTTTGTTGGTTTGTCTATTTTTTCTCTGGCCATTTCTTAGATTTCTGTGTTGTTCGTAGTGTTGATTTATTTGGTTTTGTAATCTGATAAGGTTTACTTTTCCTTACTTGTGTTTTATTGTGTTTTTTGTCCTATTTCTGTGTGTGTTTTAAGATTTATTGCTAAGCTGTTTCCACTTATATGGTTTTTGCACTGTTTTGTTCACTTATGTGGTTTTTTAGTTTTTGCAATTTTATCTTTTCTTTTGGTTTAATTTTGTTGTGTGTCCTTTTTGTAATAATAAGTTGTTCTTCCATCTTTTTTGTTGCTCTAGTTATGTATGTATTTATTTTTCATTGATAAGGAAACAGTTTTTCCTAAGTATCTGTCTGAGATGTTGTAAAAGGTTTTTTCGTTTTCAGTTTTGTGAGTTCTGTGTGTAAGTGATTTTAATTTACTATCATGGTCAGCAATGAACGCAGTCCAATCAAACCATCATAATAACATGAATTCATAATTGTCAATAAACTTCAAAGATATAAACTGTGAATGTGGCATCGACTAGATTCGCTTTATTGAACACATTTCACACCGGCCCCTTTGTTTTAAAAATTTGGGCCAGTGTGCACTTCTGTTCCCTAACAGCACATCTGGCTAAATGGATTCACATCGACCTCGCCGTTTCTGCTAAGACTGTCGAACACATTTTCTCTTTGCTGAGAGCGTTTCCTCAGAAGGTGGCAGAATTTTGTTCAACGTAAGCCCTTGTGCAACACATCTGCGAATGTCAAGAAGGGTCATCTTTCCTTCCATCGTGGAGCTATAGACAAAGAATGAGTTGACGAAAGCTATGTTCAGCAAGCCTTAAAACAATCGATGCGCCACTTTTTGGACCTTCTGTTCACACCATAGGCCATCTCAATCGGCCAGCATGTTCAACGTCTCCCATGTAGGCATTACAGTCTTTTGCTACGAAGACACGACACAATTGATTTCTTGCCATCTTTTACTCTTCTACCTACAAATGTCTTTTCACGTCCATAATTAAATCCTAGTAGTCCAGTTTTGGTATCTTCCCATTTGAATACTCCCAACACATTCTGGGAGAACCTAAAATCACATTCATCTCGCTCCATTTTCTTATCATCTTGTAGGGTAGGAATTCCCTTTTGCTGTTCCACATGCTACGGTGCCATCGAGCTTCAGTTTTTCCAGGAGCCATAAAGAAGTTAAATAGTTGTTTGTTCCAAACGTCTTGTGTCAGAAACAATACAACTCTTTCCCCTAGGTCACAATCTTCAAATACATTTCTCATTTGTTCGTTCTTCCCTTGATATATTGGGAATTTATTGATGAAACCATTATGATCTGAAAAACATCCAATATTATAGCCTCGTTTCACTCGCTTTACATATAGTCTGCCCATCACTTATCACATCATGCTTTGCCAACAGCCACGCAGAGTATCAAAAGTCAGGATTATGTGAAAACAAGTGTAAACTCCTGTTGTGTTGTTGCATGCTGTTATGTGATGGGTTGTTATGTGTTAGGCACGTGATGCTACTTTAGCTTAAATGATCATGCCATCTGCTGAACGATGGCTATGCTAGGATTCCTAGGATATAAATACATACATATTCATATACTGTATAACATCATGTATGGCGTATGCCACTTAATATTCACTGCGGTATGGAACACATTGCAACTGAAATATCTAACATTGTGTGACAATGAATACGAGCAAAGCTTAATGTTCTTACTAAGTGCAAGCAAAATTTTGGGGTATTGTTTTTGTTTTATATTGGATTTGCACGGGTATATTCGTACGGCTGTTAGTGGCCTGATTGTAATTTATTTCTATCGGGTTCATAATATGCCTGAACCTGCAGATTTACGAATCATTGCTCAAGTTGTAACAAATTTATGGATGCGTATGTGTGTGTCTAGCGAGTATTACTTAATGGTCTGTATTTTTTCTCACTGAGGTTCCAAGTAGATAAAATCATGGTAAGTTCATGTTACGGTATTGACACACTGAATTTGGTGCCTTGAGCTGTGAATGTTAATTTATTTGATATAATCCTGGTGGTTTCAGCACTACATACATTGTGGCAGTAATTTGAAACTGGCTCACTTTTTCGTCAGCGTAAGAATCCACATGTCTATAAGCAAAGACTGTAACGGAATGATCTGCGGAAAAGGGAGTTCTGATTTATCCTGACATCAAAAGAAGTGAATAGCATTAAGTTGAGTTGGAACACTTGGTGAAAGCCAAACCAAACTGCTGGTAGAAGAAGCGATGGAACCAGATTCCAACAAAAACCTACCGCAAAGTCTTCTTCGAATAGTTTTTGGTAGCTGTGGTAGCAACAAAAGGCATGCCTAAACCACACTGTTACCATTCCGGATAGTTGTACACTACTAGCAAAAAAAAAACAATTTTTTTTTATAATATCTCTCTTTTATGTTCCACTGTGTGATGAAGCCATAAATGACATCAAAGATGGCCCATGACATATAATTATTTTACAAAATAATAATTTAGGTTTTAGAGTAGTTATTTTATAGTATCCATAACCCAGCGCTCTAATGTCATAATTATGTACTTAACTGTAGGTGATTATCATATGCATAATTTAGAAGTTCCTACCTATGTTCTTGTTGCTATAAAGAAGGCTGTGGATGATCTAAAAAGGTTGTGACAAAGAAACACACCGTCATAGGGAACAAATTCACTGACCAAAAAGAACGTTTTTTAGAACGTGGGAGGAATAATATTATGTGACAAACAAAATCTCGTTAATACAAAGAAAATACTTCTGCCATATCTCCATACAATAATAGGCATCACGAAACAGTTTGCTAAAGATTTGCCAAACAATGGTAAATGCTTCAGTTACTTCTGCAGTAAATTTCTTCATCTGTCGGAAGTTTAGCTAAAGTAGAGTATTTGTATTAGCCCCGATACAAGAAAAAAGATGTAAGATGAATTTTTTGAATTTATATGATGACTGACATTAAAAGAGGAACGTGGACTGCCTTAAAAAGTGTGGTTGCCAAAATTCTAGGAAACAGCAAAGCCCCAACTATATAAATATCCTTAATAGAGGATAAACTTTTTAAATTAAACTTATTGAGCATTGGGTTGCTCAATAAGTTTAAAACTCAATTTCCTGAATACTCAACAGAATTTCAGTCTACTTTTTGAAGGATATAAAGGCTTCTGAGACCACTTTCCTGCCTGTGTGTATGTGTGTGTGCGCGCACGTGTCCCTAAAAACTTTTGAATGAATCAATCAAATTTCACCAAACTCGGTACGCATATAGTAATTATTTAGTAAGGATATCCTACTTTCATAGTTTTCGACCCCACCTGGTGCATACTTTCAAAATGGTCGACTTTTTAATATTTAGGGTGCTATTTTATAATCCTGGAAGAAATGAACAGATTTAAACTTAATTTTGTATTTTTACCATGCAGCACGTACGCATTGAATTTAGAAATAAAAAATTTTGTTGGTCCACCATTTTGGAAGATAGCAATATATTAAACATAAGTATTTAAGATTATATTTTGAAAGTTACTCAATCGATTATCGCTAAATTTGGCACGTAAATAATACAACGGGATGCCACGTAGAAACATGTACTTTAAATCTAAAAGACGTATTATTTTTTTTCAAAATAGTGGCCGTACAAGTATTTTAGATTTATTTCATATATCTGCCATCTACCTACCATATCGATTTTGACAAAATTTTGTATACTGAAAGTATATAGTACAAGCAATATATATATATACAGGATGATTCTAAAATCATGGGACAAACATTGAGGGGTGGTAGAGCTCACTAAACCAAAAAAATTTTGTATAGGAATACATGGGTGGAAGTGGAGCGATTGGCGAATAGATTCAAATATTCCGGGTATTTCACGCACGCCACCATTGTCAGCCAATCACGCCATATTTAGAGGTCACCAAGCATGCGTGACTGTTGGTGGATGATTTTCCAGCAACTGTTTTGACATTGTCTGTACGGAATCACTAGTTACGTATGCTGCTAATAAACATTTTATGTTTCCGTTAACGTGTTATGTATTTCTGTTTGTGCCTCAACGCGTCACTTCCGCCCATATATTCCTAAACAATAATTGTTTGTTTTAGTGAGCTGTATCACCCCTCAATGTTTGTCCCATGATTTTAGAATCATCCTGTATATATATACATATAACCCCTTTTTTCGCCATTTTATAAGTTCCATGCGCGGTAATGAAATGTTTTTCATATCTCCGGAAACAATCAACCGATTCTTTCCCAATTTGCGCAAGGAGGAGGAATTTGGGTAGATCATATAAATGTGTATGTTTTAAGTTAGCAAAAAAAAAAAATTAAGTTAGTATGCTGTAAGTATCTATTATAAACCTCAATTGTGTATACATGGTGCCTTTTTTATCTGCAATTTTGTAAGATAGAACCACATGAATAAGATTTTGTCATATCCCGGGATAAAATTGGCCGAGTCCTTCCAAATTTGGCCAAAAGTAGTACGTGGCAGATTGTGCTAACTGTTTTGCTTTAAATAATTCAAACACTTTTCCTTAAGATGGCAGTTATACCGATATTTTAGCTCAGTAAGCTATATTGTCGAAACCATGTAATCAATTCCAAATTAACTTTTTAATCTGACTATATAAATTACAAATATCAAATTTTTCTACACAAAGTATCTTATGTAAGCAATTTTGTAAGATAATCCTACATTAATCTTGTATTCTTCCAGATAACTGTATTTTTTATCAAACAGATTCTCTGTTCATATGTGCTGTAAAAAATTACACGTTTTGAAAAAACGAAAGTTTTGTTAGCAGGCCTAACAAAAAAATCTCTTGTTGAAAGTTCAGATAGTTAAAAACGTATAGATAGATTTCTCTATTTTTTTTTTTTTTTCTGTTCCTACAAGGCACTTTTTTTTTATCAGTGCTTTTATAATAGTATATAAATTGTTTACATTAGTCTCTTCATGAAACAGTATGCCCTTGTCAGTGCATTGTGACCGTTGTTCCAGGTGTCGGACAAAATACAAAATCTTAACTAAGGAAATGTGAAATGGTTTTCCAATGTCTGTTGATAAAGGAAACTAGTGGTTTTGTCTTAAAAACGTGGCTGTATTTTCTCTGGGAAATAAGTATTTTTGCAAGGAAAAAATTGTTTTAAAAAAACTCTGCTTTTCAATAGGAATAACACTGCCAATTTCAGGTTTTACGAATAGAGTGATATTTCTCCAATGATGTATGTCTTTATAAAAAGGACATGAAAAAATGGACCAATTCTCGTGCAGAAACCTGCATTTTTATAGCAAGAAAATAACAGCTATTTTTGACAAAAAAAAACACATATTTTTCGAATAAATAACACCTATTTTTTCAGGTCTCTACACATCACCTTCATTCATGAAATCTTCCTTGTAGGAAACTCTCACTTGTAAAGCAGTTGTGTGTCTCATGTTTCTTGCATTGTTGTTCAACGGTTGCAGGGCACACTGTTCACTGTTCTCCGGGATCATCAGCTCGCCATGTTCCCGGCTGAACAATGCCCTCATCGATCTCTCTCTGCCTTCATTAGCCAGTTGTGAAGACAAACAGTTGCCTTCACAATGTTTTTAGCAGTTTTCAACTGCACATACATTGGCCGCCTACAAAACAAAATTAGAATGTATTACGTGACGATACAAGCTTACGAATGATCTCATATGAATGAATAGCATAAGTAAAACTTAACCCTACAGACCGGAAGTAGTAAATTGAGAGACAATGTGGACTTAATAAGAACAGCTGCTGTCTGCATAGTTTCACATTAGAATAATGACCTAACACACTAACATCATAATATGAAATTTAAAAAATGCTATCATGGAATGTGACTACCATAGAGATGATGGTGGGGTGTTCCAGGTATGCGCAGGCTCACTCTGTAGGCACACTGTTACTGCACGTGATATAAGGCCCACAAACAGCGGCTGCCACGTCTTGTTCCCCGCCACAATGTCGAGCGACGAGATGGGCCGAGCTACGATCCAGGACCTCCCATGGGCCGCACGCCGAGCGATGCCTCGTCCGCATCGGCCATCAGCTCCAAACATACGGTGGGACACATTGGACCTTTCGTGACTTTCAAGTTCGCTAATTAACATAATATCTCTGCCGTTGATTTTATTTATCGTTATTGTAATGTTGTATACTTTTAATTGCACATCATGAAAGTAAACAATACGTGATTAAAGTAAATCCCCTTCTCCACTAATTTAACTACCCAATCTGTGTAATGTTGCTTGTCATCTGGGCTAACCCCATGCAGGAACGGTAAATAATATTGTTTAATTCTAACTTTATTAAATTCGTAACAACACATTAACATTTTACGCACATGGGAAACTGATGCCTGAACGGGTGGGTTTTCTTGGGAAATTGTGTTTCCTCCACCACTGCAGTTCATGGCAGCTCCATCTCTACTTCACTTTATACCTGCTGGAGCTTAAGACCTATCCCCACTCTATCTCCTTGAAGTTAAGAGAAGTAGGTTTACAACCTGAGGTACTAGTCATACAATACGTCTTGTGAAAATACTGGTACATTTCTAATTGCCTCAATTTATATTAAAGGAAATTCCTACACAGAAGTTGCAATCCTGTGCAAAGGAATATTGTTCAAAATTCTCTTTTTAGGATACAAGGAGCCCCAGGACGTCATTTCTCCTCCCGCCAAATTTAATTAAATAAGGATTTACTTTAATTCCATAATTTATAACTTTGATTTTTTTTTTTATCTAAACCATATTTTTGTTAGACACATGCTTTACTACAAGGCCTGAAACAATGTGTTGTGCAATTACAAATTTGCAACCCACAGAAGGTTTTGAATACAAAAGAAATTTAAAGTAAAATATATTATGCATAAATGTGTTCATACTGCAAACAGCACTGTAGGGAAGCAACATTACATCAAAAAAATAGATTAATTGTATTTTAATAGCAGTAAGAATTCCCAAGTTATTATCTTTACATATTAATAACATGCGGACTCACCTCAACACCAATAGTTTACATACCTCACGACTCTCCAACGGTGTGCTAAAATGCAAAACACATAGTAACAGTTAACAGTTTAACACCAAAACCAAACAAACATTTCCAGTGTTAAACTGTACGATACCAATATTCTCAAAGTTAAATTAAATTTGCTGAAACAAAACTTTCCACTGCTTAAAACATCACATCACCTATGTTGCAACACATCTGAGCAATTGGGGCGGTTATACGCAAGATACTGGTGAGAGACTTAAGTAGGGTAATGGTTAGAATTAGACGAGCTCACTTAAACTTTTGTGTTCATATACATACCCACTATGTCCTGTTACTGACTGCACATCCTACTAAAGCCTCACTGCCTATGTTGCAGATACACTACGTTGCCTTATGGGCAAAAATGTGACTCAGGTTTCGCTTTGGCTTAATTTGCAATGTTAGAAACTTAGTGCATCAAGGATTTTATTATTGTCTTCAAGATATACTGTTCTTGCCACATGCAACATGCTTACACATTTAAACACAGCATCTTATGTTTTCGTATTCATACAGACATTTATTGACTAGGTGTTTTTAATATTGTTGCGTGCAAAGATACAATTCATTTTCTATTTTTCTGGAGGAATTTCTTTCTTGTTGCTTTTAGTAATTTTATTGCGAATCATTATTACGCCTATTTTGCATTTTTTACCTTATCATTTTAGTATTACCAGTAAGTGGCAAAGGGTTCACAATTTTTAGTAATATTGTATTTTAAAGTCAACTAATAAATCTGTGTTTTGTAGATTTTTACTGCATAAAGTAGGTACAATTGCTTGAACATGAATTTTTTGCCAAAATAAAACTATATCTTGCATCACAGACGGCAAGCAAGACAATGCTGTAGGATCCTTTGTAATTAAAGTGACTCAATCCAAAATTAAATGGTTTCTCGGAGAAAAAAGTTATGGTAACACCTCATAGTACAATTTGTAATATGTTATTTCACATATAAAGGTTTCACAATAAACACAATTATACTTCAAAACTCTACCTGCATTACACAATGCTTTCCATCCATTGCCTCAATGCAGTTGGGGAATTGCCACATGGAGTCAACATCTGCTGCAATTTGCAGCCAGCTTTCTGTGATCATGCTCGTAAACACAAACTGTTTCATGACGACCCAAATTGCAATACACGTTTCCTAACTACTTTACTGACAGTTGAAATCCCAAATCGGAATGAAAATGCAAGGGCTGTCGTATTCCCTGATGCAAGATACCGCTAATCAAATTAATTTTGGTATTACAAGATACATTTAGTGTTAACCTATTTAAAAACCAGATAAATTTTATGCAATGTGCCACACACACAAGTGCGCTACTGTGATGTTTGTTATCTTACAAGTAACATAGGCCATTTAACTATCACAATATCACATGTAATAAACAGTTCTGTGGGACATTAAAAACATTAGAACCAAGTTTTTATGTATTCCTTAGTGGATTTGCTTAATCCACTATTGCAATAATATTTCCAAAAAACACTGTCATTATACCTAACACTATTTTTATAGTTTGTTGGCTAGGTGCATTCACAGGACTTTATAACAAGAGAGAGGATCAAAAAGTGACTTTAAATTTAAAAAAAAAAAGATACTTTAAGTGACTTACCAAAGAGGAAAAACTGACTAAAAGTAATGTACAGAAAAGTAAAACAAAAGAAAGAAAATGGTCCACTCCAACCACCCCTCATTATTTTCTTTCTTTGCGATTTTGCTTTTATTACTTACGTAGTACATAACATGAACATTCATATAACAACACAATTCGAAATGCAACATACATGAGCTAAGTGAAAGATTTTAATACATTCGCATGCTTTCTTTAAAACAATGAATTCAAATTACACACATTGTTTTTCTGTATACATATATTATTATGTATACAGTATTATAAAGCATTATTCAAAACACAAAGTACACAAATGCAGATAGAAAGTTAAATAAAATGTTTTGATAACAATCATGATTTAATTCGTGCTAATCTTAAATCACTTGTTTCCAACACAATGGATTAAAATTATACTCGAACTATTTTTATACGTAAGTGTAAAGCCTAATATGAAAATTCAAAACTCAAAGTAAATGAACACAGTTAGAAAGCTGTTTTTAAATACTTACAGGTTTCCAATACAATAGTGATTTGAAATATTTCAAAAAACTTCAGTCTCTGCTCTTTGATGACTGCTGAAGGAAGTCTCTTATCAGCTCAGTTTTTTTTTTCTCTATTGACTCAGTTGTAGTTTGATGCACACGCTTTGTTTCAGCAGCTTGCACTTGGGAATTTTTTTGCCCCTTCGATCATTGCTTGGGCCAATGCAACTTCTTTGAAGTCTCTTTTCTTCAATGCTTTTATAAGTCTTTCATTTGCTTCATCCAAAACCATTAAGCCACTTCCTTCAATTTCTTCATGTTGACGCGTGACAGGTACATGGGATAGGCATGGCGCTGTATTCACACCTTTGAGAGGAACCCTTGGGGATGTCCCGACGTATAAGGGCACACAGGAAAGAACCGAAGTTAAGAGAAACAGGGTAAGTCCCTAGAAATAGCCTATATAAGCCCTCGACGAAGGNNNNATTCATATCCAGGGAAGGCAGCAGTCCACAAAACTTTCAACCCGGGGATGAACCGAGACAACGAAGGACACAGGGAATGTCCCGAGGCGTATGGCTGCTCATTCATATCCAGGGAAGGCAGCAGTCCACAAAACTTTCAACCCGGGGATGAACCGAGACAACGAAGGACACAGGGAATGTCCTGAGGCTGCTCAGGGAAGCCACGCAGCGAAGGAAGCATGGGATGTCCCCAGCCAGAATTTGTGCAGACCACAGCTTGGAAATCAGTACTATAGAAATCCTCGAGACCCTCACCCTTCCTCCAGCCCAGTTGGAGAACACAAGCCACTGACGAGACACGAAATCCTTAAAAAAAAAAACGTGCGAGGTACACAGGGGATTTCCCGATTTCTCTCTCGAGAAACTGCTGACAGCTAACTTGATTATAGCAGGATATGGGTTAAATTCAGGGTAGCCGAGGCAAGGGGGTCAGTTGTTCGGGATGAGTGGTTGACGATTAGTTGTTCAGCCAAGACGGGAAGGAGTTGTTCGGCATCAGCGATGCGAGGCAGAAATGGCAGTTAGTGCGAGAGGCAGTCGTATCACCAGGCCGGAGTTCGGATCCTGGCCGAGTCAATTATCGCCAGCCGAGACGGGAGTTGTTCGGTGGTCCAGCCACGAGACGAGTTAGGTGTTCCGTCGAAACGGGAGGTGAAGCAGACATGGAAGTAATCAGTCGTGTGATGATAATATGAGTAAATTCCCGGAAACGAGTGGCAGCCCCAGATCAAGAGGCGCCATCGTAGTCGTGCGCCGTATGGCGACGAGGTAAGCAGTCAATCAGTCAGTAAGTCAATAGTGACGTCACCAGGGAGAGAACCCAGGAACAGCCGAAACTTCATGTGTAAATTCCCGAGACAAACTCAGTAAAAGTGCCGAGAACATATGAGTTCATTTCCGAAAATTAGTGGCAGTTTCCGAGGTGGGGAAGTCAGAAATGCGAGCCACAGACGAGGAGATGCGGTCTCCTACGAATAACGCCAGCCGAGGTCGCCGAGAAAGCACATGTCCCGGGAAACCCGTCCCGGACTTCCGAGAAAGTCAGTCAAAGCCGCAGGAAGAAGCCAGCTGTGTACAGCACGCCAACGAGAGCCAGTCCGAGGGCCTGACAATGGGCCTCCCAACTCACCATGCCTCAGCTGCCAACGAAGACAACTCACCAAAAGCCACAGTCACAGATAAGTAGAGAAACGTCACCCTTCAACAACCTCTCCGACACATAGCATACCGCCCACCAGCCCTTCAGGCCTACGACTTGTAGGGGGGCTCAGTCTTGCCAGTGTGTGTAAATACCTATGTTACCTTCACACAAATAAAATACTGGTGTGTTAAATAACGGAGAATATGAGTATTTGTTTACCCCTAACGCAACAACCACAGGTGCCTTTAGTCTGCACCAAAGTAATTTAACTATGTATCCTACTAGCCACCATCCTGTATAACTCAGGTGGCCTAGTAGTGACAATGTTCCTTCCTAAATATCTTCAGTTTTTGCTCATCCTCTTCAATTGTTCTTTTCTGTTTTTTCAATTTCTGTTTGTGTTCGTCATCTTTTATTGTTTGATCCCTCTGTTCTTGAACTAATTTTTCTTTTCCTCTCCTTTTTTTCTCTTCCAAGTAGGCATTATAGCTCTTTTAAGTAATACGCCCCATTCTCAAGAGCACATCTGTAATAGGGACAAGATATTGTGTATACTTCTGCACTACCATGTGAAAGTGATAGTGCTGCTTTCACAATTTTTGTTACCGTAAGGCACTTTAGACCAGTGCAACGCACATCTTTCAGCTCCATGAACTGTGACCGGTGGACCTCAACTGACATGCTTGCAGTTGAAGTTCCTTCCTCCCTTTGAAGTAGTTTCCATTCCTCCAGAAGCAAGTCAGTTGGGACTTCCCACGGCATAGCTCGTGATATCTCGAGTAGGCTGTGTTAGCTCTGGGGTAAACATCTCTTATCAGGACAGAGGCAGGATAAGCTCTTGAAAAGAGAGGAACCAAGCGATGACGATGTGCTTTATACTTTCAATATAATGTTTTTTAGCACTCAGGAAGGACAAACTTCTTTCCTCTTCAGGTGTACCATTCAAGGCATTTCTGACAGCATCCCCAACAACAATATCTTCAATGAGAAGCAGACTGTTTGTATGCTACAATAATTGTGGGTACGGCCTATGGCCAAGCAATTACTGCATCTGGATATGTCCTGTGGCCTTTTCCTGTAAAGATGGGGGTGTACCTCAGTCAAATTCAGTCTAGTTACTGAAACTAGAGGTGGAAGATTTTTGTTTTTCGCGGCCATTACGCAGAAGTAGTTTTTGCAGCTGATGTTTGTGTTTGTTCAGATTGGTGGGATCGCTGGCATCTAGGACATTTTTGCAAAATTGCATAATGTTTCTTACATTATACCTGTGGTCGGTGAGCTCAGAGTGTAATTCTAAAGCGCTTGTGGTAGATGGAAGGTCAAAAACCAGTTTTGAGGTTGGTCCGAGGCTGCACTGAATATGTAAAAACTGATGGCATTGGATTTGAGTGAGTTCTGCGACATCGTGAATAGTTGGTGACCGGACATTAAAATGTGGATTTACCATCCACCACGAGTTATGGATATGGTGAAGCCGGTTTTGAAATTTTGCCTATCAGTTGTACGACTGATCTGTAGTGTTTGATTTCAGGATCTACGATTATGTAATTTTGTTTCCTTTGCTTTATGTTTTCCACGACATGGGGCTGTGTGCTGATTGGTGGAGTGCCTGAGGGACCTGGTGTTGGTGGGGAAATCTCATCTTGGATTTCCAGCAGCGGACTGAACTGGTTTGGAACCGGAATCGGGGTTCGTTCTGGCACCACTAATGGCGTTTGGAGGGAGCATTTGGTATTGCCATGGTTTTCTGTCTGCCTTCATTGCCATCTCTACTGGTACTATTCTGTTTGTTTCCATTTCAATTTATGCATTTAATTCTAGAGCTTTTAGGTTAATTTCGGTTATCTTTTGGGGTGAGAAATTAAGTCGCAGGTATTACAGAGCCGTCCCCAAGCTGTACGTAGATGTTGGGCAGGAGTGTTGGGCAGCCAGATTGCATCGCGCCTCCAGACATCTCCCGCCCCAAGATGATGATTGGGGGGGGGGGAATAATTTCCGGAAATTCCTGGAGCGTGTGTGTTATTTCTAGGCAGTATTCCTAACAATTATTTGGTGAAGTGAACTGTGGCCGCTGACCCACAAGGCGCTAAGCTCTAGATGACCAGTTTCCTGGCTGACCACAGTACCCAGGGTGTGTGTGCGAGTAGCAAAGCTAACATAAGTCGTGTCAAAGGAGAGGCAGGGCCCCTCCTTCACGTCCGTTGCTGTAGACACACAGTGAGGAAGTGCGCATCGGCATCTGGACTGCGCTTTCACAAAGTTTCCTTCCATTTTGGTGCTGCGTGTTTGCAGCGTGCCGGAGCCGGCCGCCAGAGTATGACTAGTGACATCAAACCAACGAGAGAGTGTTCCACATTCACGTGACAGTGGCCACGAAAGTTAGTGTTTTAATACTAAAATAACTTTGTCAGAACCAATTTTTATGCACAAAAATGGGGATTTTTTCATATGCATACACAAATGTGTTGACGTGAACCAGGCGTTCACTGGTACCTTTGTGCCGACTGTGACTGCCGCCGTAGTGTCCTCTAATCAAGACGCACCACACCAGCAGGCATGTGGGCAAGAGTGATAGTGTATTCAGTGATATGTAATCAATCAGCGTTCGTTAATATCGTTTATTCAGTGCTATGAAATTAATCAGGGTTCACCAATATAATTACATCAGTGCGACTTAATTGATCGCAGTGCATCAATATAGTTATTTAAGGTATATGTATTTATTCAGTTTCATAATTATCAAGTGTATTTGTCCATGTGTGTAAATTGCACCAGTGTCATTAATTATTCAGAGCTTAATAATTTAATCATTATTCTTATTTATTGGTTCAGTACATCTAATCAGTATTTATTTATATCATATTTATCGTGTCTTAAAGACAGTCATCACATACCCAGCCAGCCAGGGACATGTGACATTATTAATTTGGCAATACAGTGGCTGCTGCGATACAAATATTTAATATTAATATAACCCTGATTTATTGTGTATTTGTGCAAGGGTAATTGTGTTTGATTATGTAAGCTGTATGGGGTAATTGTGTTTGATTATGTTAATTTAAGGTATATCAGTTTCCTATATCTCATTAGCATTTTAAGTCGCATTTATGTTTCATCTTTCCACCGCTTAGCGTCGTCCGTGCTCAGGTATCGGTAGCTGGCGCAGTTCTCAGTCTAGCAGGCTTCATGAATTCAATGCGGGCGGACATGGCAAGTCTCTCGTTTCACAAGAACCCTGGTGCCAGCCTCTAAGGCTGCAACCTCACTCAGTAATCACATCATCCACGAAATAACTTGTATTTTATGTTACATTGCACCGAGGGGAGAGCAGCGTCACGCGCCTTAATTAATCGTAAGCCATTAGTGTGTTACATTGTACGATCACGCGGTCACCACGTGTATGTTTTGGTTAAAGTGCTAAATAAAATAATCATCTTTCATATAACCAATAGTGCGTTCATTAATCCAGGCGTGCACAGCGGCCATATAGCTCGCATTTTCCTATTATCTGACGGTATGGACCTCGAGTCCTCTAGGGTGAGTAACCACGACCCGATCTCATTGCTCAACACTGAGCTGGTGCCCGGCACTTTCACAGCTCGAGGAACACCGCGCGCCCAACCGTCACCCTTCGACAAGGGACGTACCGGACGCATGTCAGTGTTTGTATCATTTTCAACAATATTTGCGAAATTTGCATGTTGCCCATGCTTCTCCATTTTAAACATATTTCCTATTCCATGTACTCTCTCGCATACTACTCGTCATCATACATTATTTTGAAGTTGTGTTATCTTTTACATTTCAGTCGAAATGTATGATAGTGACAGTTTATGGTTTTTAGAATGTATTTTGTTGTATCTGTGCTGTCAAAAAACCACATTTCTCATGCGAGTATAGGTAGCTGCACCTTCTCTGACGACGCCCGACTCCGATAAGTCAATGCTCAATTATGAAACCGTAAACCACGCTCGTCACAAGCGACAGACGACGATCGCACCGCACTATTGGGAATCCCCCTTAAATTTGATATGATTTACTGCCATTCTAGGTCAGTTTTCTGATGTTCCGTGATGTTAACAAAAACGTGAGGAAAATTTTGCGAATTATTTAATGCCTCAAAATTCCAAAAATCAACCAAGTGTTCCCATGCGGGAAACAATTTTTGGTGGGGAAAACTGTTTTCAAGAAACTATCTCAATGTTAGTATCAAACTGTTCTGAATGGAATTTCTTATAACCTATCACAGTTCATAATTCGGTATTGTAATTTACTGTCGGAATAACCCTAAATAACATACATAACTCATAGACTGCTAACACCACACTCACCAGACTCATTTCAATCGAAAAGAGCATCCCCCAATACTATATGAATATGCTATGTTTATTGGTTAATTTTCAGGCGAGGCACGCACACGGTGGCAGTCCATTGACTACTACGGTTATCAATGGACCGAATTTCAACATTCATTCCCGAGGCATTTCAAGATAACGTAACCTGAGCGGTCGGAGATAGTAATGCGGACATCGTCTGGTGACAATGTTAAGAAAAAGTCAGAATATTACCCAATATTCCTATTTAGAATAGAATGGGCACCAGCTCACTGGGTGAGCACGAAATTACAGTTCTCAGGATCGTGGCCCAAACAACCACATGGCTGTGTTCCCTGAAACACACAGTATATATTTACAGGAAAATGTAATATATAGACAGGGTATTCAGGCTTCCCAAAATGCCTTAGTGTTACCTTTTACCTTATTAACGAAGGATGCCTCCGTGATGTGTCGGTGACTTCCTGGATAGGGCCAGGACCCGAAATACAACACAATGAGAACTCACAAGTTACTAAGTAAATTATAATGCCGAATAGTGTACACAGTTACATGTAGGCAATACAAATTAAAGCGCACCTGGCTCACAAGGCCTGCCCGCAGCCATTACTGTACAAAAATTCCAAGACGGTGCGAAAACTTTCAAGAGTAATTAAACCTCCAGGCTCAATAAATTGAGCTGGCATGAGTGCTGCGAACGCAGGGAAAACTCAGTAAACTAAATAAAATTTCCAGTAAATTAAGTTAACACATTGCAGTTAAATGTCCCGAACAATGTATGAAAGTCCCCCGCGACGTGACACACATGCAACACCTAAGGCCTGAGGTATCAGACTGCCGGAGATGGCACAAGTCAGCGGCATCCTTGCCAACGAACGGTCAGGTTGAAAGAAAGACCACTTAATTCCCACATAACTAATTAGCTGGATTATACACGCAATTATGCTCGGTAAATTATTTAGAACACTTCAAATGCCATAGCCTTGCTACTCTACACCTCATTATAGTATGCATGTAGCGACTGTGGACCAATGAAGTGATGACAGTTGCTATGCCACACCATGCAGGAGTGGTCCAAGGCAAACACTTACTCAGTATTACAGGCTCAAATCTGTGATGTTTTAGAGGCACAGGGTGATTTTGAAACGCTAACCTCATTTTCCACCTGTAAAGTCAGTATCATAAGACATTTTCACCCACAGATGCGAGACACAGAAATTTTGTAAGTAATAGCGTCAACAGTAAAAGCCGAATTCAAATTGGCCCTGGCACCACTTATACACTGCAGTGTGCATCAATTAATGTGATCCACAGCCTTGCTAAAACAGGCCAATAACTAACAAAAAGTGCACCGCAGGGAACAGGATAGGCCATACCAACCACACCTCCATGACCTCACAATACAGTGTACAGAAAAGCACAGCCATCAGCTGGATACAGCACGAAAGCAGTGAGCCGAACAACTCACAAAGACACGGGGAATAGCCGACTTGCTACAACTGTAACAGCTGGCACAAACGTGGCAGCTGAAGTCATGCAGATGGGAGCAATTAGAAGGGAATTCCCCCCCCCCCCCTTTTTTCATTGCAGGTACTGTCCGGACCAACAATACCACTGACATAGTGAATGCCCTACCCACAAAAATCAATTGGAGGAAGTAAACAATGGCAGAAAACTACCTGCAGTAAATTATCTGGCTGTGTAGGCGAACCAGACACTCGCTTCCCCCGGCGAATACAACAGCATGCAACACCGACATGTCAACAAATCAAACCCACAATAACAACCACTCCACAACAAATTTTGTTACAACAAATAACATAGGGCACACACAGGATAAGGATACCAATCACCCTGAATAACATCCAGTGTTTAGCGCTAGTGGACACAATGGCATCACATAATTTCGTGTGACGTGAACCACGCGTCCAAAAGCTCCTTGTGCTCACTCTGACCACCACAGTCACAACTACTAAACAAACTACACCGGGCTGCACCAACCACATCAGGCCAAGAGTGCGCAGTGCAGGTCGACAATAACTGAACCTGCAATTTCTTGCCGAAAAGGAGTTCATGACTCAAAGAGACCGCCCTACTCATTTATTACAAGAGGTTAGTAGGCCAAAGCTGTAGTGATAAGTGCACTGAAGTGTCACCAGTAGTGTGCAGCATTTTTACAAATACATTAAACACAGTCACCGCATTCACAGCTACAGCCTGGGGTGTGTTTTATTGTGTTAACAGTAATCGAGTATGGCATTCCACACCCCTTTGCTCAGGTGGACTCGTCCATCCCTTCAGTAGACAGACGCCTGGTAACACTGTAGCCAGTGAAATTCAGACATGTCACAGGGAGTGAAATTCAGACACTTTTTACGAAAAATGTAATATTGTATTTAACGTGTGTTTATAAAAGGTCAATTATATTTTCTAAAAGGGAGATTGCTTGTCAAGGCCTCCATCCTTGTAACATTTAATTTAGTGCAGTGAAACGCCCCGTCAACTTAGAACTTCATTCTTAAAAGACATTTGTTTATAAGTGGGGGTGTCACCAATGTGTTCATATAATTTATACAATATTTCACCACTGCAATTATATCACATAGTATTCGTGTTAGGTTTCATCATTCGCAGTTTGACTTCGGTACTCGTCACTCGTGGTGGAAACTGAGTTCACTCGGTCAGTTCGTCTTAGCACTCGGACCAGACCGGCAACGTTGGTCGCCCACTCCGCGAGCCTCCTCGGTTGTATAATTTATGCAGTAATCACTTCACTGCAATAGTAATGACGTGCGCTCGGTACGTCCCTTGTCGAAGGGAGACGGTTGGACGCACTGTGTCCCTCGAGCTGTGAAAGTGCCGGGCACCAGCTCAGTGTTGAGCAATTAGATCGGGTCGTGGGTAATCACCCAAGGGGACTCGAGGTAACACAACGTCAGATAATAGAAAAATGCGAGCTGTATGGCCGCTGCGCTCCCCCGGATTAATGAACGCACTATTGTTTATATGAAAGATGATTATTTTATTGAACACTTAACCGAACAGACATGTGGTGACCACGTGGTCGTACAATTTAACACACTAATGGATTACGATTAATTAAGGCGCGTGATGCTGCTTCCCCCTCGGTGCGATGTAACATAAAATACAAGTTATTTCATGGATGATGTGATGATACAATTACTGAGTGAGGTTGCAGCCTCAGGGGGCTGGCACCGGGGTTCTTGTGAAGCTAGAGACTTACAACGTCCGCCCACGTTGAAGTGATGAAGCGTACTGGCTGAGAACTGCGCCGGCTCCCGCTACCTGAGCGCGGCCGACGCCAAGCGGTGGAAAGATGAAACATAAAATGCGACTTAAAAATGCTAATGAGATGTAAGAAAATAATAAACCTTAGATTAACATAATCAACACAATTACCCTATACAACTTACATAATAAAACACAATTACCCTATACAACTTACATAATAAAACACAATTACCCTTGCACAAATACACAATAAATCAGGGTTATATAAATATTAAATATTTGTATCGCAGCAGCCACTGTATTGCCAACTTAATAATGTCACATGTCCCTGGCTGGCTGGGTATGTGATGACTGTCTTTAAACTCGATAAATATAATATAAATAAATACTGATTAGATGCACTGAACCAATAAATAATAATTATTAAATTATTAAGCTCTGAATAATTAATGACACTGGTGCAATTTACACACATGGAACAAATACTTTTGATAATTATGAAACTGAATAAATACATATAACCCTAAATAAACTATACTGATGCACTCCAATCAATTATGTCGCACTGATGTAATTATATTGGTGAACTCTGATTAATTACATAGCACTGAATAAACGATATTGACGAATGCTGATTGATTACATATCACTGAATACACTATCACTCTTGCCCACATGCCTGCTGGTGTGGTGCATCTGGAGTGGAGGACACTACTGCGGCAGTCACAGTGGGCACAAAGGTACCAGTGAACGCCTGGTTCACGTCAGTAAATTAATTAACCCGAAAATTTATTTTATTTATTTTAAGTACCGAGGAGACAGCCACCCGCACTCTAACCAGAGAGCTTAACGTTGCTGCTTCGTGCGGCAATTGGAAATATACTTGGGTGGCGCGTTAGCGACGAGAGAGGCCTCGAAACTGAGTTTGGAGGGCGTATGTAGGGTCGTTCGTAAACACTGTACACTAAATAAAACTTACTTTAACAGAGCTTACTAAAAATAAAACTATTGGTATCTGTTCGTAAATTTATATATGTCGCACGTGGAACACTTTTTTTTTTTTACTGGTAATACTTTAGGAAAAATACTATAGGTAGCGTGCACATCCTGTCCAGAGCGAAGTCTGAGCTTCTTATTTTGCTTAATAGAAACATATTATAAAGTTGATTGTTTTTCTATTACCGTCTCGGAACGACACGAATTTGAAATATATATCGTTAAATTATTAGAAAAAATTATTCAACAATATTAAGCTATAGTTTTGTACGCTTTTCGAATTAATAATGAATGCGAGATTGGAGAGGAGTGATTAAGACATGAAAAAGGAATTTAAATTGCGTATCACTTGGCTATGGATAGTTTTAATGCAAATTAAATCGTTAATTACAATAAATGGTATAGATTCTCTTATGTTAGTATTATAAAAAAAAATACTGTTACATTCACAGTCAAATAAAAATAGAAATATGAATATTGTTAAAAATAAGTTATTACTTTTTCTGATTCTAATTCGCTAACATTTCAAATGCCAATAGAGCAAGTCAATTCACAATGTTCATTACAAATAGGTATTTTGCAGATTCTACATTTTTTTTTTTTTTCTATTTTTTCTTCTTGGGCAGACACCACAAATTCCTTCTGTTGAATCTTCTCTTTGCCGTTTTTGATGGAATTCATTTTCAACAAACATTTTCGTAATTATTCTCTTCAAATCTGTTGGTAAGGTCACTATGGAAGCTCTTCTTGCTAAGTGTGTCCTTATCAGCTGAAGGGCTAGTTGCTTCAAATGCAACCACCTCTCTAATTTCTCGTTTGTATTAGCCTCGTAGATAATGTTGGAGTTAATTCCCCCTGAGTCTAAAATTAAAAAAAAAATATCCTAAGAGGCCAACTTCTGCTGATCCTACTGGCGGAATATAAAGTTTTCAGCTCGTCAACAACATCTACTCCTCCTTTTGTAAAATTATAAAAGTAAATAACTTCTGGTTTTTGCCTATCTCCTGCTCCTTCATCAATATTCCCTTCGGAGTGGAAGGTTGACAGCAAAAGCACATTTTTGTTGACTTTTGGCTAATATGTGGCAAGAAACCCATCCTTCTGGTAACAAAAAGTCCATTGTTTACCGGCCTCTTCTTTGTATTTATGAACTCGGAGGGTATTTCGCTCTTATTTTTCTTAGAGTCCCTACAATTGTTGTCCTCAATTCAAACAATGTATTTTCTAAAGGGATTGACGTAAAGTAGTTATCCGTTGTAATATTACGCCCATTATTGTGGAAATCGGTTCAACTAATCGTAACACAACACTATTGGCGCTATTATTCAAGGCATATGGCCCAGGAGGTTGTTGACCAAAATAAATTTCCAAATTAGCCATATAAAATACCCGGGCGTCGACCAAGGCGTACATTTTTATTCCATATTTGTCTGGTTTATTAGGTATGTACATGCGAAATTTGCAACGTCACCTAAAACTCTCCAGCATTTCATCAATTGTAGCATATTGACCAATGTGGTAACTATTCTTACATTTGTCAACGAACCAATCAAATAAATATCTTATTGGTGCTAGGTTATCCAATTTCTTGCGCTGCCCTCGGGTCTCGATGTCATCAAATCGGATAGCTCTAGTGAGAAGGTAAAATCTCCTTAAGCTCATGGTAGCCCTAAAACATTCTGGAGCCATGCCATCATCGAGCCAGAGCTCCTCTAAATTCAAGTGTTTAGCTTTTTTTTTTTTTTTCCTGCCAAATACAACAGACCAATAAAAGTTGAAATTTCCTCAAAGTGTGTCTCAACACATTCCCGTGATTTATTGTTTTTCTTGAAATATTTTTAGAACTTTATTAGTATTTATTACAATATAATTTATTGTTTCCTGGTCAAAAATAAGGACCAACGATCCAAAATTTTATGCTTGTCCTTAGCAATACTTTTCACACCAGGTAAGCGAGTAAGGATATTCTTTTTAGGAATTTTTTCTTTAGGAGAACTGGATTTTTGTACCATTTGGTGATTCCGTATTTTCCCACTTACAAACTATCGTCATTTCCATTTTTTTGGTCAATAGAATCTGAGAACTTTGATTGAGACAGATAATCCTCATGTTCACTAGATCTATCAGATTCGTTTTCAAGGTCATGATGTGGAATTACTTCATTTTCTTCAATTGGAGCATCGGAAATTTGACCTCCAGTACTGCTTTGTCCAACCTCAAGTAGCCATGAATAACAATCTAAAACCGAAAAATTCCACTGTATTCAAAAATATGACCTAAACTTTACCTACGAACCCTAAAAGAAAAAATTTACTTACAGTCATTCCTTTCTTCAGGTAAATCCTTCAAAAGTTGTAAAATTTTCGCTGCACGACTCATTTTCCAGCAAAAAAAAACTAACTCGCACTTCACTCAAACAATCACAACGAAGGGTGAAAGATTACTGATAAATCTGGGAGACAATTAGGTGAAGGGAGGCAGACCCGTACATGCCTTGTCCTGTCGGACGGCTGGCCGGCGCCAGTGACGCGAGTTGTCGCGCCGTGAGCATTTCCTTTACACTCCCGCTTTTGTGTACAAAATCATTTTTATGTTGGTGACGTGGGAATGTTTTTTTTTTCAAATAATAATTGATTACATTGTATTTTTACATAAAGAACAAATAAAAAAAATATCAGAGGAAAATAAAAAAAATTAAGTCCAATACACACCACCGCCGGATTAACATGCCTTTAATTTTGAACACCTATACATTTCTACTTTAGCACGAAGTGCAGTTTCTAACACTAAAAACCACTGTTTTATGACCACATACATTAAAATGTATTAATTAACCTAGGAAATTTTTCCTATCGTGCGTATTTTCGGCTGGTCTAATGTGCATCGGCAGTGCACTCATAATAGCCATCGTAACTTTTGTTCGTTTGTGCATCAGCTGATACGTCAATTGCCACTCACTGACTGTCAGAATCTGGCCAACTTAGATGAAATGGAGTATATTTGTGGTGACCCTAGTGCAGATTTGTCCCATCTATTGTTTGTGTTCCACTGGCAGCGATTGAAGTTCGTTGCATGCTGCCCGTCAATGGCTTCGTTTGAAGTTTTCTGTATTTTACCCTTTGGTACTCTTTTATGACCATCGGGTAGTTTATGATGTTCTCACTCAGTTTTTATTTGAGCACGATATTATCTGATTTTGAGAGTTTGGTGTCCCATGTGACCTGCCTTGTTATCCCTCGTTCCACGGTCTCTATGGTTGATGCATACCTGCAGTGGCTCACATTAATATTAGGCCACCTATGATTATCGCAGTTTCATGGCCTTATGTTACATTAGTAATGAAGATAAACATAAATCATTCTTGTGTGCTTTAAATGAAATATAACAGTAGCCAATAACGGAAATGAGCAATGCAACTTAACAAACAATATGATTTTGTCATCCCATGCTGCATAGGTACGCCACTTTAATATTCGGGCAACATCATCCAAACACAAACATAATCCTCTTTGAAAACTAAACACACCATTTTTTAGTACCTGGTGGCATGGCCATTCTGTTTAATTACTTCTCGCAGGCATTGTGGCATATTAGCAATTATATTGTTGGTACATTCGGAGGCAACCTTACTCCATCATTCCTTGAACCTTTTCTCTAATTCTTTTGTGGACCTAATTGTTGTATTATGCAATCTTCTTTTGAGTTCATCCCACAGATTTTCTATGGGATTCAGGTTGGGTGATTGAGGAGGTGTGTTAATGACTTTGGGACAGTTATACAAAGGCCAGCTCTTGACAATGTATTACTTTGGTTTTGGTCATTATCTTGGAAGAACTTAAACGTGTTCCTAATACCCAGATTATCATTCCTCTTGTGTACGTTTGCTGTCAGGGTGTTGAGATGGTCTTCCTTTTTCATTGTTCCATCGACATGTACAGCCTCTCCAGCACCTGCTGTAGATATACAGCCCCAGATCATAATACTACCTCCACTGTGTTTCACAGTAGGTTGTATGTTCCAAGGTTTTAGCTCCTGATTTGGCGTGCGCCATACTGTTACCCTGCCATCTGAACCAAACACATTCTATTTCGTCTCATCAGCAAAAATAACATAATTCCACCAATTTTCATCTTTGTCAGCGTGGTATTTTGCGAGCGTAAGTCGTTACTTCTATTTGCCTCAGTAATGAAAGGCTTCTTTCTAGATACCCTGCTATTATATCCTGCTCTTCTGATAACTCGTCGTATGGTTTTTGAATGGACGTTCCTTCCGCATTCATTGAGTACCTCCGTTGTAAGTTTACAAGCACTAATTTTCGGACCTTTCTTTATTTTCCTGATTACTAGATGGTCTCTCTCACTTAGTTCCTTTGGCTGTCGTTTTTGAGGTACCGAATCTATTCTGTTTTCCTTCTGAAACCTTCTTATGATGTCTCCAACAGTGCACCTCAGCAGATTCAAGTGCTGCGCAATTTCTCTTTGAGATTTCTTCTTTGCAAGATGAAAAATGACCAGCTGCCGCTGTTAGAACATTGTATTCCTGCCCTACTTCCCATTTTCTTGACTGATGCAGGCAACAGAGCTACCCCATAGAATCTCTCAGTGCAGAGAGCTTGCCGGGAATGAAACGAAATATGATCGCAAAACTGCATCATGCCTGTGCCACGCATCCACCACAACTGGCCGAATATTAAAGTGACGTACTTATGAAGCACGTGAGGACAAAATATTGTGTTTCATTAACTTACACTGCTCATTTCAGTTATTGGCTATTACTGCATTTCATTTAAAGCACACAAGAATTATTGTGCAATATGTTTTATGTTTATATTCATTTCTAATGTAACATAAGGCTATACAACTGCGATAATCATCGGTGGCCGAATATTAATGTGAGTTATTGTACTTGTTCTATGAGTTGATGGGCCTCTACCGGCCGAATATTAATGTTAGCCACTGTACCTGTTCTATGAGTGGATGGGCCTCTACCGAGAAGAATAGTGTGTATCCGTCTGGTATTGTTTCTTGTTCGTTACACGGTGGATGTTACCATTTATTTGTTTTCCTCCTTTTTTTGGTTTTTGCCGTGAACTCTAGCCTCATTAAAAAAAAAAACACGCCGAATCGCAACACACAAGACAGGGAGATACGGATTTGTGATATTTGGTATCCTCAAAAAATAAATGCACAATACATGCACCACGCACTGTATGCTATCACCAAGTTCACCAAGCATGCATGTTCATTCGTCAGGACTTCGTTTTACAGGTTACTTCTTTCATGTTTGTAACATGAAGTTGGGCATCAATCGTAGACCGCATGCTGAAGGTATGAAAATAAGACAAAATAATTCGTTGGCAACTACTAACCTATTGGAAAATTGATATTGTACAAGTCGCCAGTGGCGTTGATAGTTCACTTGGGAGGGAAGGAGGCCTTAATAAAAGTGTAATTGAATTTTCTTAAAAGTTTGTTTAAATGCTAGACAAAGATGAAGGTAAGGCTATCCAAAGGTAATGATTAAGTTCGGGAGCTTTTCTGTAAAAAAAAAAAAAAAAAAAAAGTNGCTTCCAAAAAGTGGTATATTTCCACTCTACTAATCACGAAGAACACTTATATACAAGAGGCATTAAGGTAAGACTAATTTCTTAATACATACCCACCTTACCTAACAACCTAACCCCAGGATGGGTGAATTACTATTTTTAAACTAACCTAGGATTGTAGGGTTTTAAACTAACCAAGGAGTGTAAGGTTGTAAAGTAATATAAGATTATACAATATTAATCAAATCTCCAATCAACACCCTACAATCACAGACTAGATGGGAACCCTATAATTCTATATTAGTTTAAATAACTGCAATTCTAGGTTAGTTAAAATCGCTACAATCCTAGGTTAGCTTAAAGATGTAAAATAGTGATTCACCCATCGTGGGGTTAGGTTCTGTTAGGGTAAGTGGGCACATATACAATTAGTCATAAGTTAATGTCGTTACTATAATCGTGTTCTGCGTTACCTATCAATAATTCTAGGTTAGTTGAGAAAGAATGTCAAATTGTGGGGTAAAAACGTCCGGAAAAACCTTGTTTGAATTACGTAATATAACTACATTTGCACGTTAAGCTACCTGTTAGTTTAGAATTCTACAATTCTACGTTAGTTAAAATTTTATTATTGTACATTTTTAAACTAACCTAGAATTGTAGGGTTTTACACTAAACTACGAATTTAGGATTTTAGGGATTTAAAAGAGCCGTAAAACACACCAAAATAATATCAATTTACTCACCAATGTAGGCGGGTGGTACATTACCTCTGTCAACGGCAAATTCAACCTCACCACACTTGATGAAATCACAATTTTCCACAAAGCGCCACATACGCGCATATAACACACTGAAACACTAGTTTACAGCTGAATATATACACAGAAGCACTTTTTAATAGGCTAATATTACGCACAAAAGCACTCTTTCTTGCTCTCTCCGTTTTAAATCAGCTGGATTAGAACGACATGAAACATGCCGGCAAAGGCGCGACAGCAACTGACCAGGTTAAAATTTGGCCCGTTAAAATGCCCATGATGACTTCCGTGGCCGCTAGATAGCATGGAATTTGCAATGCACAGCCATTATTAATGGCGGTAGACGTTAATAGACGTAAACAAACCAATTTCCCGATTTCTTTAAATATGTTCTACTTTGGGCACATATTATGAAATTAGTCTGACGTTAATGCCCCTAGTATATTCATGTTCTGCATAATTAGTAGAGTGGAAATGTACCACTTTTCAGGGGGGTTTTTTTTTTTTACAGAAAAGCCCCTAAACTGCATAATTACCGACATTTATTGCGTGTCATTAAAATGAATTGTGCACATTTTGCTTATCAAATTATAATGGTTTAATGACTTCTTTGAAGCATGTTAGCTTTGTGAATTCACTGCTTTAGTGGCAAGCAAGAGAAGCAAGTTTATGTGGTCCAGCTGCACCCTTTGCGATTTTCAATGTTTTTGAAACATGGAAAAGATAAGGGGCAATGCTTTTGTTAATGGTTAGCAAACAACTAATAAATTTATCCTGCTTCTCTGTAACTATTTCTGGTGTAGACTTGCTTGTTGGGTAATGTAGTTGAGAACAGGAGCTCTCGAACTAAACAAGAGCTTCAAACAAGCATTTATGCATGCATAAAAGCACACGAAAAGTGAGATTACTTTTCTGTCCATAAGAGCAGTTGTATATTTGGAATTTTTTGTTATGGCACTGACCCTTTTTTTATAATTTTGCTGCTATTCCACTTTAATTTCTTTTTTCTGCGTAAACATTTGATTTTATAAGTTTACATATTGTTAATGTACACAGCCAGAGTGGCACTTGGAAAATTAGTAGTACGTACCTGAACTGGTTCCTAGAAGGCAGTAACATGTGCGCAGGGTGCCGTGATGTCAGAGGACGTGGTGGCCTTCTGGGACGTGCCCCTGAGCGACCGTGTCCACAGGATAGAGTTTGAGCACGGGACGATGTCTGGCAAGCGCGTGATCCGTGCAAACGGCAAAGAGCTGTTCCGCAAGGACTGGATGTTCAAACTGGTCGGCAACGAAGAGTTTCACATCGGCCGAGTGCACTGTATCATCAAGGTGGAGCCCATGGGTGCCTTTGCCTACTCCTACGAGTTGGAAGTGAATGGCAAAACGTATGAGAAGTTCACAGAAATTCAAACTAAAGCCATGAAGACTTGGATAGTAGATGCTGGCGATGAGACACACAGAGTTGTGCTAGGTATGTTGGGTGTTGTATTTGGAACTTCATGTTTGTACTTGTTTCAATATGTTAAAATTAATACAGTAATTAATAAAATAATTTTTAGGTGTAAATAAAAAAATTTTTTGTTTCAGAGAAAGATACCCTGGATGTATGGGCAAATGGTCGTAAACTTGAAACCATGGTAAGTATCGTATTATGGTAGAAATTACTTTTTTTTTAGACCAGAATCATTGATTTTTTTGTGTGTTTATTGGTGACTTTAGTTTTCATTCAGCATGTCAGTGTATGGATTATATGTACTTGGTAGGTACATTTGGTTCTGTAGGAATAACGAATATAATTTGACTTACTATTTTTAAAAGTATTATTTTCAGTTCTATTTACTCAGCTAGTAATGGGTTCTGTGGCAGGAAAGAAGCAGAAAAATGATTTTGGTAAATAGACTTGAGAGGACATAGCGTTTTCCCTGGCATTGTGACTTTTGCTCCTCCCTTCCAAAAACTACAATGTTAAGCAAATCAGTGTAAAAATATTAGCTGAAAATACCTATTTTAAATAATATATTTAATATTTATTAATTAAGTTTTTGTATATGAATGTCACTGTTTCTAAGAGTGCAATAGGATGGCTGGTAACAATATTTGAGAACTATTGTCAAAGACAAACTGTGTGCGATGTCACTTTTTGTTGGCAGAACCAAGCTTGTTGTTCTACCTTTAAGTGTCTAATTCACCATACTTCCCAGTCAGTGATATTTCTGTTTATAACAAGAAGGTCAAGTGTTGTCCTGAAGAGGTTGAAGGAAGGGGGGTAGGGCTTCAGGTGTCTCGACAGCGGAGTTATTAGAGACGGAGCAAGTTGGTCAGAGAAGCAGGAACGAGGAGGGAATCTGCGATAGCCTGTGGTAAGGAATAGTCTCGACTATCGCCTGGGGTGATTTCGAGAAAATACAGAAAACAAAAATCAGGATGGCCAGACTGAGAATCGAACCTAGGTCCTCCTGAATGTGAGTCTGAAGTGTGTAAGGAACAAAAGTAAAATACTAACTAGGTTTATGTTTGTACAAAATTTCACTTATTTTTATAAAGCAGGAATAATACTTTAGGTAAGGGTTCATACATTTTTGTGTAGCTATCAGAGTTCCATTTACAGTCAGTTTTAATATTCAACACAGTCTTACATTCATTTTCCCTAAAACAGTGAACTAAAAATAATTTCTTCAGTTTTATCGTAAAATAAATTTTTTAGTTTCTGTCCTCAATAATCTCTCCAGTTTTATCTACCCAAGCTCTTTAATTTTATCGTGTATAAAGTGAGGCAAACGAGGTTAGACTCATTCTGAAGTCCCCAACATATTTATACATTTGTCTTCATATAGACTGTGAAATTGACCTTTCAATAATCTTTGGTTTGTTGATGGACAAATTTACACCTTCCCCCTTTTTCATCTGACACGAATTAATAAGAGCACACACAGCCATTTTCTGCTTGAAATTAATTTTTGAACTGAGATAGCTAGCGGTTTTTAGCAGCTTGTGCGCTTACTCATTTTATTTACACAGTAATATTGTGGCGGCGGCCAGGTATCCGCACGGCTGATATCCGCACCTTGCCTGAGGGTAATGCACATGACAGTGTTGCCTACCTGCACGGGTGTTATGCCACACCTTTTAAAATTGTATAAATTGTTTTCTCAAGACTGGCTGGTGTAGGAGTTCAGTTAAAAACTTAAAACTACAAATTTTTATACAGTAATAACTCGGGCAACAATTGGTTTATTATGGAAGTGACATTACCAACAATACTGCAATCAATGCGTTTGAGATCTTGTGTCAACAACACTTCATAAACTAATAAATTGCTTACGCATGCAATTTCTAATTTTTATTATAAAATGGGTTGAAATCTAGATTTTCAAATTCTCTATCGCCTTTCATATTCACTTTAGAAAAACTGTTACATAATTTTCACAGAATTTTGCATAAGGAATTGCCCTATTAAGGTTTTTAGTAAAATTTAGTCTCATCCCTCATAAATTTATAGTTTGGTTACATGTTAGAGTGTACAAAGTTGGAAGTAGACTTAGGTAAATATTTTAAGTCGCGTGTAGTGTGGCTTAAATGTAGTTTCATGGATAAATGATTGTCAACTGCTATATTTAGTTTTCCCTGAAAGTGAGATGTAGTAGAGAGTGGAAGTTGTGTCTTAGGGAGAGTTTGTGGAGGACGGGACAGAGACTCACTTCTCGCTGGGTGATCACCCAGCCTACATCAAGGCGGTCACAAGTGGCCGGCGTCGAGAGGGGATCATCCACAATCTCATCATCAACAATACCATTGTACCAGAAGTGGTGGAGTGACGGAACATTGTCCACTCGGTGTTCTTTCTCACAGGTGTGCAAATGTTTCTCATTTTCATGTAAACTGTTCACATTGAGATCTCAATTTTATTTATTATAAAAAGCAGAAGTATAGTTTTGGGTGTGGAAGTTTTCTTAAGTAGTGTATCACTTTCATCCTGTAGCCAGAAAAATCCACTGCATCTCTACTTTGCTCAAAAAACTATCATATACTGTTTTATTATGTTGTTTCATTATCTTGACTGTTTCCAGTGTTTTGGTCAGTTTTCTGTTGCAACAGCTTGTGTGCATAAAGTGTGATACATGTTCTATCAAACTAGTTTAAATATTTTTTCCATGCATAATAGTTACCTAATGAAAACAAACTGTGTGCATATTTAGCTGACAAACGAAGAAAATAATAAATTGACAGAACATGTTTACTCTCATAGCCTAATTGGAAGAAACATGTGGTTTTCCATACACAGTATGTGCATGTGACGAAAAAAAGAATTAAAATGCCACCTTTATACCATTTATACATAATCCGATCATTGATTACCATTTATGTACTTTTATTCCTCTGTACAACGAACCCTATATGCTGCACTAATAAAATCAGTTTTCACCATCATTTGCTTCAAAATAAAAGCAGTGCAAAATTTAATAAGGAAAGGAAATGAATAAATAGTAACATAATTATTGTTTTTGGAGATCCACTAAAAAGTTTTCTTTTGTTTATTTTGGTTGATGCAGAGATTTCAACTCCAAACGCACCCAACACAAGCAGAAATGTTAAACTCTCTCGTCATCAGAATTAAATATGTAACTTTTTATGTTGAAATGGGACAAAGCTACCGTATTTCATTTTATAACGGTCGCCCCATAACATGTACGTTCTGAAAAAAAAAAACTAAAAAACATTTACCACTTAAAAGTTGCGATCCATTTGGCACTGTGATAAGGCAGAACATTTTAAAACGTGCCCTACTCCGGACACCCGTCTACGAATTCTTGTGGAGGGTGATTCTATAAGCCACCCCTTCACAAAGCACGGAGGAGTGGAAAAGTTTGGGCAGCTCGTAACATCGAGGTCTTGAGGGTGAAGCGCGGTGAGTATGGAGCAGTACTGAGATGAAAGAGTGAGGGAAATGGGAGATTCTGAAGAAAACCTGCCGACCAGTAGCATCGTCCAGCACAATGCCAACATGTGAAAATGTGGGAGCGACCCCACCGGGAATAAAACGCAGTTTGCCGTGGTGGGAGGCAAGTATTGTGACCACTACGCTGCCACAGTCCTGACAAAGCATTGTGGAGACTAGTAAAGATGAGACAAGTTGTAGCCAAAGGTAGCTGAGGACTTCCTAGAGAGGGAGTGTGTAAGAATGCCATGCTGGTTGCCATGAGCAGGAGATGCTGCTATAGTTGCTAAGCAACCAGTCCCCTACCAGCGGACATGTGAGGGAAGGAAGCAATATTGTGTCTGGTTGTGATGAGTAACAGACGGGTGTGCCTGAAGACAGCTGAAGGTGAGAACAAAGTGCTTCCTTTCCACTCGCAAGGCATTCAAGAGGAGGAAGGTCGGGCTGTGCTGGGCAACTGTTAAATCGCTGAATAAATAAGTACTTATTTATTCCGTGGCTGAATAGGAGGAGAAGAAAGCACATTTGGTGCTGTGTTTTTGAGATGCTGTACATGCCCATTACTGGACATTTACATAAACTAATATTTAAACCTGCGATTCACATAATAGTAGCATCCCAAATTATCAAGAAAGCTTTTAGTATAAAATGTGCAACCATTATGTGATGAAATACAGTATTGTTCTAAGTATGGAACAGAAATCAATATAAATTTATTAGATCACTACAATAGTTCTCTTCAAATAAAATTAAAATCTAAATATCTTTTAATCAGATATCTAAAATTCAGCAATGAAGCTTGATGAAAAATTGGCTTCCCACATTTATGAAACAATTCAATTATAAATGTGCATTTAAGGAAACAATTACATAACTTAATAAGTTTCCAGATACAACATTTTGTCTTATAAGAGAAAACCACTGAATAATTTCCAAAAGACTATTCATTCCTTTTCTCCTGTCACTTTCCACTCCGTTGTAATATCTGGAAAATTGTTCAGCATCACCACTACTGCAAATTCAAACACCTGTTCACAACTGATGATGATGAAATCTGTAGCAGCTTTCAGGAGTCACCAACTGCCTGTGCAACAAATGCACTTCACTAAATGTGTCTGACTACTTATATCATAAAAATAGCATTATTGTCTTCCAAGCATCTAAAACTTGTAATTTAAACATTTCACACACATTAGCAACACTGTTGTGGGAGAAATTTCACACTACAAAAAAAGTCGACAAGAAATAAACGCACTGATATATTGGGGAGTTCTCTCCCAAGTAGGCATGATCAGAATTTTTAATTTCTCTTCAGATGAAGAAATGCTGTCACAAGAGTTTACGTTTTCTGAAGAGTTTTTAGATAACAGTTTTCAACAAGATTTATCTTTTACATTCAGCACTAGAAGTTAACAAATAAATGTTTTCAGAGTGCTGAAGCAAGTACCCATGTATCTGGCAGAATATAAAAATAGTACCTGCAACATTTTCATTGACTGTGTTGTACTTCTTACGTCTAGAAAGACGTAATTACATGTTGTGCCATTTACCTTGCTCAGAATGAGCAGCTAGTCAAATATACATCTTGTGCAACAGTTGATTGTATATAAAAAAAAAACACTGAACACAGGTGTCACAGGAATCTTTGGTTTACCAATGTTTGCAAGTAATTATTTTCACTCGTCAGAGAAACACATTCTTTACCAATGTTTGCAAGTAATTATTTTCACTCGTCAGAGAAACACGTTCTTATCTAAGTGTAGTTGATTGAGGCAAATCATCAGAAACAGGTATGTCTAAAGAAACTACGTTGTCAACCTAATTCGTAAAATTGTGTCATAACATTCACAGTTATCAGAGCTACATTAAAAATAATTTTGTGTAGATTTAAATTTGTTTGGATATGCCCTAAAAAGGTTCAAAATAAATTTTGTATAAATTAATGCTTGTGTTGAGTAAAACTGTTAGCAGTCATTTAACTTTGCCCCTTTTCCTTGAAAAATGGTTTGTATCACAGATTCCCATTCCTTCTCATTTTGCTCGAATTCCCCAAGCAACATAAGTCAACAAGTGTGTCTGATGAAGCCTTTTTTCCCAGTCACTATTGCATGGCCTGCATGTGAATATATTTGAGTCTATGCCTGTGCTTACAAATAACTACAGTCTCAAAAACTTGATAAACAGGTGGGAGAATCGAGGTTTTTTTATCTAAATTTCTGTGTATGTCAACACTGCATTTTTCATTGTCTGTCAATTAGTGTCGGTGCATGTGCACTCAATGCGTCCTGAAAACTAGAAAAAAGTTCTCCTGGATGCATGGCCGCCCGCTGGGAATGGATTGTTGTGCGGCGGCCAGTATCTGCATTGAAATAGCAATACTAATACTAACTCTAGAGACAGTGTGAAAAGTTTCATTTAGTGCAGCTGCACGCGGATTACACAACACTTTGCTAGTGCAGCAGAATGGCACAGTGCAATATTTGGAATATGCTATTTGTCTCCCAATATTGGGTGCAACAAGAATTAGTAAGGTATGACAAGTTTTAGTTTTGTATTATGTTAGTGTTCATAGGTAAAAATATTGTGCCATTTTGGGGTAATGTTGTTTTCAAGTGTAGCCGAGAATTATTTACTCTATAAGGGAATAAAGTACATACTGACTGCTACTGTAAATGATAATTTTTCTCTTACAAAATATTTGCATCAAATCATTAAGCTGATGCTCCTGCCTGAAAGTGGAGTTACTCTTCCAAGCACATGCACAGCCGATGAATAGAATTGATCATATCCTCAGAAGGACGCTCTTACTTAGTTTGGTATACTGGTTACTGGCAGGGAACACTGCACTCCTGGTCACCACCATGGCAAGGGGAGGGAGAATGCTTCCAGTGTCCTCAGGCTCAAGAAGAACAAATGCTCAAGCTCACAAGACACCGAGTCATTCACACCACTTATCCAAGTACCATTGTGGCCTCAGTGAGGAACACTGGGAATCCAAGAGGAAGTAGGGCTTAGTAGTGGCTTGTGCATAGTCATTTGTGAGGTGTGCGTCCCACTGTCATGCTGCTAGAGATGCCACTCCACTGATAGGGCTCAGTCAGGGTACCCCCATGGCACTGGCACAATTCCTGCCTGGGTGGACCACGCTAGCTCCTACCACCCTCGTGCTACTTAGAACTGCTAATTACCCCAAGATGTAAGAGGTACCACACAGACGAGCTGCTGCTCTCCATTCTGGACAAGGGAAAGTCCTAGAAGGACGTGCAGCAGTGTATAGAGGCCTGCAAAGCCTCAATTTGCTCAAAGCAAATGTAAATACATAGGTAAAAAACCCAGCTAGAAGGTGAGGCATGCAAATGGTACAACCACTGCGGAGAATTCGTAACCCGATAGGAAAAGTTCAAAGAGCATTTGCTCACCCACTTCTCAGGCAAGACCGTACTATGCCAGCTGATGTAGGAGTTGTATAACCAATGCCAAAAGTCAGGCGAAGAAGCTAAGATTTTCTACACAACGAAATATGTTATTACTGAAGAGGGTACACCCAAACCAATCTGAGGAAGGAAATGTAGAAATGATCACCTAGCACTTTCTTCTAGAAATAAATCATTGTTAACGAAATCTGCCACCGCAGCAGATCAAATAATCAAAGAGCTAGTCTCCCGAGTAAGAATCTGTGAACAAGACATAGATGAGGAAAGACATTCTGCTCACCACATGCTACCCACACCAGCCGAAGTTATCATAGAGAAAGATGCGGAAGGGAAAGGGCGCGATGCAGTCCCTCTCCACCACAGGGTTTAAGTCTACTGAAGTGCTGTTACTTCGTAGAGAGGCATTTCCACAGAGACTGTCCTATCAAGGCAAGCGCACGGGCCCGGACATGAGTAATAATGGGGCAAAGTCTAGGTATTTACTAGTGGTGACTGATAATTTTCTAGATTTGTAGAAGTGTACCCACTACCCAACGCTGAAGCCGGCGCAATCATACAGAAGCTGGAAAAAGAGATTTCCCTTATTAGAACACTCACAGATAGTGGGACCCAATTTAAAGGGGAAATGCCAGTCACCATTGGGGAGTCGAATCTTGGACGACCCCCAGCTATCACCCGCATAGAAACCCCACCGAAAGAAGACATCAGGAGGTGAAGGAAAGCCTATGCGTGCAGATGCGGGACGACCACCTGTGACAAATCACAAATAATGTACAGTAGAAAACATGTTTCAATATCCTTTATTATATATAAATACAATTTGAATTGGCAAACAACCTTTAGAATGACTAATAAAATATATATCATAGCAATAATTATCACAGTTGTTAATAATTTGTTTTATTGGTTACGGTTCTTTGAAACGCAGTATTTGCCTTGGAGCACCAAATAGAGAAAAATATAACATTAGAAATATAATCATGTAATGTTGCAGCCGTCAGAATTGGCGACTGGAAATTACAGCTCGATTTACTCAATTGGTAGACACATGAAACATGAAAGGTACCAAATATAATAATAAAATAAAGTCAAGTCTCAGTTTAGTTACTGTAATTGTATTTAATATTCAAAAGAAACAGCTCACTCACAAGCTTCAGAAATGCAGAGTCCTGAACAGTCAGGTTCACCAGACAAACAAGTAAAAAGCAGCGCCACAGTAGTTTACTTATTAATCACGTCATTCAAACTTGCATCACAAGAGAAAATTACACATGGGGGAAGGGCGTCAGTTCCCTCCTGGCACCCTAGCGACCTCCCACACTGGCAGAGAAATAATTTAGCAGGATTAAGTTTGCCGGTGTGGCGGATATTTGCCACCTCGACGTGTCCTCTTCGGGAGCTGGTTGTCTACTGTTTCTCTTTTGCTTTGCTTTTCTGCTAGCAGGCGGTAGGCACACAGGGTATAAGTCACCCCGTGCCTACCCCCACTCCTCGCCCCTGGGTGCCAAAAACATGACCAAATAAGGGCATGGCGTGAGCCGGAATACCTCTCTCCACGCCATGCCGAACTGCGTCGTAGTAAAATTATAATCAGACTTCTAGAACAAAAATTGTCTACAGCAGTTGTAAAACTTCTATCTACTAATACTGATGCGAATAAAAACTAAGATTTCTGAAAAAGCAAACTTACGACCGATAAACATAACTACCATGACTTATTATTACGATGGGAGGCAGTCTCATACGACCCAGTAAGGCTCAGACTATTAAAAAGTACTAACAACAAACAACATATTGAAATATTCACGCCACAATGATATAGTCGCGAAACAGCAAAAATGGATACTCGTAATACTTGGGCAGCTAACAAAGACAAACATGACCTGTAAAAACAAAGAGAGACAGCAACGTGACACCACAGTTAAGTCGGAACGTAATTTTGAAAGGCGACCGAAACCGAAATTTTGAAATCGCCTAGCCTTACTGCACACCCAAGCTACAGCAAAACTATGCCGCAAAAATTACAAAATACATTTAAAACCCAACCACAAAGTTAGCGTTCTCCACGACTTTTTGTTTTACTGCCCAATTGCTCAGTAGCTAAACTGGTAAACTGCGTCAGCTTGGTAACATGTCGGTGTAGTCCGCTGCTGGACGAAGGTGGTTAAGCCATCATGTACAAGCGAGGATCTTGCTGCGAAAAGTGACTGGTGTGTGTGTGGTAGAACGTACCTCGGTGTAGCAGGCTCCATTGCCGTCTGCTGCTGGGCCGGGGTCAGCTCGGGCCACAGCTGGGCTACTGACATGTGTATGGAAAACATTTGCCATTTCACCTTCACCGCTTTGGTACCAGCCCTTGAAAGTTTTTTAATTTTATATAACTTGGCCTAGGCCAGTTACGAATTCACCACCCTTTAGACTCACGAGCTGCCACTGTAAATAAAACCTGAAATTGCTGAAGAATTTTATTGCAAATTCTTTGATACTAGTTTGAATCAAAAGTTGACATAGAAGTAAGTTACAAAATATTTCTCCAATTTTGTTGTATAGGTTGTCTTGAAATACTCATTATGAAGTTCTCCTGTGTCTGATTTTTGTTACCAAAATTTTGTTTCCTTTTAAGTGTTCATTTAAAAGATGCTTTTTACTTTTATTTTACTTTATATTGAATCATAACTTTTTGTAACTGTTGGCACATTTTCCAGAAGTTTCCTTCTCATTTGCTAGTGAGACTAAGATAAATAATTGACACTAATACACCACTACTACACTGTACCACTAGTTGGGTTTTCCTATCTTTTTCCAAATGTATCATGCTGTTAATACCTATGAGGAGAACAGTTTCAAAAGATAGTATACCTTTCGACAATACTGAGAGTGTATTATTTTTAAACGTGAGATTGTATAACGTTAAGGTGCCCATCTACCTGGCATGCAAACTTAGTTGCAGTGTCTTTGTCAATACTTGTTTCTGAAAAAACTATTTAATGTGTGCAAAATCTGTTTGCACATAAAAAGAATACTGCTAACACTTCACATTAGGGCGGAATACAACTTTCAACACATCATGCTTATTGCAAACACTATTTTGAAGCTCAACATAGCCAAAAATGACATTTCCAGACTGTAATAGCTTAAAATATTCTTGGTGAATTCCTGAAAAATTATAGGACTCTGTATTGAACTTTGCTACAGATTTTCCACCAATAAAATTATGCAATCACATAGGTACATGCAGCACGACTAGAACACTGGAAGCACATAGCTGCGATGGCACACCTGATGTGCGTGGCAGTGTCATCGTTATTGCTCCTGTGTTTCTCTACCTCCAACGTGGAAAATAGCTCGAGGTAGGCAGGCCCCTTACATGCAAAATAATTTTTTGAGCCTTTTGTAATAATAACTTAGTAAGGCATATTTTGTGAGTTGTAATTTTGATGATTACCGTGACTATGTTACCCAAAAAGAAAATCTGACTTTGTTTGGGGTGCTGCTAATGTTTCCACCTTCAGAAATGAGATTTTAATTGTGAACAGTAAGACTGACTGCAGGCAACCATCAGGAAATGTATGTTGTGTGGCAATAGGAGGTTATGAAGCAGAACTCTGAGACAGAGATTGGTCCAGCACCTCCAAGTTGAGGAAACACACTGGTCCAGGAGTCGGAGTAAGCTGCCTATGGATCTTACAAGCTAACTATCCACATAAACATTTGTTTACACAATCATATAAGGCTTAGTTAAATTTAGCAAACAAGTCTTAAAATTACTGTAGGTTTTATTTTCTGTACAAAACAAATTTTATTCTTGTATACATGAATAACACACCACATATTCCATACATTAGTCCAAGACCATTACAATGTATTTCAGAGTTACCAACATGGGTATTTAGTAGTAGTCTATCACTACGGGTGTGTGAATAGTGGATTTTGATGTTCAAATGTTTTTGAATATAATAGTAAAATTTTTGAACATGTGAATAGTTTCAAAGTTGAATAGCTACCAGCAAACATTTCATTTCAGTTATACAAGTATTAAATTGTGATTTTACACATGTCAGAAACGTACTACCATCATTTTGTGCCAGTGTACCATTATTTTGAATGAACTGTACTATGATAAAACACTGATGATCAACATTGATTAATTAATTAATCAGAGATTTGATAATCGCAAATATAAATTTACTAGCGAACCAGCCCGATTTCGCCCGGTAACAATTTAGTTTTTACAGCGATACTTTGAAAGACAAAAATTGTTACTGTGGGTCCTCCTTAAAAGATAAACATATGCTATCACTGACTTTTCTGTAGACCTTTTCAAGAGTTACAATTGTGTAGTACAGTAATTTGACGTATCTCTTGTGATTTAGAAAGCGCCCTAAAAGCGGTTTTTTACGACTTGATTACAAACGGTTCGACATTTCTCTACTATCCTTACATTGAATATAAATGAATCATACACCAAACCCTTCCTCGGGAAATTCTCTGAATGATGTTGAAAACTGCATCAAAATCCATCAAGTAGTTTAGAAGTACTAAGCGAATACACAGACACAAGCGGATAAGCGACTTTATTTTATACTATTTAGAGCTTATGTGTTCTAAAATAATTTATTAATCTGTGTTAAATTGATGCATTGCCCATCCCTAGTTCATGTTTACCATGTTGCTGTCTCAAGTACCGAAATTGTAAATGTTTTTTGTTTTGATAGTGCATAACTGCATTAACATAACCTTTACATGTATATTTCTTTGACTGCAAACAATAAGAAAGAAGAAATATGCCCTATTTCCATAAATGCTTCAGTGAAAATAAATGTGTGCAATGATTTTATTTTAAATTCTGATTTTTATCACGTTTCAAAACACGTTATTCAATTACATATTAATGTGAACAACCTCAATGGAATCTAATGATTGTTGATTTGATGCCACATGAAATGGCAACAATTAGTAAAAACTATTAGTTACCATTAGTAACAGTTTAGCTCGAATAACTATAGAATAAAAGTTCCATCTTCAAATGAGTAGGCATAAAAAGTCAAGCACATAACCACGTGAAACGGGAATGTAAATTATTCACAATTTTCGTATTAGGTATTTGAAGTTCAAATGTGAATAATTCATAAATTACTATTCGCAACTGTTCGAATTTCTGTGTATTCGCACACCCCTATCAATCACTGAGTTATTTTTCATTTACTGCTCTTTACAGGGTTATTCAATTAGTTTTTGTGTTGGGCCACGTAGAAATAATTACAATGCTTGATGGGCCGGAACTACTTATTACAAAATGAAGACTCTTATACATACATATTTTATGTACATGAAGATGTAATAAATAATATACAGCGGAACATTGCTATAACGACAAGTGACTATGGTGAGATACATTATTGCTATAACAAATTATCTTTACAACTGAAAATTACAGTGTAACATCATTTCACACAGTGTTGTAGAACACATCCTGTATTTGTTTTTTGAATGTCATTACATGCACAGAAGCTGACAAGTTGATAGTAAAATACAGTTTAGCACATCTGACAGCTACATTTTCCATACGTGGCCATCGTTTAAGTTATCAACATTTGTTTTAACTCTAGGAAAGAGCAAAACTATCATTACAGTTATTGAGTACATAAAAATACATTTGTTTTAAAAGACTATACCATTAATGTATTAATATAGCGAATGTGTCATAGCCCATACTCATTACACCGCCATTCCACTGTATAATTTTATTACAAGTTTTACACTATTGATAGTTAAAGAGTTGGCATTATATTAGGTAATTGTATTCAAAAATATTTACCTATTTAAGAAAAGAATTTCTTAGAAAATATTGAGTCCACAGGCGGATGTGGCTTGCAGACTGTCTTGGAGTAATACTACAATGGACTCAAAAGTTTCCTAATTTTTACTAAACATTTACTGTCAAAATTGTTGTGTTACATTCGTCCTACGAAAACTTAAGAATCACAGCATTTTAGGAACTTTATGCATATGGTGACAAATACAGTAACATACGTGCTGAACATTATAATTACTTGAGCACAGTCATAAAAATTTTCATTAAAAATAAATTTTGTTGTTTCTGTTGCATATATTTAGAAGTACCCTTTGCATCTGGTTTTTAACTCTGAACAATGTTATCCACATGTAGGTAACTTAACCTTCTGTGGGACACATGCATTACCAAGTAATGCGTGTGAAATAATTTTTTTTAAATACTGTAATTTTACATTTGCCATTTTACATTAGGCGTATTAGGCTTAACATAATCATTCAGTGATGCTGTTATTATTGAATATTAAATACTTATAAAAAAACCGCTGTACAAAATCTCTACATATACGATTCGTAGGTACTGAAGTTGTACTGCCTATATCTACTTAAAAGCGTAACAACTGTCTACACTATTCAGACATGTCAATTTTCAGGAAATCACAGCACTTATGATGCTTCTAAACACAGAACCATTAAAAAAAGCGTAATGTTTCAAGCAAAAATACGCGACATGTGCAGGTGTTAATGTTTCACATCTACGTATGCTACAAGTGAAGTGTTGAGGCATGTCCTGCAGTTCTCTGACTGACGTGTACACATCACCAGAGGTAAGTTGCTCAGACTTCTGCTGTCAGTTGAGTGAGAGAAGACATTGCCAACAATGTGTCTACAGATATCTTTTAAGTTTTGTACGTACAGTATCATGTTTGTTTTCTGTATTGCTTCCTTCAATTACAGTTAAATATATTACTAAGTAGGGTGTTTTCCCTCCAATTGTAACATGATCATGTATTGTAATTTAAATACTTAATACTGAAAAAAATGTTACACTGAACAAGTATTAAATGACATCATTTGGAAAATGTACTTTAAAGTGGAAAGTACTTAAAGCAAAGTACGTTATACTGTGATTTTGTTGTATAATGGCAGGTACTATGTGAGTTACTTAAATTACTTGTTGAACAACCCGTGCGCTAGAAAGTAGTTTCTGACCAGCTGAAAGGCAGCAGATGCTTCAGTCTTTGTTAGTCGTACATCTTTAAGGATTACGCTAGCAAAATGACAATTATGTTAAAAATTGATAAGTTGCGTTTTTTACACCAGTGCGAAATGTGTGAACTAGAGAAATACCATTTTGATGTCTTGCGTGACAAAAGTGTTCATCTTCAAAATGTGATGCATGTCATGTTAAAGGCCTGTTGGGGTATCCCAACCTCTCCCTTAAGACAACGATACGCCAATTGGTGTTCACTCCCGACATCATGGTGCTTTGTGCATTTGTGGTATGTTTGCATTGTAAATATAAATAGTAGACTTGCAAGGTTGGCTTTCTCAAGATGTACATGATGAAATGCTAGTTTAGTCTACATGTCAAATAATAAAGTTGTTTACTACTACTGCCTTAATGAGTGACATATTTGGTGTTTCTGACGGAGCCATGGCAACTATTGTTTATAATATCTGGCAATATCTAGCACTAATTACTGAAAAAAGATTCATCACTACTAATACATACAAACAGAAGGCCTGAGAGGCTGTACAAAACATTCAATAGGTTACAGTAGCAAAAGGTAGAAAAATGGCAGAAAAGATAAAACTGTTGTTCGCAAAAAATGACAACCCAAATGTACCATATATTCATGAAGGAGAAGCACAAGTTCGTTTCAGGAGTCTGTGGACAGTATGTTGGCCACGTGACAACAGTAACTGGTATTGGAAGTGGAATAGCTAAGTGCATCTTTAAATATTTAGGGGATAACAATTTTCACATAAACCAACTTGCAGTGAATTGCAACGTTACAGCCGCAAACACCGCATGGAAAAAATGTGTGAATTGCAATATTGATGCCACAATTCGGCAACCATTGACTTCTTTCTAGTCAAAGTATTTGCAAGATACAAAAAAAAAAATGTTTTTGTATATGTAAACCAAAATACAGTATTTATTATTTAAACGCTGTCAGCAAGTCAGGAGCAATAACTAAACTATTTTGATACATTTTATAATTAACAGAAACATTAGTTTCAACTGTTACGTCCCATCAAACAATTATTACCCATCACATACTCGTTAAGCATCCTTAAAAAAAACTGACATTTTAAACTATTTTGTTAATTACTGTACACCTATAAAATGTAAATTTCTTTATTGTATTTTTGTCATTATTACTAGTTAAATATAACCTATTTTGTGCTTTAGATGCTTAAAAAATTATTACTGTTGTTATTTATTTATGTTTTACGCTCAAACTGAAAACAACACCAAACTTTTTATATTGGTTTATCTAGAATTAGATTACAAAAATGCAACTTTTCTGTGCTGTTAAAATTTGAAAATCTGAATTTTTTTTTTTTTTGCTCATTAATATTTATTTTAATTATATGCTATTTTCAGTTTTTATTCATAATGTTGAGTTACTTGAGCTGCAAAACACATGTAAACAAGAAATTATTCCAACTTTCCCATCATCTTGAGACATTTCTGCAGACAAGTTCGGATTAGTGTCTTAGGAGATGCAGATGCAGGCTGTCTCATCACAACCAATTAGTAGCACAATAATTGTAGACAGGTCCTTGCTGACATCTACATCTTATAACTTCAGTTCAGCTTCTTTCAATGTAAATTATTTATCTTTGTCACTGGAAATTAATACAAAATTTAGTGTATATAAAATAAAGTATTTTGACATTTTTTAAAAGTAATTTTGGAATTAGTAGCTATTTGTTGAATAGACAGAAAATAATGTTTGCCATGTTAAATTGAGTGAGAAATTGGCATTTGTCAAATTTATTATAGTCATGACACCTGCACTACACCATGGTGTCATTTTAACTGCTGTCTATGGCCATTATACATTTTTAATTCATCCACCCTCTTGCTGTTTGTGCACATGTAATAAAAAGGTTTTAATTGGTTTTTTATTCATTGCAAATAATACTTTTTATATTTTATGTTTGTAGTTACTCCAAGGTAAACACCCAAATTTGTGCCGGTAACATGTCGCCTGTAAGGTTAAGGAACTGAAAGTTCAATAGTAATGGTTTTAATTAGGGAGCTGTATCTAGAAAATGTAACCTATCCAGACAAAAAAAATTGGTCGCTTTGCACATATGAGAGTAACAGCAAATTCAGGCTGCTACAGATGGTGTTGCACAAGCATGATTGAGCTATAAATACCTGCATCATGCGCAATGGAATTCACAGATTGGGAAAAGGTAGTACAGTTCATTGAAGGTCTCATTCAATGTGTGAGAAACAGACTGCAAAAATTATTTTAATGAATGGTAAAAAAGCTTGATTGCGATTGGGCTTGCCAAACCCACCCATGTACAAAGTAGTCAAATTTGCAGGTGTATTGAAGCATGCTGTAGTGGAAAAAACCTCAGTCAATTAGAATTTCCCATAAAAATTGTGGCCAAAAGATGACGTGAACGGGGACTGCCGACTCATGACGTGTGAAAAAAAAACTGCTTTGCATGCAGGCAAGAATTGTTACTAGAGGTAGGTCCTTCACAACCAGTTTCTGAAAGATTCCGCAGCAAACAGCATACCCTGAATACATGGAGCCGAGCGGCAAGCAAAAAGGCAGCGACTCACTTTTGTTCACTAAGTAGCTGGTACAGTGGGTGAAAAGATGCAGACATTCGAGTGTTCAGAACTGGAAACCTGTCATCTGCTCAGACAAATCTTGTTTCTGCCTTCTTGGGAATGATACAAGGCTTCAAGTTCATTGTAGACTTCAGGCAGCCTCCAACAGGAACTTTGTGCAAGGTGGTACTCTGGTGTTCTGAGAGGTGTTCTTTGTGCACAAATGGGTCCTTGGTTGAGTGACAGCAACAGTGGCTACTCTAATGTACAGGACAACCAGGGTTTGCCTTGAGCTTATCATCTTACCCAGGTATGTAACATTCCTGTGCTCGTATTCCAAGATAACAGTTCTCATATCCACAATATAATTGACGGTGGAATGGAAGATTCAGCAACATTCACACATTGGAAATAGTCTGCAAAATCCCCAGATTTAAATTGTGTAGTAAATCTGTGGGACTACTGGAATGAGTAAAATGCTAGGGAAGACATCCATGAAATATGTACGAAATTTCTCTGATGCAAATGTTGCTGAACATTGATGTTGCCTACTTCTAAACTCTTTGTCAAGTCCATGCTAAATAAAATCATAGCTGTTATTTGTGCTCATGAAGGTATTAAACTAGGTAGCTATGTTTCATTGAAATCATTTTGTGTAATTTGCAATATGGATATTGACTACATTAAACTCTCAGTCTCTCTATCTCTCCCTCTCTCTCTCTCTCTCTCCCTCTCTCTCCATCTCTCCCTCTCTCCCTCCCTCTCTCCCTCTCTCTCTCTCTCNCTCTCTCTCCCTCCCTCTCCCTCTTTCTCTCTATCTCTCTCTCTAAGCAAGTATTTGGTAATGGAACAACATTCAGTAAATTTTCTGCTATTTGTGTTATGGCTCACGTCCTGGCTTTGTTTTGCTTCACGTGGAAATGTTGATAAACTTAAAGTGCCACATTAATATTTATTGTGTGATGTGGTTTGTGAATAAAATTTTTTCACTGCTGACTATTTATTAACATTTAAACATTTCCATAAAAGTTACTTGCATATTTTACAAGTATAAAATATCACTAGTGGCATCAAGTAAAAATTCTGGAAAGACACCGGGTTACTTATAACTGTTATTTATAACTGTGTGCCCTCTTTATTTCTTTCAGAAAAAGCTACTGACAACTTAAAAACAAAATATTGAAGAAAAAAAAAGTTAAATGGATATGGATTTAAGTCTAAAATGTGAGGGCCATAGCAGGATTTAACAATAAATAAATAAATGAATTAAATTTTAGGCAATAAGTAGAATTTAAATCGTGCTTTTTGTATTAAATGTTTATTTTGTAAGAATATAAAATATTGTTGACTTAAAACTAATTTAGTTGCATTTGTGCATCAAAATGATATTGCTGCAAGTTAAGAACTCAACTTTTCACCGCAGTATCTGAAGGAAACAGAGTAACAACACTACACTTATGTGGTAACGTCAAGCTCTATGCTTAATTTCACTGTTAAACATTTACTATGTTAGGTGTGTGGTCCCAGAAGCAGACTAATACAGGCACTTATATTGTAAATATTTGGGAAAATACACATTTTACTTGCTTCTAACATTAAGAAAACTTCAATAACAATGACTGCATGAGTAAAACTAACTCATGTAACAGGAATTTAATAAAATACGTGACAAATTGAATTGTGAAGTTGAAATATAAATTGTGTCGAACATAATGTTAGTCATGGGTTATGACATGCATCTCTATAAGTAATATTTTTTAAATTTTGATGTACTTCAAAATTTTTATAGAGACTGTATAAGGCACAACTGTTTTCCATAGTTGCTAACAACTTATTTTTCTATACCAGCAACATTTATGCTAAAAAATACACTATTACTATATAATCACATCAATTATAAAGAGCCCAGCTGAAGGGCATTTCTTTTTTTAAAGATTAATGTTGATACGTATATTTGTCCTCCATTACAATAATTGACTGTTGTGCATTCTTCATAAAAATGACAGATCAGGCTAACATTCCTCTGTGTTACAAGTACAAAATCTGATAATCTTGCACAAATTTAAAAAAAAATCAGGAGATTTCCTTCGTATAAATGTTGCAACACANCAGTACAAAATCTGATAATCTTGCACAAATTTAAAAAAAAATCAGGAGATTTCCTTCGTATAAATGTTGCAACACAAATTGTGAGTTACAAATTAAAACATTCATAAAATTAAAATTGTTAACATTAATCACTACTTATCCGTAAACAGTTCACAATGACTGAAGAGTTTGTATGAGAATACATTAATAAAAAGAATTCCAAAAAGTTTAATAGATTTCAAAGCTGTGTACTAGTCTTGAGTAATAAACTATTCTTATGTACCTAATGTAATAAAATTTTGTAGGAAAGTCAGTAGATGGAAGAGGAGTATAGTGGTTGAAATACGTTTGTGTGGAATGATACAGTTTGCATAGGAAAGTGATGGAATGTGTACACATGGGGATGTGAAGTAGAGCAAGGCAGATAAGTTGGGGGAACATGATGAAATGCAGGAGCATGGGGATGAGATGAGCAAAACAGATAAGTTAGGGGAAGATGTTGAAATGTAGGCACATTGGGGTGATATGTTGAGCAAGGCAGATAAGTTGGGTGAAGATGATGGAACATGGACATGTCAGGATAAGATGTGCAGCAAGGCAGATCAGTTGAGGGAAGATGATGGAACATTGACATGTCATGATGAAATGTTGAGCAACGCTGAACAATTGGTAGAATAAGAAAGAAGGTGGTCACATGAGGGTGAAACGTTGAACAAGACACAGAAATTGGAGGAAGATGATGGAATATGAGCATATGGGGATGAGGTGGTGAGCAAGGCAGAGAAAGACATGCCTGGGACATATGCAGCCAGTGATTGGTGGGAAGTAGAGGAGAGGGACTGGTGTAAGGACAGAGAAAGATGGGAGCAGCTTGCCTTGCTGATGTAACCTCAAGGTAGACACAACAGATGCTGACATTTGATAAGTTCACGGAGTGAGTAGGTGGGTTACGTTGCACAGAGAGCTCTGTGCTGCCGTACGCTGCTACATGCCCGGGAACAAGTTGCGGCAGGGCTTCCGTGCCTCGCCATTGCTCTGGCGGTAGGTGGACTTGATGGCGAGCGTTGTGGAGATGGTGCCATGACCAGCACACAGCTGCTGCATGATGGGGCAGTGGGAGCGGGTGTGGGCGACATCTCCAGTTGCACCGCATAACTCGCAGGCGTGTCGTCGCAACACGGGGCAGGTGACTTTGCCAGTGTCGGAGTCGTGCAGATCGTGGCTGGTGTACACGGCCGGGGGCTCGCTGTTCTTCCAGCAGAACCGACAGGCTGTCCTGTCTGCCACACAGTCCATTGTCATCAGCAACCCTGTCCAGGCAGTTGACAGGGTGTATCACTGTCATCACTACTACTTTCTGGACGCTTATTCTAAGTTATTCGTAAATTTTTCGTGTTAGGTAGGTTTTGAAAGCTCCCGAAANACTACTACTTTCTGGACGCTTATTCTAAGTTATTCGTAAATTTTTCGTGTTAGGTAGGTTTTGAAAGCTCCCGAAATAAATGCAATTTTCTAGAAAGGCAATCTCGTATTCGAAGTCATATTTCATTACAGCCCTCCGATACTTCAGCAATGTTCAGGTTTTCGTTAGCGAATGTAAGATGGCAACACTACTCACATGAACTTTAACTGAAATATAGGAGTTAGGTTATCAAAATATAAATACTTAAGTTTGAAAATATTAATAAACAGAAGTAGTAAAGCTATTAAAATATTTTGTTTGCACTTGAAGAGTTTTAAAAATGTCCATATTAAATAATTTAATGTAGGAAAAATGTAAATTTTGTTTGTCGAGTGTCCCAAATATGCTGTCCACATCGTACTGGGCGATATTTTATAACCCAGATGGCCAAGTGATGTACTGTGTAAAAATTAAACATGCTTTTATTTAATATTACTTTGTGTTAAGATGTACGCCAATAAGAGAGTGAACAGAACTTAGGGCAGGATTTACCACCTCCGGCTAAATCTGGAGGTTGGCTTGACTGTTCGCTAAATAGAAGCTAGTGTTTAGTCACCATAAGTTACTAAAATTTAGCGACTCTTCGAGATTGTACTGTTTGAAGAACAACATTTGAACTATTTTAATTGTGGTTATATTTTTTATGTATTAAACACATAATTTTGTAGTTACAGATTTATTAGTAGTTGATTTTTATTTAATAAACCGAAATTGTGTGGTTAGTGTATTTTATGCGTCCTATATAGGAAAACATAAGTGAAATGTTATATTTGTGACAAAAAAAATTTTTGTTTCATATCTGTTACTCCCAAAGTCTGAACAACATTTCTTTATTAAAAACCAGTACTTATGATTCATTGTGCAGCCGCCACGCTACATGTTCTATAGTTCACGGTTGATAGCACAGTAACGTCTAAAACGATTGCTGATTATCGAAACGAAAATGCAATTGTCTAAAGTTACGTTAAAATGTTATTCGAAGGTAGTACTTATAATATGGACGCATGAATAAATAATCCCATTACTAGGGAGTATTTTATATCACCCCACTGTAATTATTATTAAATAAATACTCGTAATCGTCGCATTTCTGCTATGCATTCCAAGCATGACGCCATTTTCTTTCTCGCCAACCTGCGGTTGGAAANTCGCCAACCAACGGTTGGAACAGCAAGCTGTTGGTTCATAATCGATAACCAGCAAATTGGGGCTAAAGTAGCTTTCAGACGTTGATTTGAAGTGGTGAAACGAAATTCGGTGTTAGCCGGCAGCTAACTTTTGATCGGGAGATTAACAGGAGGTGGTAAAACCGGCACATAGGCTGTCACATATGTGCAACATTTTCTGTTACCTGCACCATTTATCTGTGTGATTACAGTCGTATTATAACGTTTAGTTCATTATTTTGAATAAATCCAAAATAAGCAATGGAGAACTATAGTGTTTCTAGTTTTACTATTAATTCCAGGGAGTAGTATGTATATTGAGAGATCTGGTGCAATTTTTATATTTTTCTGTAGATACCAAAAATTAAAATACTCTTCTATAATTTTCTGTAAAAATCAAGAATCTCTTAAAATATGAAAAACCTAAGAAATGAAAAACACAATTAACAAATCAAGAATTTGCAAAAAAATATTTAAAAATTTAACACAGAAAGCAAGAAATATAAAATTATAAACATTTAACAGTGAACATAATATAAAATTCAACAGAAAATTATAAAAATAAAAGTTACAGTTAATAAAAATATTTTTATAATATATAGAAAACCTTAAAACTATAAAATGTAGAAAGTGCATTGAAGTAAATGATACAAATTAATTTTCGTTACATTATTAAACAAAAGATAAACATCTAAATATATAATAAACATGTTCTTATATTTATAGAAAATAATATTATATTAACATATAAATATTAAAAAAAAAATTTATTGTGAATTTGGTAAATGTATTTATAAATAATACTCAAAAGAAGATAAACACATGAAATTACACAGCAATGATGAATCCAAAAACCAAATATTAATTTTAATTAGGAAAGAGAAACTATTTAATTGTGACAATAATTATTGTATAAACTTAAGTTTTTTTCTGTAGTAAATTCATCAAATTGAAATGACTAATAAAATATTAAATCAAACTGACACAAAACAAACAAGACAAAAGTTCTATTAACAAAATTTAACTTAACAGAACATAAATATATTTGATGGGGAAATAAATTAAGTAGGTTTTCTAAATATAAAACAATATCATATTTATAATAATTAATTTATTATATTCATATTGATAGATAATATTAAAATAAAAGTAATCCAATAGAGTAAACAAAACGAAAATATATTAATAAAATAAAATATTGAAAATGATCATATTCTTTGCTGTGAACTACATGTTCCATCTTTTCTTTAAGTTATATTTTTTCTAGCCAAGTTTTTAGCTTTTCCATTTTTTTAAAACCACATTTTATTAGATAAAATAATTAAAAATATTAACTAACAAATATTTTTAAAATACAAATTATTTTTCTTTCAAAATATAATGTAATATATTTTTTAGTATAATATGTTATTAAATTATGTGTAATAAATGGAACACCTCGATGTGAAAACAATGACTAAAATAGTTAATAAATTCATTGATTAATATGCTATTTATTATGATGGTTATTATGTTTATTATGATGTGGAAACCGATTATTTAATACGTCAAATGCGCAGACTATTATAGTTTAAAGTTAAAAAAAATAATTATTTTAATTTGTAAACATGACAATTTTTAAGATTTATAATAATGTTACATTTTATTTACTTTAATTTTTTAAAAACATTAATACTAGCCAATTATTATTTTTAATATATGAAAAATTTTCATATATTAATGGTAGCCGAAAAATAAATAGTGTATACTAAATATTCTGTAACATAATTACTAGGAAATAAAATTAAATCAACAAACGAAAGATTAATGTTATGGTTATGAACATATCATTTCAATGATAATCTTATAACAAATATAGCTAAAATAAGTTTTTACAAATAAAGAAAAAAAAAATTAATTAAAAGGAATAATAGATATACTTTTGTGATAATAATATTATAGTGAAAATATCAGATTTTGTAGATTGTTGTGAAAATTTAAAGAATAGAAAATGTTTAACTAAATAAGATGCCTGTGGTAGTTTAAATAATTTTCTAGCTCTATATTTTTAAATTTTAATTTAGCAAAACTCTGTGTTAAAGCAAAAAGTCCATATTTATTCAATTCCTATGTTAAAACTATCAATTATGTGATGCATGACGCTAACGTTACCTGAGCGTTCGGGGATAGTAATGCGGACGACGTCCAGCGACTATGGTATGTTAAGAAAAGTCAGAGTATTACAAAATATTCCTATTTCGAATAGAAAGGGTGCCAGCCCACTGGGTGAGAACAAAACCACAGTTCTCAGGATCGTGGGCCGAACGACCACGCGGCTGTATCCCCTGACACACACAGTAAAAATTTACAGAAAAACATAATATATAGCCGGGGTATTCAGGGTGTCCAGCACCCCTTAGTATTACCTTTTTTACCTTCTAAATGAAGGATGCCTCCATGAGGCATCGATGACTCCCTGGATAGGGCCAGGGCTCGAATTACTGGATGAGTATAAAAGAATACCCCAAAGGTCTATATTATCAAAACCAAACAAACTACAACCTTGATTTACTAATTAAATGAACCGTGGAACAGAAGATTTTTTTTTACCATACAATCTTAAATGTTCTCTGTGACTACAATGAGCGGTCCGTACGACATCTACGCGATAATTAAACTCGTTCCACGCTCTTGTCAGCATGTCCTGTGTTGTGGTTTGAATGGTGTTCGTAACTCTCGGTTTGAGGTGGTGAGAGTGTAGCGAACTCGTATTCGACACGTCAATGTGAAGGGGACAGTTTGATGTAACCTTTATGGTGCGCCACCCCATTGGTACCAAGATGTTCGCGGATACCTGAACGAGACGTTGCCACAATGTTGGATTGGTCGAGGAGCAACTGGTGATCAGGCTCTTTATCACAGGCCACCAAGAAGCCCGGATCTTACACCGTGCGTTTTTTTCTATGGGGGTACATAAAGGACGAAGGGTTTTGTCCACCATTGCCGGCTAACATTGACGACCTCAAAACGAGAATTACAGACATGCGGACAAGAGTGCGGAACGAGTTTAATTTTCGCGTAGATGTCGCTTGGGCCGCCGAACATTTATGAATGTATGGTAAACAAATTTCACAGTTCCGCTGTTCATTTGATTGGCCAATCAAGGTTGAGAACTCACAAGTTTCGGATAACTCAAGTAAATTGTATTGCCGAATAGTGTACACAGTTAAATGTATACAATGCAAATACAAGCGGACCTGACTCGCAAGACCTACCTGTGGCCATTACAGTACAGAACAGGCCAAGAATGGCGCGAAAACTTACAATAGTAATGAAACCTCCCGGGTCGGTAATTTGAGCTCAAGAAGCGGTGCTGCGAACATGGGGAAGACTGTTGGTAAACTAAAAAAGGTACAGTAAATTACGTTAACCTATTGCAGTTAAGTGTTCAGAACAAAGTATGAAAGTCCCCCAAGATGCGATGCATATTGAAATCAGACTGCCAGGACTGTGCGGGCGAACCGCATGCTCGCCGAGAGCTCGCGCCATCCCGCGAGGTATCTTAGTTTATTGACCTCGTTACATAAACACGAAAAACATACAGACAACAGGATCCTTCAATGTTCGGGATGGACAATCTTCAGCTTGAGGAGATGACGTGGTCACGAGGTACTCAGGGCTGGTTTGATGTTATATTGCACGGCGCCATAACTAAGTGGTGAGCTAATGATGAGGGTCGTCCGGTCGACGGCCCATGGGGACCCTGGTAATCCTCCGTCAGTTGGTTGATGAGTTGTCACTTACTTACTGTTGCACTTTTATAACTGATGAAACTGTGGGCCGTCTCGTACGCCTGAACTATGCTAAAGAAATGTGGGTGATGCTACAAGGATGCCCTACAATGAATTTACATTGATTTCANTCGTACGCCTGAACTATGCTAAAGAAATGTGGGTGATGCTACAAGGATGCCCTACAATGAATTTACATTGATTTCACTTGGTTGAGCGATTTATTCAATGTCCTTGCTACAGTTTAAATACGTGAATGATAAATGATCATGGACTCAGCACTTAAAACAGTGAAAAACATGTGGTCTTAGATTGAGATGCAATTGCGTTAAACTCTCCGGTGAGAGGGCAGTTGGCTCTCCCCTCACAAATTAAAATAACACAAATGTTCCGGTTGACTAATGTTAACTATTGTAGTGAAAATGTATGCAGCCTACATGCTGGTACTGAGGGGGCTCGCTGAGTGGGCTCCCACGCCGCTGGTCTTGTTCAGGTGCTGAGACGAACTGAGCCGAATGGCGTCGGCTAACGCCACGAGTGGCGAGAGCTGAAGTCAACGGCGAATGAACGAAACATAACATGTACACTCTGTGATGTGACAATCATGATGAAAAATTGTACGAATTAAATTTAACACATTGGCGACAAACCCGTTTATTAACAAATGTCTGTTAATGTTAAAGTTGTGAAATGGACGGGGAATGTCACAACACTAAATGATTCCTTACAATATTGAAGGCCTTTATAGGCAGTCTATATTTTAGAAAAACAAACATAATAACTGTTTTACAAATACACACTAAATAAGTTATTACATTTTATCCTAAAAGTGTTTGAATTTCACTTCCGATTATGCGCTGAATTTCACTGGCTACAGCATTGCCAGGTGACTGTCTCCTGAAGGGATGGACGAATCCACCTTGGCAAAGGGGTGTAGAATGCCATGCTTGATTGCCATTTATACAATGAAAAACACCCCTGGCTGTAGCCGTGAGTGCGGCGACTGTCTTCAATGTTTATAAAAATTCTGTATACTGCTGGACGACTATTTGGGGCACTTAACTCTTCAGCTCTGGCCTACCAGCCAGTTAGCGTCACTCGTTGGTGCGTTGCGTCGTATTCAACCGTGCGAGCTGCGAGGACGCAATGACCAATTGCCAGTGCACCCAGCGGCTGTGGCTTTGGGGTAAACACAGTTTCGGATCGCCTACCCATTTATTAAAAGAGTTACCTCTTGTAATAATTGAGTAGGGCGGTCTCTTGAGTTGTGTAATCCTTGTCAGCAAGAAGGTGCAAGTTCCGTTCTTGTCGATCTGCACTACGCACTCTTGACCTGATGTAGTTAGTGCGGCCCAGTGTAGCTGGTATAATTGTGACTGCAGCAGTCAGAGTGGGCACAAGGAACTAGTGGACGCGTGGTTCACATCCGAGAGTTCAGAGTTCTTTCTTAAGCACTAATTTAAATACAAAACATGATTATGTGCTGCCTTGCAGAGCACATGGGAAATTTAGGTCTGTTAAATTTTGGGACACTCTACGACCGGAACAGTTAGGTGGAAAGAAAAACTTATTATTTCCCACATCACTAATTGGCTGTATTAGACACACAATTGCACTCGGAAAATTATATAGAACACTTCAAATACCCTAGTCTTGCTACTCTACACCTCATTAAATATGCACATGACGTGAATTTATTCAGCGTTTACTTCGCAATCCCCTAAGGGCGAATTTCACTAACATTTGCCCATGGGCAATAAATTCTAATGCTATTTACTACACATTCTAACACTTGATTCCTATCCTATATACACAGATACCTCTAAGGACACCAAAGGCACTCGGTTGGATCACTCGGTATCGGGTCATGGCCCGTTCCCAAGTGAACGATGCAGACATGCATCGGGACGCAAAATGTGGATGTTCTGGGGGCCGCACTGGTGCCGCGACTGTCGGTCGATGACAGTGGCCATGCCAGACCAAGCNGCAAAATGTGGATGTTCTGGGGGCCGCACTGGTGCCGCGACTGTCGGTCGATGACAGTGGCCATGCCAGACCAAGCAAGAGTACTTCACGTCAATGCGGCCCTCCTCTTTTAGCCCATTAGTCCTTTTTCAATAGCACTGCTTCGATGTGCCCTCTACTGGGGGCAGTCGGCCCAAATACGGTTGGTCACCCTCTCCACGACTCCTATGCCAGCGACAAATTCCTTTGTGTAACCCCCCAATTCTAATGTTTATGTCCCCATGCATGTGTTGTGCATGTAGTGTGAGTGTGTAAAATAACCAGTAAATTTTGGGCTTTCTAACATGTAAACAAACCCTGTATTTTTGCACCCCATTGTTTAACAACAATGGTAATGTAGAATACAGTACAAAAATAGAGAAAAAATACTGTGATATGAACCATGTGTCCACGAACTCCTTGCGCCCACTCTGACTGCCGCAGTCACAACAACTACACCAGCTACACCAGGCCGCACGAACNTGTCCACGAACTCCTTGCGCCCACTCTGACTGCCGCAGTCACAACAACTACACCAGCTACACCAGGCCGCACGAACTATACCAGACCAAGAGTGTGTAGTGCGGGTCGACAAGAACGGAACTTGCACCTTCTTGCTGACAAGGATTACGCAACTCAAGAGACCGCTCTACTCATGTATTACAAGAGGTAACTCTTTTAATAAGTGGGTAGGCGAGCCGAAACTGTGTATACCCCAAACACACAGCCGTTGTGCGCACTGGCAATTGGTCGTTGCATCCTTGCCGCTCATGCAGCTAAATACGACGCAACGCACACCATGTGACGTTAACTGGCTGGTAGGCCAGAGCCAGTGTCGTCCAGCAGTGTACAGAATTTTTATAAACATTGAAGACAGTCACCGCACTCACGACTACAGCCAGGGGTGTTTTTCACTGTGTAAATTGCAATCAAGCATTGCATTCCACACCCCTTTGCCCAGGTGGATTCGTCCATCCCTTCAGGAGACAGTCACCTGGCAACGCTGTAGCCAGTGTAATTCAAACACATCATCGGAAGTGAGATGCAAACACTTTTATGAGAAAATGTAATAACGTGTGTAATAACGTATTTAAGTTGTAATTATATAAGTGTAATAATGTTTTTTGTGGTGACATCCCCATCAACTTAACAACTTAAACGTTAACAGACATTTGTTAATAAACGGGGATGTCACCTTTAATTTCATTCATACAATTTTTCACCTTTATAATCACATCACAGAGTGTTCATGTAATGTTTCATCGTTCGGCATTTGATGTCGGTTGTCGTCACTTGTGACGACGGCGGACATGACTAGCCCCAGTTCGTCTCAGCACCCAGACAAGACCGGCGGCGTTGGTCGCCCACTCCGCGAGATCCTTCAGTACCCACATACAGGCTGCAATCATTTAACTACAATAGTAATATATTAGTCACCGGAACATTTGTATTATCTTTAATGTACTAAGGGGAGAGCCACCCGCACACTCACTGGAGAGTTTAACGCAATCGCGTATCAATATAAGACCACGTGTTTTTCACCACTTAAGTGCTGGGTCCATTATCATGCATCATTCATGCATTATTCACCTGTAGCAAGAACGGTGAATAAACCGCTCAACCCAGTGAAATCAGTGTCAATTCATTGTAGGGCATCCTTTGTAGCATCACCCGCATATTTAAGGTGTAAGAGACGACCTAAAATCTCGCCATCAGATATAAAAGTGCAACTGTAAGTACGCGACACCCATCAACAAACTGACGAAGGATTACCAGGGACCCCATGGGCCATTGACCAGACGACCCTCATCATTAGCTCACCACCGAGTTATGGCGCCGGGCAATATAACATCCAACCAGCCCTGGCTAACCTTGACGACGTCAACTAACTATTCTAAAATGGGAGATGTAGTCAAGAAAATACAAATTAAAAATAGTAAATAAATAAGAGAATTATTAGAAGAAGTTATTTTAATTATTCTCATTTGTCTACAGAATTTATTGTGAAAAACATAGATTTATTATAAAATTTGAAAATATACAAAATTGTTATAACTATTTTTGGAGAAAGAAATACAAGAAAAAACTCCTTTTTCCCTTTTATTTATGTAAACTATATTTGCTACATTTGTTATAAGGTTATTATTATTAAAAAAATTGTTATTGCTGTCGAGATTTCTATTTTGGCTACCATTTATGTGACAGTTTTTATATATATTAGAAATAATTTTAGGATATTGTCATGAAAATAAATAAGAAATAAAAATGTTAATAAAATTTACATAAAAAGGTTTTAAATATTAAATAGAGAAAAATAAGATTTCAATTTTTAGTTACATAATTATTTCAATAACTTTTAAATTTCAGAGTATATTTATTAAAATAATTATTTTTTATGATTTTAATATTTTAAATCCTGGGCATTGGAAGTGTTATAATAGAATAGATTTTTGACACCATAATAATTACAAAAACTTTAAACACCTTCATAATTATCTCCTCAATCATCATAATCATAATAACCATCATTATAATAACAAATTGCATATTTATTAATTATTTGGTCATTGTTATTNGTCAATCATCATAATCATAATAACCATCATTATAATAACAAATTGCATATTTGTTAACTATTTGGTCATTGTTATTACATTAGTTGCTGCTACATTTATTACACTTACATTTAATAACATATTATACTAAAAACTTTATAAATAGTTTTTTTAAACATTTTAAATAAGAATTTTGAACCATATTATTAATTATTTGTTGATTATTTTATTTAATAAATTAAATTTTAAAAAGTATTAGTTACAAACATAACATATAAAAAATTAATGTTTTTAAAATTAACTTTAAAATTAAAATTGAAAAAGAAGTCCAATTTGGTAGCTGAAAACAAAGCAAATGGTAATTTCCAACGTACCATGCTCCAGCCATATTTTCTAGTAAAACTCCATAACGAAATCCCAAAGGATTTCGTTATTGGGATTTCGTTATTGTTTCGAATGTGATTTCGAACATGGTGGCGTCAAAAGAACACTCAAAAGTTCTTAGAATACCTCCTCTTGAGAAGAAACGAAAATACTAGTAATAATGAATATTTTTTACGAAAGGAAACAAAACGAATAAATTGAAATAAACCTCTAGTCTGTTCCCAGGAAATCACAGCCAGGAAAATTACAAGTAAAATGTTGNTTAGTTACAAACATAACATATAAATAATATAAATAATCCCAATAACGAAATCCCAAAGGATTTCGTTATTGGGATTTCGTTATTGTTTCGAATGTGATTTCGAACATGGTGACGTCAAAAGAACACTCAAAAGTTCTTAGAATACCTCCTCTTGAGAAGAAACGAAAATACTAGTAATAATGAATATTTTTTACGAAAGGAAACGAAACGAATAAATTGAAATAAACCTCTAGTCTGTTCCCAGGAAATCACAGCCAGGAAAATTACAAGTAAAATGTTGTAACTCAAGGGTATAACAAGAGATCCATATTACAGTCATGTTTGCCGAAGTAAGATGTATTCCANGGGTATAACAAGAGATCCATATTATAGTCAAGTTTGCCGAAGTAAGATGTATTCCACTCAGGTTGGGAAGCTCTATGCTGTTGGCTTGGCAACTAAATACTGTCGCCGTCAGGGTGCACTGGTGTCGCATTGCAAGTACTGGATTTTTCCGTTTTGTATGAAGGTAAGTGGGATAATTGCAATCTCCATAAAATAAATGTGCAAAATCTCCATAATTTATATATGTTATAAAGTACATAAAGAATAAACTTTGTTCCTCACACAAGTGTGAAAATAACGAATTATGTTCGCTTGTTGATGTCGTAAACTGGCTTTAGCAAAACGTTCGCTTACACACATACTTTATTTAAATAAGACAACTGAATAGGAAAGAAAATTGTGGAATGGTCAATTAACATAATATTTGGGCCTACCAGCGCAGTTTCATTAAGAAAAATAAATTACAAAATTATTTTTGATGATGGCTATATTTATTTTGCNCAGCGCAGTTTCATTAAGAAAAATAAATTACAAAATTATTTTTGATGATGGCTATATTTATTTTGCACTCAAATCTAACCTGCTTATGATGGTTCAATGCCAAACACAGTTATATTTATACTGTTTGCTCTTGCAAACACCAATGGAGGGCGTGAATATTAATTACGAAATAAAGTTAATACTTAACATGTTGGCCGGAGCAAGTGTATATCACAATTCGAGCCAAACGTGAACTTCTACGCACAAATAAATATAATTCCTCCATTTACCGTCAGCTTAAAAGCGAATACTTTGGAACACAAGCGTACCTTCCGGCGAAAATTTTCCCTATGCCAAACTCTCCCAAATCTCATTTTGAAATCTTTTAGCCGAAGGAAGCCGAAGTATGCTCTATATGGCACTGCCAGCTTTAATTATGTTGGTGGTATTGTAGAGACTTCGCAGGCTGTTATTTTTTCAAATTGTGACTGGCCTTTCTTTTTGGCAATATAATTTATACATCGTTTATTCAGAGTTTCATATGACCAACACGTTTGAGCGAATATAATCTGCAACCATGAAGGCGAATGCTTTGTAATCATTGTTATGCATATATTCGTGAAAAGACACCTGACATAANTATAATCTGCAACCATGAAGGCGAATGCTTTGTAATCATTGTTATGCATATATTCGTGAAAAGACACCTGACATAAGCAAACAGGCGCGAAGGCCGCTTATAAAAAGAAGACTGTCTCACCACCATTAAAATTTTAATATCCAAATCAAACATGTTTTTATACAATATCTAAAAAGAGAAACTACACTAGTTTTTATTATACATGTTTACAGTATGTGAATATAGTACCCATATACTCTGTTTATATATGCAATACTTTTTTTTTTAATTCCGAAGTTGTTAGAATGCAGAAACTGATTTCGGCTATCTTCGGTTAAGGATTCGTTTTCCCTATTTGAGTTACGAGGGCTTGATCACAGCTCAGACTATTAACAAGTGAGAGAATGACAGCAGTTAATGTGTTTTCTCGGGGAGAGAATCCTCTTTCCTTCTTCACAATACCTATTCTATCGTTTTACTATTGTTCGTCTTAAAAAGAGATGACTGCTTATTTCAGGGCAGCAGTAAATGGTGTCATCGTCCATTTGTATACATTCCCATTCAGCATTAATGAATTTGTACTGTTAAACTGACGTGCTCCCATTATTTCGATATTTTAATATACAAACTTGAGGTTAAAATTGTTTTCTTTTTTTGTGTTCACTTAGTCACAAAATTGATTATGTAAATTTAAATAATAAAAATGTTTTACTGAATGCTGGTTTACTTGGCTAACTGCATAATGTTTGTTAGAATGTGCGTTATAAAGAAAGTTTCTCAACTCTCAACCTATGCCTTTCTTCATTCAATATAATTTAGTAGTAATAGAAAAAAATTTAGTAGCACTGAAAAAGCAATGAGTCATTAGTTATTTAATTTTATGTTTATACAAATTGTGTCCCATTTATCTCGACCACCACAATAACTCCATACCGAGGCTCCAAATAAAAAAAGTGCTTCACACAATTTTGTATAACTGGAAGGGGGAATAATACTGCTGGGAAGTCATCCTTATAATATTATTTATCAGTGAGATATGAGAATTAACATAGGGTTTTTTAAATGACACCATGTATCTTTAAAAACCGCCACAGACATTGAGACTCATAAGGGTTCATGNTATAATCTGCAACCATGAAGGCGAATGCTTTGTAATCATTGTTATGCATATATTCGTGAAAAGACACCTGACATAAACAAACAGGCGCGAAGGCCGCTTATAAAAAGAAGACTGTCTCACCACCATTAAAATTTTAATATCCAAATCAAACATGTTTTTATACAATATCTAAAAAGATAAACTACACTAGTTTTTATTATACATGTTTACAGTATGTGAATATAGTACCCATATACTCTGTTTATATATGCAATACTTTTTTTTTTAATTCCGAAGTTGTTAGAATGCAGAAACTGATTTCGGCTATCTTCGGTTAAGGATTCGTTTTCCCTATTTGAGTTACGAGGGCTTGATCACAGCTCAGACTATTAACAAGTGAGAGAATGACAGCAGTTAATGTGTTTTCTCGGGGAGAGAATCCTCTTTCCTTCTTCACAATACCTATTCTATCGTTTTACTATTGTTCGTCTTAAAAAGAGATGACTGCTTATTTCAGGGCAGCAGTAAATGGTGTCATCGTCCATTTGTATACATTCCCATTCAGCATTAATGAATTTGTACTGTTAAACTGACGTGCTCCCATTATTTGGATATTTTAATATACAAACTTGAGGTTAAAATGGTTTTCTTTTTTTGTGTTCACTTAGTCACAAAATTGATTATGTAAATTTAAATAATAAGAATGTTTTACTGAATGCTGGTTTATTTGGCTAACTGCATAATGTTTGTTAGAATGTGTGTTATAAAGAAAGTTTCTCAACTCTCAACCTATGCCTTTCTTCATTCAATATAATTTAGTAGTAATAGAAAAAAATTTAGTAGCACTGAAAAAGCAATGAGTCATTAGTTATTTCATTTTATGTTTATACAAATTGTGTCCCATTTATCTCGACCACCACAATAACTCCATACCGAGGCTCCAAATAAAAAAAATGCTTCCCACAATTTTGTATAACTGGAAGGGGGAATAATACTGCTGGGAAGTCATCCTTATAATATTATTTATCAGTGAGATATGAGAACTAACATAGGGTTTTTTAAATGACACCATGTATCTTTAAAAACCGCCACAGACATTGAGACTCATAAGGGTTCATGNATTTAGTAGCACTGAAAAAGCAATGAGTCATTAGTTATTTCATTTTATGTTTATACAAATTGTGTCCCATTTATCTCGACCACCACAATAACTCCATACCGAGGCTCCAAATAAAAAAAATGCTTCCCACAATTTTGTATAACTGGAAGGGGGAATAATACTGCTGGGAAGTCATCCTTATAATATTATTTATCAGTGAGATATGAGAACTAACATAGGGTTTTTTAAATGACACCATGTATCTTTAAAAACCGCCACAGACATTGAGACTCATAAGGGTTCATGAAGACTCATTATGTGAAGCCTTGCGGCACGATTGCGCTGCATGGCACAGTACAGTATGACGTTGACGCTCTGCATTTCATGCAGAGGTGATGTAAACAGTGCAGGAACCCAGAGTTGTGCACCCCATTCCACGGAGGTTGCACTTAGAGGAAACAAAGGAACACACATGACATGATGACTACTAAATCAGTCATCAATGTGCAGTCGAATACAGAACACTGCACAGAGAGAGTTGTCGAAACGGAAATGTACTCCACCAACGAGAAGGTAGAAATGCTGCTCATCTATGGAGAATGTAGGTTAGCAGATGAATGTGTTCGTATTATTTTACAGTACAGTGTAGTACATTCAAGTGAGTTGTACTGAAACACACACAGTTCTGTTAATACCATTATCAATTGTTTGGTTTGTGTACTCGTCGTTAATTCGGTGGAAAGTCGGCATAGTGCTAGTCAGGAGGAGCAACTCTACAGAGAGCGATACCCTGACAAGACCCCGCCATACAAACGGATATTTTTCCATCTCGTTTAGAAGCTTTGTGAAATGAGCAATTTTAATCCACAGCAACACAATCGTCGTAGAACTCGCACATATGCTGCTGAGGTTGCTGTTCTCGCTGCTGTGGCAGTTCATCCACACGTCAGCACACACCAACTTGAAGCTTAAATTCGCATTCCGAAAACGAGTGCACATCGCATTCTTAAGTGTCATACATTCCATCCCTATAATGTACACTTACACCACGAATTGCACGGGTATGATTTCCAGAATATTGTAGAGTTCTGTCAATGTTCACAGCATTAAATTAACGCCAACAGGAACTTTTTTCTGGTGTTCTTTTTGCCGATGAATCATCGTTCTCCAACTCAGGCCAAGTGAGTATGATGAGCATGAATTATTGGCCCTTCGAGAACCCACGATGGCTTCCGACAGGTGGACCATCAGCATAAATGGAGAGTTAAGGTCTGGTATAGTATGGTTGGCAATAGGTTTATAGAGCCGTATTTCGTGAATGGTAACCGAAGCGGCAGGGAGTATGCCACCTTCACACAAACAATTCTTCCTGGTCTTCTGGAGGAGATACCTCTAAAGAACATAATGATAAGGTGGTACCAGCACTATGGTTACCCAGAACATTATGTCGTGTATGAACGTCGTGTTCTGGACCGAAAATATCCTGGTAGGTGGATTGGTCTTGGAGGACCAGAACAGTGGCCTGCTGTCTCCTGACCTTAACCCCCTGAACCTTTTTTCTTTGGGGTTACCATAATGGTGCTGTCTATCTAGATATTCCAACAACTCCAGAGAACATGCAAGAACATATTGTGTGCGCTAGTGTTGTCACTCATCGAGCTACTGAACTTGTTTATCGTTGCCAATAGTCACTACTTTTGAACATCTAATGTGAATGTTTTACCCACCGCAGTACCCATTTTGATAGTATTAGAAAAGGGCAGTAGAACTTTAATGATCATATTATGAAAGTGTACATTATACTGTATTTTTTATTGGATCTTGATGAGCTTCATTGAACTTTTTACCAACAGATACATGGTGCCATTTAAATAACTGACGATAGTGCTTGTATCTCACTAATAAATAATGCTACAAGGCTGACTCCCCAGTGGAATTATTTTCTTTTCCAGTCATACAATTGTTTTTGTAAAATGTTTTTTTTTTCATTTAGAGTGTGTGTGTGTGTGTCTATATATATATATATATATATATACACACACACACACACACACACACACACATATAATGTAAGTTCATAGGGAGTATTTTAAACTAGCCTGCTATTGATGTTTGGCGAAATAAACAATGTTGTATAGAGCTGACCAAAATGTATTATCACTTTCAAAATTATGGGGTCCCACAAACATTCTAATTTTTCAGCTCAGGGCAATCGTTATTTCACAGTTATTATACAGGATAGATGGGAACTCGTGAATACAGAATGCGACATTCAATTCTATGGCAAAATGTTGTAAGACGAAAATACCTTCAGGTGAAATTGCATTTGAGGCTTAGTTTCTGAGGAAACCGACATGACAAGATGGAACAGGTAGGAGCAAGTGCATGCTAATGGGACGAGTGCGGTGGTGTGGGAATGCCGTGAAATAGGCGATGAGGCAGTGTTATGGTGGAAGAAAGCAGTAGGGCTCAGTATTGGAAAACTGGTAATGGAGTTCACACATGAGGAGTATGGGGACATGGCAATGGCCGTGGGTGCAGCAGGCAAAAGATGAACATGCAGCACAAGTGTACGCCGAGTGCTACCCTGGCACAAGGCACCCGAGTGTTAACGTGTTGCGCCAGTTAGAGTTACTGTGCTGGGAGATGTGCAAATGGGACTTCCATGGCATGTGGATACAGGATGGCCACGATATGTGTGGACAGCCGACTTCGAAAATGCTGTACTCACAGCTGTCCAAATGGCACCAGGCACCAGCACAAGTTCCATGTNGTGTGGACAGCCGACTTCGAAAATGCTGTACTCACAGCTGTCCAAATGGCACCAGGCACCAGCACAAGTTCCATGTGGACACATTCCTAGCCTATAGGAATGTGTGCACATGGGCGGTTAGCTAGATACTGTACGATAAGGGGTACCACCCATACCATTATGCTGCAACACAACATCTGCTNCCACATGGGCGGTTAGCTAGATACTGTACGATAAGGGGTACCACCCATACCATTATGCTGCAACACAACATCTGCTGCTACATGAACTTCCTCGCCGAGTACAGTACTGCCGGTGGATTGTGCATCAACATGCAGGCGAGACCCTTGTCGGCTCGTATTTGCTACTGCATCGGCTCATTTCCCAGTACTACTGTTACTTCACTGACATCATCTTGCCTGAACTACTTGAGGATGTACCATTAACTGTGCGCCAGGGCATGTCGTTTCAGTGCGACGGCGCCCCGGCTCACTCTGCAGCAATTATTCCGCCAGCTAGATGAGACATACCCCCACAAGTGGATTGGCTGAGGGGGACCTGTGCCATGCCACCACGGCCAGCTGATCTCTCTCCCCTGGACTTCTTTTTGTGGTCCCACCTGAAGTCTCTGGTTTATCAGCGAGACAACCTGCCCCAGTCACCTAAGGAAATTATCGCATGACCAAATGCTGCTACCGCCACGATTGATTTCCCAATGTTGAGTCGTGTGCATGTAATTACACGCACCACAAAATGCATAGCAATGTATGGAGCCAACTTTGTTGTTAAAGTTTGTAAAGGTTTGTAAAGCCAGTGTGTGTGTTGTGTAATAGCATTTATGTTATTTCATTACATTTCATGCTGTTTGTCTCAAAAACTATGCCTGTATGCAATTTCACCTAAAGGTATTTTCGCCTTACATTTTGCCATAAATAGTATGCTGCATTCTGTATTCGCGAGTTCCCACCCACACGGTATGGCAGAACTAAATTAGAGTTCTGTTGTCCTAAATTATAAAAATATGCCATGTAAAAATTTAAAAACATGTAGATCAAGCTGGTTTATCATGCAGGGCAGGATGAAATGGTACAGACTTAAGTACTGGGAGTGAAGGTGTCTTACCGCAGTTCTGTTGACTGTAGATACCATAGTGAGGTNTAGATCAAGCTGGTTTATCATGCAGGGCAGGATGAAATGGTACAGACTTAAGTACTGGGAGTGAAGGTGTCTTACCGCAGTTCTGTTGACTGTAGATACCATAGTGAGGTGCCTGGGTGAAAATCACCAGTCCGAGTGGTGAATGGCTTGTTGACAAAACGACTGAGCCACAAAGGGGTCAGTACAACACACACTTTGAAAAATTTAACTGGTTGGGCTTCCTTACTTTTACTCTGGTAGTATGACTTCGGCAAAAGAGGCTTGATGGGCGGGGAACACGTGTCGTAGTCTTGGGGTTGTGATATTTGCCCCACTTCTCTCAGCACCTGAGAGTATAACAAAGGCTTCTGACAGCATATTGTAGTGATTTCAGTGCTCTCGAAGGTTTTTTCACTGAAGATGATGTTGACACCTTGCGCTGTAAAAGAATCGTTGAGCAGGAAATGCTTGTAGCGAGGATTTGCCTTCAACGTAGTGGCAGGTTGTTGCAGTGAAAATTCTTGTCTGTCTTGTTCATCTTCGGCTGGAAACTGTAGCAAGCTACAGTTCTGTCTCATCGTCGACAGCGTGCTGAAACTAAAAACAAATTTCACAGTTTCCATATTTGTTACCTACTAGAGTACAGAACCAGGCCTGTGATCTATTTTTCAGGCACTGTGTCAAGAATTACAATCGTAACATGCGCTTGTTGACTGACAAGCTCCTTACAACTAAGGCTCAATCAAATAACCTTTGAGTTAAAATATACATAGTAGTCAATAAGTTTGTGGGCTAGTGCCCCGAGTGTAGGCAGTTATGCACTACAGCTGTGATCAATAAGTTTGACTGGCTGCATAGTGTCGCTGTGGCGCACTACAGCAGGTAGGTTACACCACTGGTAGTTGTGTAAATACAGTACAGTGTAAGCAGAACAACGAGTGGCAGAACACGAGATTGTCGCAGTTTGAGCTGCGGGCTAATAAATGGCTCGTTCGTAAACGATTAATTCAAAATGAACTATTCATTAAGTAAACGAAAATGNTGAGCTGCGGGCTAATAAATGGCTCGTTCGTAAACGATTAATTCAAAATGAACTATTCATTAAGTAAACGAAAATGCGCTATTCATGCACTATGAAAATAAATGATTATTTGTGAGTTTATGATTCAAAAGGTGAACACGAATCAGAAGAAAAAGAAGGCGAAGACAAGAACAGCCAGCCGGTCTGATTCGTTCGCAAAATGAGCCAGGAGTCACGAGTTGTCGGATTTGCAGCTTGCATGCAGAAGGGTAAGGGAAGGGATGGCCTTGACAACAAGCATCTTTTAACTACTATTTATTTTAATAGATACCGCCTGTATGGGCATCATGTAATCGTAACTTGACATCTGACGAAGCCAGGTAGTAGTTTGGTATTTTATAGTTCACAAAAACTTCTGCAAAAATAAAATAAATATTCTTTAGTAATTGTGCTAGCTAAAAGAATAACAGATAAATGTGCAGCAAGAATCAAAAACAAGAAGTGGAGATAACGAGTATCCGAAAGGGAGAGAGATCCATGACTCTAAAGAACTGTAGTGCATATGAACAAAATGAACTAACTGAACAATAATTTTATTATTTCGAAACCAATTTATTAATTCAGCTGAATCGTTCTACCCATCACTAAGGCAAAAAGCCAAGTTCTGCCAAAATTAAGGCAAATATGTTAACGAGACATGTCAGATTATGGATCATTTGTACAGAGGCGATCTCATGGCCGTAGTGATGTGTTTAAGTGACATCATCGCTTTATGCAGCAGAGAGACACGTTGTAAGATGAATAGCATACTGGTTGGCCACATACAAGCTGACATAAATGCGAGATCGAAGAAGTTGCAATGCTCCTGCATGGCCACCATACCCAAACAGTAGACAATCTCGCAGCAGCAGTAGGGATAAAAAGTGCCACAAAATGTTGTAGGAAGATCTGAACATGTTGTGTGTTTACAGCATGGTGTGCCACACATCTTGACACAAGATCAACATGAAAATCGCATGACCATTTGCAGTGGCCTGTTCAGTATTGGGGATGATGGGGCGTTGTATAACTGGATCATGGAAGGGTATGAAATATGGTGTTTCGTGTACGATCCACAACAGAAGCGAGAACTGGCCAACTGGATGTAACTATCACTGCCACAATGAAAAAAAAAAATAAACACACCAAGGCAGGTCAAAAGGAAAGGTTATACTTGAACTTTTATTTTACTCGTTGGGCATTTTTCACATGGAGCACTCGTTACCCCACAAGGGGCAACGAGTGCTGTAGCGACGATAACTCGTGCCCCAGGGCAACACACTGAGAACTAAAATTTCTGTATTTGAAACAGGAAGAATTGATAGATTTATAACCTTTGGCATAAAGCAATATACAGGACGACTATAAAAGAATACCACAACTTTGAAGGTATATAATATCAAAACCAAAAAACCTACAACCTTGGTTGACCAATNTTACCCCACAAGGGGCAACGAGTGCTGTAGCGACGATAACTCGTGCCCCAGGGCAACACACTGAGAACTAAAATTTATGTATTTGAAACAGGAAGAATTGATAGATTTATAACCTTTGGCATAAAGCAATATACACGATNATTGATAGATTTATAACCTTTGGCATAAAGCAATATACAGGACGACTATAAAAGAATACCACAACTTTGAAGGTATATAATATCAAAACCAAAAAACCTACAACCTTGGTTGACCAATCAAATGAACCATGGAACTATGAAGTTTGTTTACCATATCATCATAAATGTTCAATGTAACCACCACGAGCGACCCGAACGACATCTACACGATAATCAAACTCGTTCCACGCTCTTGTCAGCATGTCCGGTGTTACGGTTTGGATGGCGTCCGTAATTCTCGTTTTCAGGTCGTCAATGTTAGCCGGCAATGGTGGACGAAACACTTGATCCTTTATGTAACCCCATAGCGCACGGGGTAAGATCCGGGCCTCTTGGGGGCCAGTGATGAAGAGCCTAGTCACCAGCTGCACCTCTACCAACAGCAACGTCTCGTTCAGGTATCCGCGAACACCTAGGTGCCAATGGGGTGGCGCACCATCCTGCTTGAAAATGAAATCCCCCGCCGCCTCTTATAACTGAGGAAACAACCACTCTGTAAGCATGATCAAATAAGGGATTCCAGTAACAGTAGGCTCGTGAAAAAAAGAAAGGGCCGAAAACAGTATCTTTGTATACAGCGCAAAACACGTTCACTTTGGGGGAAGCGCGCTCGTGTTCTGTGGTTACATGTGGAGGCTCCTGACCTCATATCCGCACCACGTTGTGCTGTTTAACCTTACCATTTGTATGGAACGTAGCTTCATCGCTAAAAACCAGTTTAGACATGAAGGCATCGTCTACCTCGTTCTGGGCAAGAACGAAAGTGCAGAAATCACGTCTCAGTTATTTATCCCTTTCGGCAAGAGCCTGTACAAGCGGAAACCTGTTTGGTTTGTACAGCAATTGCTTTCGCAAAACTGTCCATACCGTCGATTGAGGGATTTACATTTCCCGGCTAGCTTTTCGAGTTAATTTTCTCGGACAGCGAACGAACACTTGTTGAATCCATTGCACATTCTCTTCGGACACACGCTGCCGCCCGGAACTTTTGCCTTGGTAAAGGCACCCTGTGTCACGGAACTGACGAAACCAACGCAAGATACTCCACCTATCGGGAGGACGACGTCCGTATTTGCGACAGAATTCATGTTGAACAATCGTAATCGATTCACATTTAGCAAACTGAATAACACAGAACGCCTTCTGTTGTTCCGTATCCATCGTGATGCAGACTAACACACAACACACGCTCATAGTGCGACGACAGATGCTCCAAGTGACATCTCTCGGCACATAAAGGAAACATCAGACCATCCTCTTTACATTGACGTGTCGAATTCGAGTTCGCTTCCCCCTCACCATCTCAAACCGAGCGTTATGAACGCCATCCAAACCGTAGCACAGGACATGCTGACAAGAGCGTGGAACGAGTTTGATTATCGCGTAGATGTCGTTCGGGCCGCTCATGTTGGTCACATTAAACATTTATGAATGCATGGTAAACAAACTATACGGTTCATTTGATTGGTCAATCAAGGTTGTAGGTTGTTCGGTTTTGATATTATAGACCTTCAAAGTTGGGGTATTCTTTTATACTCATAGTTTATGTATAATATGTTAAAATAACAAAACACGGCCATGCTGTAAATTTTAGAAACCTTTTGCTTGATTTCATATAAGAAGAATCATAACTTACTTAGCAAACATGTACTTGTTTATTCTCAGTAGAAAAAGTAAAATGACGAACGAACAACACATTTCTTGGAGAAGGGTTATATGGGCCACTATTTCAATTTCGGAACACTTTTCTCTCGACTTCCTAGAAAAACTCATCAATCACTTTGTTGAAACTATTTAATTTTAGATAGAAGTGCCAAACGATTCACTTATTCCTGGTACATGAACATACAAGAATAATTTTTAATAATCTTCTTTTTAGAAAAGTATTTTCCTTCCGTGGCTACAGTAATAGGAACAATCGAATACGCGAATAAAGGCTGTACATACACCATAGTAGCTTGATGACAAGGAACTATGATCAGTTAACAACATACCAGCCAGCTGCTTTACATGTATCTGTCATATTCGTTTTTTTGTCTTGAAATGGAGCCTAAACTGAAAGTAGCTATGATGGAAATAATTGAAATGTTCCATCACATAATATCATCGCAAATTTCTCTCCTTCAATCCAAAAGTCTGAAATAAATTTAAGTTGCATTATCTTGGTCTGTACCACAGTCTTCAACTCCTGTGATCTGTAATACTACAGCAGACAGATGGTTTCACTCAGGGGATAAAAAAAAATTACTTTGAAGTGGCTTTCAGGATCAGTCAACCTTTTGTTTGCGCAAATTTCATCAAAATACTCTCTTAGTTTTTCAATCTGTTATTAGTAAAATGTTTTTACCCCATTTTGCACTTAATTCAGAAGCTCCCGCAACAAATACATCAAATAATCTACCAAGATTAGTAACCTTCTTAACTGAATGCTTAAGAAGAACAAATGTAGTCGTGAAGTCTACTTTGCAAACTGCAGTACCTTGGCAAACAATATTTATTTTCTCCAATATTTTGCAATGAATGACTAGCAGAAGGACAAAGTTCAATAATTTCNCCCGCAACAAATACATCAAATAATCTACCAAGATTAGTAACCTTCTTAACTGAATGCTTAAGAAGAACAAATGTAGTTGTGAAGTCTACTTTGCAAACTGCAGTACCTTGGCAAACAATATTTATTTTCTCCAATATTTTGCAATGAATGACTAGCAGAAGGACAAAGTTCAATAATTTCATTTTTTCTTAAGTCCTATAGTTACATTCCCATATTTTTATTTATTACTTATTATGATTAAGTGGGATAAAGAATTCAGGATATCAAAATATAAATTTCAGTGCATAAACATTGAGATGTGCGCGGATGCGGATATCCGGCTATTTATTTCAGTTTTGCGAGTTAAACTCTTCCCTCATTGCGGAGATTGCAGATAAAATAGTGTATAGTGGCTTTATCGATACAACTATCGAAACCCAGCACAGTCGACAACATCACTTTCCTCTACAGCAATCTTCCGATGTAGACTGGTACTTCATTTCTTAATTTATAACTTTTCTTTATTGCAATCCTAGCCATACTGCCAGAGTGCACATTTCAAGAAGTATACATATAATATTATAATTTTTATGTTACGTACTCTAAAAATAACATGTCATGTATATTTTATTATGCCGGTGGAATACCTTGTTGTAAAATAAATGATGTTTTCATTTGATTTTCTAATCTCCCTTTTTGCTGTCATAATTCTTAAAAGAATTTATTTTCCTGTATTAAAATATAATACTTAAGCTGAAAACCAGGCAACCGTTCGTGTAACTTCAATATCCGTGGATGCGGAAGCAGATCAGTGTTCGCGGTGCGGATGTGAATGCGGATGAGGTCTCCTCGGATGCGGATACCACATTCTCTATCCTCGCAGGTCTCTACATACACAGCTTCGTATCTTCCAGTCCAGCATGCCGGGCTCACTGTTTTCCGGATTAGGTTTGGAGAGTGCCTTTTAGGAGAAGTCTGCAGTTCTTACCTTCGAACATGACCAAAGAATGTGAAAATATTTTGTAAATTTGCAAAGAAGTGAGTTGTTTTCTGATTTCCTTCTGCAGCATCCTTCAGAATCAATTTCAATTGTGTGCTGTGCAATGGACATACGAGAATATCTCTCAATCGTACCCATTTATTGCGTCCGTCTTTCCATAACGACTCGTTTTTGAGTAACTGTAAAAAATATGAGAAAAAAAGTTAAAAAATTTGAGCGTAAATCGGCTGAAAAATAAATTTGTTACTACAGGTTGCGTTTCTCTTGGTGAGCACTGTACTGGACGTAGCGAATATCTAAAAATAGATATCGTCCCCAAGCCGCGGCCCAGTGTTTCCTAACGACACGAGTAGAACTGTCGTGGGGTGAACATCGTGCTCGTGGCTGCTCTCGCCGGGGTCTGCCTGCCCCTTGACCAGTGAAGACGAGGGGCTCTGTGAGTGCGACGGGACCATGGCGGTTCGGGTCCGCAACTCGTCGCGTCCCCAGGTGGCGGATAGGGGATCCCCAGGCTCTGGGGTGGCTGGGGATACTCCAATACCAGCCCGCGGACCAACTGGCAAGCGCCGTCGTCGTGGACGTCGGGAACCTGAGTAGCTCTGTACGAGATGGTGAAGCGCATCAAGCATGATGCAGCCCAACATTCAAGGCGGCGAGGGGGATCTCGAGGTGCCACAGGGCGAAGTGTAGCGAACCTCACTGCTGGATTCTGAGGGATTCCGACTGCGGTTGCGTGAGGAATAGAATGGGAGTGCATCGGACATTGAATGTATCACTGACATCAGCCTTCGTCCTGGGCCAACGGCCAGCCACCATCACTGGTAGGTCCTGGATGTCCCGCCGAGCACTATTTAGTGCTCACCCAAGACCAGCGGACTATTTTGGGGGATGGGGTTGGGGTGTCTTATCGGGCAAAGCTTCCCGCCTTCACCCACGGCATGAAGATCCTGCTGTCAGCGTAGAAGAGCGAAGATGGAGTAGGTGCCATGACTGAACTGCCCAGTTTGCCGACGCACTCTACGAGAAGCAGGGGAGCCCTGCATTCTATAGCTGCTGTCAATATTGTTGTGCTGGTTCGCCAGCGCAGAGATATTGACAGCAGTTCAATCTCAAGGGAGCATGGGCCCACAAGCCCCACCCCCTCCCTTCTAGTTCTTCCAATCATATTAAAGAGCATAACATCTGTTTCCCGTAGCATTTTCAGTACTGAATGAACAAGTTTTGAACTTATTTCCTGTCGGGGGTGATTTTTACTGTTCCTGTGCCGGTTTCTCCCCTCCCCCTTCTTAGCTATAGCTTCAGCTATAGATGCACTTCAGGGAGGCAGTTCATGGCGCCAGTTGCGGCCATGGCTGCCTTAATCCCTCTCTGCCGCGATGCACGCCTCCTTGCATCAACTCCCTTTCTTTCAAGCGTATGGGACTCTTGAGACGCAAGTAGCTCCCGTCCCTTCCTCGGACGTACACTTCATACTTAGTAATAGGGTAGGTTAGGAAAAATGACGGTCACGACTACCATCACCTCACTTGATCTCCCTCGCTTGCCTCAGCACTTTGCTTGTGTTATCACAACTTGGAATTCTCTGGTTTTTTTTTAACGGTTTGTTGACAACTTATGCTTCGTATTTTTCAAATTTCGATTTGGTAACTTTTTTGGCTTGTTTTTGCGAACAATTGTTGATAACCTGCACCTTTCATATGGACTTGCAATTTCGTCAAAATGAGTGGAAAGAGAGCCGGTTTGTCGCACTATAATGTCTACTATTTACGGTAAAGTGAGTACTTTTGAAAGTGTTTGTCGCAGTTTCTCCTTTCTTCCGTCTGTGTCCCCTTCCGTCTCATGACGATGTAAACATTGCCACGCAACTTCGAGTAATGTTTACATCGACTACACAAGTCTGCTGTGTTTTTATGGTGAACAACATAAACGATAAACACTTTGTTTTAATAAAATATACCACATGAAGTACAATAAAAATTACAATAATATTTTGTATGTCGAAGTGTTTTGAAATGACACGCGCATTCGATTTCGGTAGAGTAGTGCAAAAATCACATTTGTCCATGACGTCAAGATGGTAACAGTATGTGAAGACATATTAAAATGTTCACTACAGTAGTGTATGCATTTGTGCACGTAGAAATAATTAATACTGAACGTGCAAGCAATCTGTGGGCATGGTTGTACGTGCCGACAGGTTGTTATTGATCGCGCGCGCCGTTAGTTGGCAGCAGCTGCCTTCCCCCTCCCCCCCCCTTGTAGGGAGCTTAACACTACTGGCTCACCTTCTAAAAAATAACAAGCAATACATTTTTATAATTTTTTACTTATTTTTTTATTAAAAATGCCAATTTGTCATTGAAATTACTCAATTTTTCATAAAAAATCTCAATTTTTCACCGAAATAATTCATTTTTTAACAAAAACTTTAGTCAATCTCCATCCCACTTATTAAAAAATTTCTTCCCGAAAAGAAAAGTGGCACAAAGTAAAACCCATTTGGCCTCAAAATTATAACATTCTAGTCAAAAAAAGTTAGCCATAAATCTAGTCTACACCAATTTTTAACTAAAATTTTATCTAGAAAAATATTTTTCTTTAAAACAATTATGTATCATGAATCTAGACTACAATGGATAACAATATTACAGTGGATAAAATACAGAAAAGACTTGTACTAATTGTCAAGACAAAAAAGATGGACGAGTTCAGTAAACAATTAGATAAGCGTAGATCGAGTTGTAAAAAATTGTTGTAAGAAAAAAGACGTAGATATTATCAAAATAAGAAAAAAAATAGACAGTAATAAAATAGATTATATTAAAGAAGCTGGGGAAAAAATTTCCAAAATTGTAAATAAATCAAAGATTAAAAATTATTTCTTAAATATGAAAGAGCAAAGTTTGTCACTATACAGTTTGTGAAANACAAGTAATACATTTTTATAATTTTTTACTTTTTTTTTTTATTAAAAATGCCAATTTGTCATTGAAATTACTCAATTTTTCATCAAAAATCTCAATTTTTCACAGAAATAATTCATTTTTTAACAAAAACTTTAGTCAATCTCCATCCCACTTATTAAAAAAATTTCTTCCCGAAAAGAAAAGTGGCACAAAGTAAAACCCATTTGGCCTCAAAATTATAACATTCTAGTCAAAAAAAGTTAGCCATAAATCTAGTCTACACCAATTTTTAACTAAAATTTTATCTAGAAAAATATTTTTCTTTAAAACAATTATGTATCATGAATCTAGACTACAATGGATAACAATATTACAGTGGATAAAATACAGAAAAGACTTGTACTAATTGTCAAGACAAAAAAGATGGACGAGTTCAGTAAACAATTAGATAAGCGTAGATCGAGTTGTAAAAAATTGTTGTAAGAAAAAAGGCGTAGATATTATCAAAATAAGAAAAAAAATAGACAGAAATAAAATAGATTATATTAAAGAAGCTGGGGAAAAAATTTACAAAATGTAAATAAATCAAAGATTAAAAATTATTTCTTAAATATAAAAGAGCAAAGTTTGTCACTATACAGTTTGTGAAAANTGTAAATAAATCAAAGATTAAAAATTATTTCTTAAATATAAAAGAGCAAAGTTTGTCACTATACAGTTTGTGAAAATGAATACAAGAGACATTGCAGAAAGGAAAAATACAATTATTAAGTACAAAGCACATTCAATATCTAAGTGTACAACAAGATCAATTAAAGAGAATCAAGTGGGACGAAGTGGTGTAAAAGTGGCACAAGAATAATTGAATAAATAATAATTGAATAAATAATATTTTTAATATAATATAAATTAATAAAAACATATTGAACTGTAAGTTTTTGAGTTACATAATGCAGTTTACCACAAAAACAATAAATATAGATATTAAAATTTCCAACATATAGAAATTTGATATAATGTCGAAAATTGAATTTGTCAATTTTTACTTTACCATTGCATTCCATATATAATATAATTATGAATTAAAATCCATCAGAATAAATTTGATTATATATTCTTGGTAAAATCACTTTAAACTTGTCATCTAATTTAACAAAAATTGCATAACAATCTTTAGTACATTTAAAATCAATATTTGTAATCAATTAACGTCCAAGTTCTAATTCACATAATAACATTTTTTTATTAAGATTATTCNTTTAAAATCAATATTTGTAATCAATTAACGTCCAAGTTCTAATTCACATAATAACATTTTTTTATTAAGATTATTCTAGATTTTGGTTTAGCTCATTTAATATGCATATAAAAATTACTAGGAAAAAAGTTTTACTCGAACGAATAATTTACAATTGCATCTAAANTTTAAAATCAATATTTGTAATCAATTAACGTCCAAGTTCTAATTCACATAATAACATTTTTTTATTAAGATTATTCAAGATTTTGGTTTCGCTCATTTAATATGCATATAAAAATTACTAGGAAAAAAGTTTTACTCGAACGAATAATTTACAGTTGCATCTAAANCGCTCATTTAATATGCATATAAAAATTACTAGGAAAAAAGTTTTACTCGAACGAATAATTTACAGTTGCATCTAAATATTTGTATTAAAATCTCAATACTTTTAACTGATTCATCAACATTTGCTATTTTTTCCTAGTTGTAAACAAATTGATATAATATTAAAAATAATAGAAGTTGATACTTGACCAAAAACTATATAAACAATATTTTCTGCAAATTCGTCATTCATTAAAAAATATAAAACATTTTACACCTTCTGTATTTTTTCTTTTAATATATCATAAGTAAGATTTCTTTGACTAATCAATCTAACATTACATATAGTATGCTCAANTGTATTTTTTCTTTTAATATATCATAAGTAAGATTTCTTTGACTAATCAATCTAACATTACATATAGTATGCTCAAGAACATTTTTATAAAAATCAACACTAACTTTTATATTACTTTTATCTTTAACCGTCGTTATTTTCCAATAAGTACAGTCAATTATATATAACTAGCAAACCGGCCCAGCTTAGCCCGGGTACAATTGAGTTTTACAGTGATACACTAATAAATAAATTGGGAAAAGACAATTCCTTTATGTGAAAACAGAATTATAAAATTATGCAATGTTGGCCTAGGTTTTTAACTGATTACGGTAACCCAAAAGAAAGGAAATAGTTTTTACATGATAGCCAAGAAGTAGGGTATTGTTTTTGGAGTGTATCTGTGCAACTATCGCGTAGTTACCACATTTCCGCTTTACAGCGTCGATGTATGAAAATCAAAACGTGAGTTTCATCAAGTTGTAGCTTTAGAAATAACCGTACCTAGGTAATAGTTTTTTCCCTTGGCTGAGGGATCTTAATCGATCACCTAAGTTAAGCAACAATCCCAGCGGCACACATTTGGATGGGTGACCGTTTAGTGACATAACATCTGAGTGCTTCCGGGCTTCGGAGGGCACGCTAAATATTCCGTCCCGGTTGTTATCGATTGATAGCAGTTGTTAAGCCATTTCAGATCTACTTGGGCGGAGTGATAAACTCTGGCACCAGAGTAAAAAAATATTTCGGTCACGTTCCCAGCCGTTGCAGAAATACGTTTTGTTGTTGCTCCACAGGAACCGTACAATTTTCCGGGATAAAAAGTATCCTATGTCCTATTCCAGGACCAAAGTACCTACATACCAAATTTCATAAAAATCTGTTCAGTCGTTATGGAGCTGAGTGGTAACAAACACAGACTGACACAGACTTTCGCATTTATAATATTAGTAGGAAGGATGGTCTTCTGGCAAAAAAAGGATTGTAGTTATAGTCACCAACAGTATTAAAAGTTGGTTTATAACATGGCTCATTGTTTATATAATTTTTAGTAGTTTTTGTTTCAGAATTTATAAAATCATGAGTTGTTGATGAAAAATTTCCAGTAAAATCTATTTATTCCCATCGATGAAATGAGATTATTTATTCATTGAGATTAGTGATGCAACGAATGTCGATTTTTCCACATTCGCGAATGCGAATGCGAATGCGAATATTCACCTCCGACATTCGCGAATGCGAATGCGAATGCGGATGTTGGTATTTCAAATATGGCACCAAAAGCGTGTGCCTACGAACTCGAATTTTACCGCCCATTTAAAACTGGCCGGCCGGGCGGCCATGTTAAAACCGAGAGTAGCCCATATTCCCCGACTCTGAACGAAGTAAACAAATCGTGATTGCTGGCTTACTGAATGAAGTTAGCTGCTAATAATGTTTTCGTAAAGATTTAGTTTGAGGTTTCCTTGACGTGTACCGCTCATACCTACCAGTAGTGGCGATGCTATTCTTACCCACGCCGTAAACCGATGGCCTAACGACCAGAGGAATCCCCGAGCTCGAACCAACTGCACCTGTCATGTTGCCTGAGTCA